>PVJX010000162.1:42747-354787 GCA_004027295.1 Dolichotis patagonum | reverse complement strand
CAATAAAATATTGGCAAACAGGATGCAGCAAATCATCAAGAAGATTATACACCATGACCAAGTGGGGTTCATCCCAGGAATGCAGGGATGGTTCAACATACACAAAACAATAAATGTAATCCACCATATCAATAGAGCCAAAAGGAAGAACCACATGATCATCTCTATAGATGCAGAAAAAGCTTTTGATAAAGTCCAATGCTCATTCATGTTACCTCATTTTTAAATGGCAAAAAATTATACTTACTTAATTTAAATGTGTCTGACATACAGGAGTTGCCCAATAAATATTAACAAAGATTTTGTTTTTACCTAAAAAGCTATTGATCCGTTAATGGTTAATCTCTTTGTTGAAATTAGAGCTAGCCATTAAAAACGTTCTTTAAAACTATATAATGTTAGATTTTAAATTGCTAACTGCTCAATTAGTAATAAACTATTTTAAAATCTGATATTAATGAAAAAGCAAAAGATTGACTAGTAAAATTGTAAGTTGTTGAATTATGTCCTTTTAAAAATTATTTCACTTTTCCACATTTTGAGGATACTTTATTTAATCAGAAGCAATCAAATGAACAAATTTTTAAAATGGAAAATTTAATTGTGAATAAAATAGGCATGAGACATTGAAACTTATGATAAACTACCAATAACCATTATTATGGCATATGATATTTATGAGTGCCTTTCCCCATCAACATTTGAAAAACTACATGTACATTATTACCTCTCTAAGACATTGTTTGCTTATTTTCAGTATATCTTTTAATTAGATTGAGTAGTTATATTTGTTTTCATTACATAGGTGAGAAAGAGGCCGGAAAACATTTATGCAGCTTTTCTATTTGTGAAGCTCTTGTAGGAGCCTGCAGGCTGATGCATGCTGACTGCTGGTCACCCTGCCCATCCCTCTGTCAACTATTTACCTAGGGTCAAGCACTCGGCCTCCCTGGTGTGTGGTGTATCTTCAGCTACAAACTGAGAACAAACACACCTGCCTTCCTTACCTGTTAGGCTTATAGGAGAGTCAAACTGCCTCAAATTTGAGGCAGTTCTCCTGCCTCAGCCTCCCAAGTGCTAGATTTACAGGCGTGCACCACCAAGCCCAGCCTTTTCCTCTCTTAAGGGTAAGAAAATGTTCACAAAGTTTATAGTTTAATGTAAAACAACCAGAGTTTTCAGCACCCTGAAAGGTCATTCACCCTTCAACCTCTTTACAATATCTCTAATAATGGGTACGTAGCCATGCGGGGAGCCCTGCCATTTAAAGAGGAGCTTCTCACATATCTCGGGCGCTTGTCTTTCCACGGCCTGTACAAAAGGCATCTGGTGTTTACCCCAGCTCTGCTTCAATGCGCTCCAATGAGAAAGAGAAAGAAAAGTGTCAAATTTTAATCCTAAAACAATTATAACCAAATATTGCTTAGAAATTTATTTTCTTCACATTTTTCCTTCCCAACTTTCTTCTGCGGTGCTTGGAATCCTCATCTGAATACCTAATTAGGAAGCTGCATCTTTCCTGGCTTTCCATTGAGCATTGTGACTCAGCAGGAAAGAATTTTCATTTTGAAATTTTCATGACATCGACATAATCTTGTATTGTAAAATAGAAATGGTGGGGGGAAAATCACTTCTTGAGGCTTAGGTGGGCATTGTAGGTAGCAATTTGTGAATACCTTGCACTGAACCCCTGAACTTGCTCTATAACTGAACAAGCCATGCAAAGTCCTAGCGAGAGGAACTCCTTTCTGGAGCACTCTCCATATCGGTAAAAGGGGAGCATAAAAAGTTTATACCTGATGCGAACAACAATCTCACTCAGGAGGAAAATATCTCTTCCTGATACCAATTTTGACACAGAAATGTACTGAGACCTAAATATGGGAAAATGCAGTTTTACCCATCTTTTTTTTTCCAGTTCAATCACTTCAAGAACAGAGACCGCCTTTTTTCTGCTATGAAGAGCAGGATAGTGAAGATGACAACGTGTGGCTCTAACAGTCAGCTGTTCCTACAGTCCCATCTCAACTGAGGATGGGAGATGGCTCTGAAAAATCATCTTTCCCCTTCGTGCTATGAGCCTACAAATGTTACAGGTATCCATGAAGGTGTCAAAGATTTTTATTTATAGCAATAGAAGAGTGTTCTAGAGAACTGAGTGTTTTAATTAGGCTCAAAGTATTCTTTTGCAATTGCAAATGGTGTTAGAACTCTTCAGCTCCTGGTTCATATTACGCAAGTTCCAGGTTGCCCATGGCAGTGAGCACCCCACCTAAAGAAGATTCCACCTCTTTTCTTTGACTCAGAGACTAAAGGAGAGCTGTTATGTGAAAAAGTGACAGGTCTCACCCAGCATGAGAGCATTTGTATGAATATTTCCCAAGGAAATCTTGGTTGCTAATAGATACAGTGGTAATCACAGGTAAGCTGTGATTTCTGTTTTCATCAGAAATCATCTAGGCATCCGTACTGAGCTTGGCTTTAATTCTCCAAACCCTAACTCCTCAAACTCTTTCTTAAGAATTTCTAGAGGTGCTCATCCACCTATATAAAGGGAGTTGCCTGCAGATTTGCAAACTGAATTCTGTAGTGAGTTGGAATTCTGGGTTATAGAGTGATTTCTTGGTTCTCAGTGTCCAGTAAAATCTGTTACCGTGCAAAAATAAATGCTGACATTGTGCTCTGACTTAGGAATGAGAAGCCTGCCTATGGCACGTGATACTGGATTATTCTTATGTCTTTTCCACCCTTCTCTAAAGAAGCACGTGAAAGAGGACGCCTGGGTGTGGTCAGCTTAAGGTACTAAAGCTGTTTTACTTTTGCACTACATAATTTGATTTCGGTATGGCTACATAAACATCACTAATGTCATAACAACTTACATCTTATTTCCCTTTAAGTCAAGTTCATAGTATCTTTCAACAAACATTTAAAAAGAAAACGTCTGAAAAGTGTAGATTAAATTGCTAGCCTGGGCTGTCATCAGTAAAACACTAGCTGAAAAACACTAAGTAGCCAAAAAATGCTGACAACTGATGACCTCAAAAAGATAAAACTTTACAGTTAGGAACATGACTTTAAAAGAAATAAAATTTTAGGTAGGTAAAAGTTTCCATTATTGTTTGTTCCTCATCTGTTCAGAATTTAATTGATAGATATGAAACAAATTACCCTAAATTACAGTTTAGGGGGACAACCATGATAAATCTTTCTTTTCTGGAAATAAACTGAAAGAGGAAGTAGAGCATATAGCCAATAGGAATGCCACAGGGACACAGTGATGGTGTCTTATGCTGACACTGAACCTGCGAAATCAAGCACGGATCGTGTTATCATTTGGATGGTCATTGACCTCCAGATGTCTACGTGTTAAAGATTTGGCTTTGAGGGGATCACTACTGAGAGGTGGTGGATCTTTGGGGCCAGGAGGGAGGCCGTTAGGTCATTGGAGGTGTGTCCTCAAAGAGGATCAAGGGACCCAGCCCCTTCCTCATTTCACTTTTGCTTCTCAGCCATGAAGTGAGCAGTTTTGCTGTGAGAGGGTTCCCCACCATTGCCATCCAGCACCTCTACCAAAGACATAAAAGCATGAAATGGAAACTTTAATACCATGAGCCAAATTAAGCCTTTCTCCTTATATGTTAATTGTTTTGGGTGCTCTGTACAGTGATGAAAGATGAATAACCCAGACAGACCATCATATGTGCTGAAAAATGTTTCAGCTACCAGAGGCTGCAGGCAGGGAGCCAAGGAAACGTCTCAGGTGTGGGAGCAAAAGGTGGGGCATCTTTCTTGAGCAATGACAAAAAAGGTCAAGAGAGCTGTTCTGTGAACAGAAGGGAGGTCCAGGAAAAGATGAAGAGCTTACTGAGGTCAGCAAAGTTCTCACATGGTTTCTCTTTTCACTGTCTTCGTTTTCCTGGGCAGCTTGCCATCGTAGATGTCCAGTGCTCAGTGCTGTGAGCCAAGCCAGGGGGAAACACAAAACCAAAATGATACAGGGAGAGTGGGAAGAGACAAAGGCCAATCAATTTCTGCTCACTTGAGAAGACTGACACTAAACGTCCGACCGATAAAACTCTTGTTGCAGCACATTTACTCTTTCCTCCTGGTGGTCAGTGGTGTCCATCTGTCTCCTTAAACCTTACTGCCCCTCACATACACAGCACCTTCTGCAGTGGTGTAGGGTTAGGAAGCAGAAGTAACACTGCTGAGGGGTCAGCTGTCACTTGGCACGTTATATCCTTGGTCCTGAACAAAATGTCCTGGATTCTCTATAATGTCATTATAGATCAAAATATTTTAAAAACTATCACAAGACTGCTCCTCACTTCTATCCATTGCACTGGCCCATTTTCTGGGTCTTCTGGAGGGATCTGTTCCACTCATTGCACTTCAGGCTCCTCATGTACTAAGGAAAGGAAACGAGTTTGGGTTGTCTAATGCTCAAACACTACGTGTTCTCCTTCTTAGGCAATTTGTCAAAAGGATTATCCATGTCTTGGTTTACTGTTGTATTGTTTGGTTTTTGCTGGTTTGTTTGTTTGCACACCTGGTTGAAATTTTATGGAATACTTTGCATTTATGAAACACTTTTTTTTTGGTACCAGGGATTGAACTCTTGACCTCAAGGCCTCATACTTGCCAGGCAGGTGCTTATGCCACTGAGCTAAATCTCTGGCCCAAAATACTTTGTTTTAATCTTGGATTGTAAGCAGTAAGAATAATATTGTCACCATGCCCAGTGGAGTGATAGTTCTTGCTATATCTCATTTATTGAAAAAAAATATATATATAGTATAGCCAAACTCTTGGCTGCAGATTCCTCATCTAATTACTCAATACTCAAAACAAGGGCATTTAAATTGGTATTGTGTATGTAACCCAATTAATAATTTTATTAATATTCTGAAGTGTATAGCCCAAGCAATTATGATACAATAGTATATGCAGTGTTTCACAGCAATATCTACTCTTTAATAACACTATCAATGTACATGTGCTCATATAATCCACTCTTTCAGTTGAAGTTGTCCCAAGTAACAAGAAAAAGTTCATTAAACATGGAACCTAGAGTAAACTTTTCTTCGCTGAACACTGCATTAAAATATATTGTAACCAAAAGTTGATATGATCTGGATGGTTTAATTTCAAATTTTCTGCTCCAAAGTCACTGTACTTTTTTCTCAATTCTCAGGCTTCTCTGTACTGGTTAGAGGAACAGAACTAGAAGAAAACTTATATATTTAATTATTCAGGAGGACTTACTAGAAAGGCTTACAGAATCAGAGATCAAATTGTCCGCAGGGTTGTGTGCCCACTGGAAGGTCAGAGAGGCCAGTAGCAGGGCAAGAAAGTGGAAACCCCAGAAAAAAGGAGATCTAGTATGCAGCATCAGTTTAAGACCAATGGGTGGGAAGCTTCTGGAGAGTGGCTGGTATGAGCCCATGTGGAAAGGCTGAAGAAAATGGAGTCTGATGTCCACAGGAGATGGCAGGAGTAATCACGTGGCAGCTCAAGCAGAGTAGAGCTTCCACAAGCAGGCCAATGTCCTCCTTCTTCTTCCTTGTTGTGCCCATCCAGGCTGCAAGCGTATGAAACGGGGCTACCCACAATCAATGGAAGCCCTCCTCATCAGTTTGCTGGCCTACCTGTCAATCTCTCTGGAACCCCGCCTCCCTCACCCTGACTCACCCAGAAGCCTGTTTTACTAATCTGCTAGACATCTTTTAATCCAGTCAGATCAACAAGAATGAATACTAGTCACACTGCTGTAAAATGTAGAAAATTCTTCTTTTCAATATGATTTTTTGCTCACTTTGAGTTTGTTTTTGTTGTTTTCTTTGTTTGATTTCTTTTTTTTTTGTCTGTGCTTTCTGTTTTATCTTTCAGCATTCTTGTCATTCTTACATTCATTTCATTTTATCATTTCTCTGTATGGGTCCAGGACCATTTTCTCTGCCTCCCTCCAAATACTTGAGTCCATAGCTATGACCATTATCCATCTGTCCATCTTCACCCTCAAAACACTGTGAGGCCAGCTAACAAGATAATATTCCTGGGAGGGTTTAGGGTTCTTCATTGTTTCAGTTATCTTGGGATTTTCTGTGCTTCAAGCTTTATGGTATATCAATAAACAGAATTCTGAATGCATTATTTTTAAGGATTTGCAGAATAAGGTAGACAAAAATAGCATATTTTTCCAAGTTGTTAGAACTAGAAAGACCTTCATAGAACTTCTAGGGAGAAACACCTAATTTAACATATCAAAAGAGACTTCAGGAAAGAGAATCATAGTCACAAGCAAGCATGAACACACGCACATGCACACACACATACAAAACTAAAGAATACCAAAGACAAAGAGAAAATACTTAAAGAAGCTCATGCTAGACATGGTGGAGCACATCTGTAATTCCAGCTATGTAGGATGCAGAGATAGGAGGATCATTGGTTCAGTCCCAATCTTAGTAACTTTGTAAGACTCTGTCTCAAAATACAATAAATAAATATTAAAATGCTGAAAAGGGCTAGGAATGTACATTAGTGCTATCTGGGTTGAATCCCTAGTATGACCAATAAAATAAAATAAAATAAAATAAAATAAAATAAAATAAAATAAAATAAAATAAAATAAAATGTAACTCTCTGGGTACATCATGCATCACAGTGGACCAGGAAAAGTTGGAATTATGCCTAGAGGAAAATGTCATTACATACAGAAGAGAAGCTATACAGGTATTTCCAGATTTATTGTCAGCATAAGAGAGACCAGAAGGAAACAAAAATATTTTTAAATCTAGGAGTGAAAATAAATACAAATATAAAATGTTATACCCAATTAAATAAACTTGAAGAATGAAAGCAAAACAGAGATACTCACTGAACAAATCTTTAGGGTTGGTCACTTACAGACTTAGCTCAAAGAAATACTGAGGAATATTCTGTAAGAACATAGAACAACACAAAAAGATGAAGTGGGCTGGATAAGAATAATGTGGAGATGTTTGCACATGTTGGTAAATGTGAATATGTGTGAGAGTATTCTGAGTAAAACTCTCGGGGACTCTATTATTGAAGCTAAAAAATAAACTGGGAAAAATGAGATTAGTACCCCCTTACAGTATAATTCAGCAGCTAGTATTGGAAAAGAGCATGCCCGCAAATACCTAGCTACACAATGACCTATGATCTCTTATTTCTACCTTTATCCCAGTCAGAAACACAACAGTATTGGAAGGAGCAAGAAAACCTTCTATCTGTTTTGTGGAGAACACAATATATTTGGAGACAGCTTTTTTCTCCACTCCATTTTGGAGTAAGGGACATCTCCTCTCAGACTCCGATCCCACATCCCTGGAAACACTCTTAAAATACTGTTTTCATATCCCTGTTTCTTCTCTTTTGTTTCTTGGGACTACTGCTTTCCTCTCTTGGTAAACTTGGAGTCCTGCTTTATATAATACATATTCAAGCAATTATCAGCTTTTAAAAAGCCAATTCAAAAAATATTACAAGTATCAACATAAATGCATTTATTTTTTCCCTCCAAAAAGTTGTATTTTTTGGCTTTGTACATTGAAAAGCCCAAAAAGCAATGATAACATGGTGGCAAAGGATTCTCTATCATCGAAGAGACTAAATTCCATTTTCCACTACAAAGAACCAGGGCTTATTGAATTTTTTTTCTTCAAAGAAACATACCAAGTAGGCCCGAGGTATATTATTAGACTGGAAAGTAAGGAAGCGTTCCCAAACTGGTACAACTTGAAAAAAAAGAATCCACTGAAAAAAATAAAGTGTTTTTTTTTCTTTTTTCTATTACTAAGATTGAAACCAGTGTCTTCATACTGAGCTACTTTCCAAGCCTTTTTCTTTTATTTATTTTGACAGAGGGTCTTGCTAAATTGTTGTTTCCCAGATTGGGCTTAAGCTTGTGATTCTTCAGCCTCAGCTTCCCAGAGTGTCTTTAAAATTCATGCCGTTAGAGTAATATTAAATATCTATAATAGTATTATGATATTAAAAACTTGAAACCACATTGGGCATCATTGGAATTGATAAATTATTGACTCAAAATGAAAACTGATAAAGAAAATCAAAGATTTACCTTTCCACACAACCATCGTGCAATCATTGAGGAAAGAACATTTTTCATTTTTCTTTAAAATGCACAAAGAATTATAGATTTAGAAAATCAAATTTTGAAAGTCATAATGAAATAAAGGTCAACGATAACAGGTATCGTAAATATTAAAATTACCAGAGGAAATGTCAGTTGCTAATTTGATAATGAACTGAAATAACCTGAACACATTGATTTATCTTGACATCACTGACAAGGGAATGCCCACACCATATGTGTTTTTGTAACACAGCAGGAAATGTGCAGCACTGCTTCTCTAAACCAAAGCCAAGTATGACTAACTTGAGTTGCCAGATTTTACTACCAATTTAGAGGTCAAAATAGAGGACACATGAACAAAATATTACTCTATTGAAAGAAAACACTTGGGAGAATCCGGAATAGACTCTTTCTAAATGAGAAAAAAAATGAATTACCTTCTAGAACAAGTTAAGGGAATGAAAAGAAACAGTGGGGAACATAATAAGAGAAAAGACAACCATGCTAGAAATGGGTCTTGGTTGGATCTTAGTTCAAATGTGTTAACACTAAAAATACACACTGCAGGCAATTGGGGAGTTGCCTACTTCTACGGATGGGCTGAGGGTTTAAGAGTTTTTCAGTTTTTCTTTCCCACATAGAAAGTTTAACAGAATATCCGCATGAGAACAAGTTCAGTTTTTATTTTATTTCTCATAGGACATTTTAAAAGAAATTATCTGTGGCTATCTCACATTTTTGCCTATCTTCCTCACATTTTATTAACTTACCACACTTAAAGTCTCTTCTCTCCAAGGTAGAAGAGAAAAGAAACTGTATCTTTAGACATTCAAGTAGTAAGAATTCCAACAATAAGACACATATATGTCTTAGATCTGGAAATGAATGCGAGATAGCATTGTCCACTGTGAGAGAAATGAAGCAAGTGGCAGAGGCAATGGGGTAGAGGCAGTGGCAGGATTTCTGGGGTCAAATCTTGAAGATCATCATGTTGGACTGATGAGGCTTGGACACCACACCTGGCTGGGAAGCTTCAGAGTCCAGCTCTGTTGACCTCCTGGAATTCCTTTCTGCTTAAACTGGACAGGGTGATAAACAGCTTGCAACCAAGATCCCTCGGTATCAGCCACTCCAAACTTTTTTGCTATTTACTTGGTCCAATAGGTAAAGCATTATAGCTTCCCACACAATGAATTGGTCGCTTATTGTTTGTTTGTTTGTTTGTTTGTTTCAAGAAAGCACAGGAACAAAAAGGTGTGTTTAAGTATGGGCTATGCCTTTAGAGGAATCAGACCTAACCCTCAGGTCTACTCTCTCATTCAGGCCCATGCATCAGTTTTCATCCCTACTTAGGTATTAAATTCCTAATCCTCAGTTCCTCCTCTAACACTCATGCTGGATTTGAAACTCTACTACACTGGTCAGCAAATTATGGCCTGCTATCTATTTTTGTAAATAAAGTTTTATTGTAACACAGCCACGTTCATTCATTTATCTCCTATTATTGCACTGGGGTTATGATCACAGATTTAAATACTTACAACATGAACTATACGACCCAAAAGTCTAAGATATTATTTGTCCTTTTACAGGAAATGTGTTCTCGCCCCTCCCCTGTGAATCAGAATGGCATTTCTAGAATCGTGTGATGGTTCTTTTTGCTTAAGAAGTAAAGAGAGTGGCACAGAAAGACAATGTAACACAGAGAGGTGAAGGTTGATTTGAAACTTGGTTTTTATTTTCTTGGAGTAGGGGCAGTCTTTTCATCTCAGTCCACTAGAGTAGTAGGAGTTCTTTGTGTAATATCCACAAAGTGAACACCTAATAGGAAAAAATTTCACACTGTCATGAAAGAGAGGGAGGGGTCACAGGATAATAAGACCTATGATATAACTTGGGATTGATTCACTTGTACATGCAGATACTTTAGCATAGCATGAAATCTGTGCATTTCTTCCTCTCTGCATTTAAGCCACCAGCCCACCCGCGACCTTATCCAACAAGGGTATGTATTTTCCAGGTCCCCTCAGGGATGCCTGAAGTGCTGGATATACCCTAACTCTGCCTACACTATGATGTTTTCTTTCATATGCACACCTGTGAGAAAGAGTTAGATACAGTAGGAGATTAACAACAATAATAAAATAAAACAACTAAGTGATAGAGTGTAAGAAAAGTTAGATAAATACAGTCTCTTTCTTTCAAAAACTTTTACTGTACAAGACTTACCCTTCTGTGATAATGTGAAGTATCATACCCTCATGACAAGATGAAGTTAGGTGAAAGGTGTGGACATTGTAACTAGGTATTAAAACATGGCCTTGGGAAACTAGGCAAGGTTCCTTGATCATAAGGCCTGCAATGCCCACAGTTCTAAAAGGTGAAAAGTCACCAAGTGAGTAAATGGGGGGTACAATGCACAAAACGATGATGTGTGTCCCAGGCAGGACAGAGCAAGACTCTAGAAGATATCACAATTTTAACAAAATAATATTATTTTTTAAAATTAATTTGATTTCTGGAGTTTTTATTTAATATTTTTGATACAGATTGGACTGTGGGTGACTAAAGTGAGGGAAAGTGAAACTGTGAATAGGGGTTGGAAGGACTGCTGTGTATCTTTCAGCTCTTTTCTTTCTTTGCAAAAATATTTCTAACCATCTTTGATGCAGCAGTGTTCACTAAATTAAGAATCAAAATATTTTTGAGTCAAAAAAGTCCAGCAATTAAGGCTCAAAAAATAATTGTTCAGGGCTCCTAATGAATGGATAGTCACCTAGTTTTCAACACAGTGATCAGCAAGACAGCAACAGGGCATGAAATTTCCACAAAACAAGAAGTGACTGGGAAATCCAAGTACCTGAAGCTCCTCTAACCCAAATAACCCCATAAACTTGAAGAAATTGCAAAAGTTTATCCAGCCTCAGTTTTCTATGTGTAAAGAATGATTAATAACGCTAACTGATCCGGCCCACGGATCAGTCCGTGGGTCTCACCTGGAGAGGGAACGGGGATGGGGGGCAAGGCAAGAGGAAAGAGAGACAGAGACAAGTTGAGCAGTTCCAATCAAGTCTCGTTTATTGAGGAAGTGAACATGGTTTATATAGGGTGAGGGCAGGAAATTGTCGCCATCAGGCAGAGATGTTGTGGAGAGACCGGATAGGTCGCAGCCATGTCTGGCCAGGCAGAGAGGATCATAGGCAATGTAGGCAGACACACCAAATGCTCACAGGAGGGCAGGATGGGGTGGCAGCAGTGAGGCTATCACACCACTCCCTACAGCTAACCACCTCTTAAATTTGTTCTGAAAATTGAATTGATCCATGCACAGCACCTACTTTACTTTGTATTACATTAACAACCAAATAAATACCAGCTACTGTTATTATCACGATCATGAATATTATTAGTAACTGTGGTAAAGGAAACCAAAAGCTGTCTATAAACAATGACTTTTGTCACAGTACTAGAGAACAATGACAGTGCTGCCACTAATGAGGAACTAGGAAGAGGACGGAGGAGAGGGAAAGGAAGAGGAAAAAAAGAGGTTACTTTCCTGTCTCCCTAAATCAAATGTCATGTATTTAGAAATTACCCCTCTGAGATAGCAGCAGGTTCCAAATTAGCCCTTTTAATGCTTGCCTTGCTGCCAACACAGGATTGCTCACATGCCCCGTGTTACATACGTAGTCCAGAACATCTAGGAGAGAGACTACGTCTCCTATTTCAAACTCTGTGAACATCCGAGGTGAAACACGATGGCTCCATCAATTCCATGCAAATTTCTCTCACCTTCCCTGAGTGCTATAAACATAGCGTTCAGTCCACACTGCCACCATAATGCCTAGGATGGATCTCCCACTCTCCACTTTCCAGGAAAGCTGGGTGCCAAATATTGCTCTCAGCTATACCTAATAACAATAAACCTATTTCTTCTACCCAGGACATAAGTACCTCAAACATCACCAAAACTTGTTTCTCATAACTTCACCCAAATGACCTTTTAGAAACAATGGTGTTCCTCATTATAAACATTGCAGTATGGAAAAGGAGATGCTAGGTGGAATAATGCTTTATCTTTCTAATTATCATCATATTGCAGAATAAGTGAACAAGTAGGAAGACCCTGATAAGTGTGAAACATTGAATTGGACAGGAAATACAAATGAAAATGGACTCCCAGCGGGGACAAGGAGCCAATAAAGTATCTCTGCAGAGGTCATGCACAATTCTGCAAGTCTACCCTGCAATGCTTTATAGTCAATATTGTGATTTCTATCTCAGCAAATGTTGAATAAGAAGCCAGGTACAAAAGTCTCAAATGCAAGCAATTACCTCACCGTCTGTAAGTTCTGTATTCACTTTACTTCTTGAGCTTCAAGGAGTTTATTTTCTCACATCTATTTGTGTTAGCCCTAGCAACTCACACATAGCTTCTGGCTCCAAAAAGACTTTAGCCTAAGAGGGAAGCAGAGTAAACAGTCAAGTGCATCCAGTATAATAAGCAAGGCAAAGCGTGAGACGTCTAGCACATTTCAAGGTGGCAACAATTTGCAGCTGGGTTTGTAAAAAGTATCTTGGACAACGACTACAATGCTCAAGACGCTTAGCAAGCCCTACCCCTCTCTGTAATGTCGTTCATTTCCATCACACATCCTAGCCACAATCCCCATGCCTGACAATTGTACTCCGACATCTGGCATGGCTTGAATGCACCTGACTTTGTGTTCAGTCAGACAGGATCCCCAGCCTAGTTAGTCTTCTGTACTATCATGGTCTATGCATTGTTAATATAGGGTTAGTCAAAGGTAGATCAGCTTTACATTCGTCATTGATTCAGCTTCCTGAGTAAAACTAAGATGCTGATTAAGAGCAGCATTGCGAATTATCACTCCAGCTGTACCTGTGAGTGGGTGTCTATGCCTTCTGCTTTTCTCTGTTCATCAGTCTAAAGCACAATCCAACCAAAGCTGTTAGTACTTGAAAGAGTCAGAAATGATGTCAACGGAAGGAGGAAACAATGAGAACATGGGTCCTCACTAACACTGTTTGGTTGATTGAAAAGTTAATTCAGTGACACAAGATTTCACTCAGTCTCTAGAATGTGCACCAAATATTTCCCTGACCTTTTCTATTTCCCAAGGTGGTACATATATTCAAGCCTCAGGCACTCAATCACTTCTCCCCACCTTTTACCTCTTGTTCCTACTATATGAAAAAGGAAAGCAAATATCTCACTCTGTTCAGTGTGTGCAACCTGCCTACATGCTAATTAGCTGCAACCACCCTCAAGTTTGACTTGAGTCCCTTTCTCCTTGTGTATGTAAAATCTGTTGCTATTTTCAAACTCAGTGTCCTTGAATTGTTTGCATGAAGCCTCGCCTGAGCAGAAAGCAGGTCCTTGGGAATCAGAGGAAGGGAAAGGAAAAGAGCAATGCGTTGAGAAAGATGTTGGGTTTTGTTTTTTAAAAGTCTGAGTAGATTATCTCATTAGCCCAGTTTCTGGCCCACTGGTCTGTAGAATGAGCACCCCTGGGTCAGTCTGGGTTCTGGGGTATCGGCTGGGCTCCATGCTCCACCCCTTCAGCTGTTGAGTTCATTCCTACAGCCGAGACAGACTTTCATCTATTAAGACAGATTGAGGTGGAGAAGATTTTTAATTGCATAGCATGTACACTGTCTATATTTATTTATTTGTTAACAACCGATTCATCAGTAAAATCAAAGGAAAAGTTCTTTGATCCCAAAGGACAGAACTTCCCTTTACCCATCAATCTTCATCTCCTCTACTGTAATTATGGATTATTTACCCAGATCTCTCCCTGGCAGTTCACAGCAAAGACATTTGTCGCTAACAAATGAGACAACAAACAAGGTAATTTGTCATTACTGCAGGTCATTAGCTCTTAAGTGTTCAAACTTGTCTTCTCTACGGTCACCATCTTTGGTCCAGTGCTGGACCACGAAAGACTTGGAAGCTTAGTCTGCCTTAGGAAAGAAATAAGCTACTTACATTTTCCAGCTACACACAAACTCATTCACACACGACAAATCTCACAGCCAAAAATTATAACAAGAAAACCAAATCTGAAAGATTAATTATTGTTTGGCCAAGACCAGAAAAGATATTGAGAGCTGTTTTTTCAGAAAAGGAATTACGACTTTACACAGTTAAAGGACATTCTCTTGTCAACATTGATATGGCTTTATTTCTTGCTATGATCTTTTCTTGGTCAGTGATTAATGGAGAGGGCAAAAATATATAGCAACCTGCTTCGGGGCTGGGATCATGGCCACCATTCTAAAGAGCCCCACAGGAGTGTGTGCGTCCTGCCTCCTCCAGTTTCCTGCTGCGAAAGTGTGCCTGTGCTGCCCTCTAATGGCGGTCACCCCATGGCTTCAAGGTTGCCCTCCCTGAGCATTGCAAGATCTCAAGTGCATGCCAGGTGTTGAGTGCAAAACCCAAAACCAGGCTCATATCATTGTTTCCAAATGAATGACCATCATCTAAACAGCACGAGAACTACTATTTTCCTACATTCGTATTTGACTTGAGAAAGTTTGGAGCTCCCAGAAGGCAATGCCATGTACTCTTGGATTAATAGATTAGGAAACAAGAAGGAACCTGCTCTTCATAGTAAAACTCTATGATTTTCCTACTAGCAGTAACAAAATAGTAATATGGATATGACAATGGATATGGATATGGATATGGATATTCTCACTGAGAAAGAAGATATTTTTCAGGAGCTAAGCAGGGCCTTAAGTGCACAGCAGTGCCCTTTAGTGGGGGAGGGGCTGATATTCTGCCCCATTCATATCTATCTATATACATGTATGTACATGTATGTGTATGTAAGTATTTATCTTTGAAATCTGTAGCTTCATTAATGTACCTTAGTCTGCTTTGGTTGATTCTCTACGCCAGATTATTAATGCCATTCGTGTAGTCAGTGACACTCTGTCAAAAGTTAAAACCCCATTCTTAATCCAAGATTGCCAGTTTGAGCCTCCAGATTTCCTACTTGTAGGCCTAAGTTTTAATTGACTCCAAAGAGCTAAAAGAAAAGTAGAGGAAGCATTATGGCTTGGATATGCTTGGCACACGTCTCAGCACAGGGACCTGACCTTCGATTACCCCCGAAGTTTGACAAAGGAAAGAATCAGCTTATAATTACAGGCAAGTGAAAATAGGAAGGCTCCTTCCACACAGCCCAGGGAAGACCTGCATCTAAACTAGCTGATCAAGTCACATAAATATTAATAACACTGTGTAAAGTGGCATGTGGTTCTACTGGCCACGCCTCACTCAGAGCAGCTTCTATAGCCCAGCTGCTAGTTGCTGTCTCTGAGATCCATTTATAAATAATTGAAGTGTTTAGTGTGAAATTACCACCCTGTATATGAAAGAGATCATTGTGTGAGTGCCCATCAGATGGGAAATCCCAAATTACTGTTAGATTAAGGAAGATGAGGCAGGCCATTTTATCAGTGTGTGTGTGTGTGTGTGTGTTTGTGTAGATGCTTGTATGTGCATTACAAATCTCCTATGGGAGAAAGGGAGAGAAGGATACTGTTTTAATTTTTCCTCCATCTCCTCCAAGTCAGTGGTCTAGGTCAAAGCACTGGCATAACCTGAAGGCCTCGAACTTTCTTCTAGCTGAGAAAACTGGATTAGAGTAAAGGAAGAAGAAAATCAAGAAAGGCAAAAGCAGTATGTCAAAAAGTGATGTCTTTGCAATTACATCACAAAGTGTGTTGTTAACAGTTAAAGAAAAAAAAAGCTTGCACACATAAAAAGAATAAGAGATACAGAGAAGATGAACTGCATTAGCAAGCAGAAGAAAGTATAAAATATTATAACTCTTAAATCAGAAATGATAGTTTCTGAGCAGGTGGGGGGAAATCCGTACAAATAATTTCTCAAAGATGCTGATGAAACTACTTTAAAGAGGCTGGCACAAGAGATTAAAAAATAATAGTAAGTAATGTATTTTTCTCTTCAAAACTTTCCTGAGAGAACTCATTCTTCAAAGAAAACATTGCTTCCAAAGCACGTATTTTTAACAGCAATTATTTATTGAGAATCTTTCCTGTTTAAAGTATTGTGCCAGGCTCTGCGGGGGGGTTCAAAGATTTATAAAACAAGGTCTCTGCACTCAAAGAACTTGTAGCATGCGGAGATGTTCCAGTGAAATAAATCCATGTTCCTACATTGATTTTCAGATCATATCTACTTCAAAAGAATTCTAGACAACTCTCTCCAACAGTCTTCTCAGTTCCTACTGAATCATAAGTATGGGACATGCAATAGAGTTTTTAAAATAAAATATTGCTGTAAAGAAATAGAAGACACTACTGGTAAAGGCTGAACTTACAACTCCAGCAACTTTACCCTCAGATAACATTTGAGCAACTTGGAAGTACCATGTATAGTTTCTCAGAACAGCAAGAAATTCTGAGAAGGAGAAGATAGAGTTCAATTGTTCTATTTAACCTCCGGAGCCCAAGCTGTCAAAGGAGAGACTTCTTACTGGACTGGGACCAAAGATAAGGGAAAATGAGAAGAAAAGCCAAAGCATATTTCTGGTATATTCAAAGGCTATATTACCTGGAACTACTGAAATAGGCGGATGCTGAGACAGCTGCTGTAACTGAAGAAATATCATTTACCTCATCAGCTCACATCCTCCTCTCAGCTGCACGCAGTTACTGAGCTAAACGTTGGCGCTGCCCAGCCTTCCAGTCCCTGTGCTCAGCCAGATTGCTTAGCTGACGCTTTTCCAGGTTTCTGCACGTCTCTGTGCCCGCAGAAAACCACGGGGGTGGCACATGGCTCTGCTTTTCTTCAAATTCAGCTTCCCCTGGGAATACGACATGTATCTTTGGCGTAATGTGGGAGGTGAGGGTATGATATCCTTTCAGGCAGCTGTTCTGTGCTTACATGAATATCTGTCAAGGGTACCGGCAGGAAGGAGAGGGAGCTTTGGGAAATGACAGGTAGAAGAAAGAGGCTAGGGAATCGCAGTACTGTTCTATCTGCTTGGCGTTTCATTTACTTCCTCCATTGATCTTGGAAGTTCACAGGGAAAGCCTCTGCTCATTTTTTCTACCCATTGCCTTGTTTATTTCATCTCTTATTCTTTGGACCATTGCTCTAAGATCTTACATGGGTTTACATCTATACTGTAGTTGCTACAGAGGTCACAACCTATCAATAGGAAGGTGATTTGTTATTGCTAGACAGATAGACAGACCCGGCACATTAGTGCATCTAAGTCAGCTTCCTCATCCAACCACTTTTCCTCTTGCCCATTGGTTCAAACAATAACCTCTCCAAGAACATGGACCCAGATTCAAGAATTTTAAAGCCTGGAGAGATTCAATGTCATTTCTGCTCATGGACTCTTGTGGGTCAGTCCAGGATATGCCCGGCAGGTCAAAGATCTGAAATGCCCTTAGGACAACACTACCTCATTGAGTTAATGAATCTGCTGTTCCTTTCCCTCTCTCTTTATAAGAAGGTGCATGCATGATTGAAGAGGGACAGTTTCCCAGATGAAGATGATTATTCTGGCCTTGGGGAGCTCAGCAAACAAAATGTTACTGAACCATTGTTCTGTGGTTCCTGCAAATCTCCATGGCACTTTAGAAGTGTTCACAGTCTGAGAGGAAGTACCCACAGCTCCGGCTACACACCTAGAGAGCATATTATCAGGAAGAGCTGATGAGCCATGAGCCATCAAATCAGGCACCAGGGTCCCCCTTAGCTCCCCTCTCTGCTCATCCAACATTCATCTTCTTAATACATCTGACTCTCTACTGTGTCGGGAGATCTTTGTAAACAGGAAATATTTCTTCTCCATTTCTAGAAATGTAAGCCCTGGCATAGTATCAGGAACTGTTTCTAAGTGAATTAAACTGACACCACATTTCCTATGTCATAAGGTTATAATCCCATCAACATAAATCAAAAAGCTCTGCTCCTTAATTCTTATCAAAGAAACAACAATAAAATATTTAGAGCATTATTGGTCTAACAAGGGAAATATTCATATATAAATACAGGTACGGGAACTAAAATTAACAGGAAGGACTAGCTTTACCTCTGTTAGGAAGTGACTTTTAACATACAAGAAAAGATTAAGCCCCACATGACAAGTGATGAGACTTTAATTTTGCAGTTGCCTGACATTTATAGCCTTGACTTAGCAGTCTTAATATAATGATAGTCCAGAAGACATTTTTATCATTTCTTTAATGAAAAAGGAAGATCTACACTCTGGGGAAATATTTTAAGAAAGAAAGACAATATTTAGTCCATTCAGTTTCACCATGTGGAGGTCTAATATGCCGTGGCATTGAAATTCACTTTGTTTATTACATTGCATAGCAAAGGTGAGCTATGCTTTTAGGAAGAACTGAGATCCTTTGGCTGTCTATAATCTTAACCTCAGGAGTTTCTTAAGCAGTGAAAAAACAAAGTGTTTTAAAATAGGCTAGAAGCATGTGTTTGCTATGCATGCAGCGAGCTAGGCAACACATGACCTTTCTAAAACCCTTCAACAATAGTTCATAGGAAGAAAGAATGCCTTAGAATTAAATAAGCTGTTGCTCTTGAAAATGTTTTGTAAACATCAGTGCACTAGGAATTTTTTATCATATCATTAGTATACTTTTGTGCTTCAAATTTATGTGAAATATCCCTATTTTATCTCTTCCAGTTGGTCATCTAAGTGGAGAAAATGAATTGTGCAAAAATAAGCAAATCATTTGAATTTTCTAAGCCTCAATTTTTGGAATAATATCTATTACTACTAGAAATACTCAAACTATTAGTGTAATAATACTACTATATAAATATTGCTATATATATTAACAGTATAAACATGTTTGAAACAGATATAAAAGATATATCATCACAGGCCAGGAATATAGCTCAGTGGCACATTGTCTGCCTTGCAAGCATGAGGTCATGAGTTCAAACCCTGGTATCAGAAAAAAAAAAAAAAAAAAATATATATATATATATATATATATATATATATATATATAAAATTGATGCTTCTATAACTTCTGCCACTGAAATGCAATGATCTATATAATTTAAAAGCTTTTAAGTGTGAGATAAAATTTCTATACCAACTAAAAAAATATAAAGCCTTTAAGGTAACATACAGCATTGATGAACAGAAACGACCTGTGTTCATTCTCCCTTTATGACCTCTCCATATTGATATTTTTAAACCTACCACAAATTGAAAGAATAAAAATGTACAGAAAACAAATTTACAGCAAGGGCAAGAAGGTAAGAAACAGTGACAACTAAATGCCCTGTCAGTAAAAGAGAAAGAAGCAGAGATAACATATTTTCCTTTCGTTTTCTCCCTGCCAAGTGGAAGATTTGCTAGTTTGTGCACAACAGTGATGAGCTACGGCTTCTTTTTCTTCATGTGTGCAACTTAAAGCCAAACCATTGAAATCTTCTCCCTCAAGATCATTGATGGATTGAGATGAAGCCATAAATATCCAGCTCAATAATCTTTACAGTGAGAATAGCAGAACAATAGTGGCAAATAGTTTTGCTTCAGTTTTACCAAGCTGAGAACTGTGCAAAACTATAGACTGTGATCCAGGAAAGCATAGTTCTGGTCCACCAGATTTGTAAAGAATTACATGGACCTAGGTCCAATGAATTTCTGTAACTCATATTTACATCAAACAAAACATATGCTAATATCTAGGAGGTGGTCTCAGTCAATCTAACTAGTGTTTATCTAAATTGTTGGGCATGTCCCACAGTTAACTGGTGTATTCCTCTGCCATATCTAAAGATGAATGTAAAATTTAGTTCTCTAAGCATTGTGTAATTTTTGTTTCTGGGCTCTTTTTCCTGTTTTTTTTTTTAATTTGTTTGTTTTTTGCTCTTTTGTTCCACTGTTTCTTGACTGTTTAGCCTTTTAAAATGCTGGTAGTTTGGACTAATCCATAATCTAATCAGGTCTCACTTGAGACTTGGGATTTGGAACATCCTTCATTTAATTAAGTCCACATTGAGAAGGAATAGAATTTTAAAACAGCTTCTATCATGCAATAGAGGTTAGTTCTCGACATTCAGATAATTTAAGAGCAATTTAAGAACATATAGAGGGACATTTTCAGACCTCTAACTGCTCCAAATGTATCTGCTAAAAAGTCTTCAGGTTCCATTTTATCCCCTCTCTGACATCAGCAATGAAGGCGGTAATTGAACTGTGTCATCATTGATCTCAATTCTGAACCATTAACAGAGCTGGTACTTCCCTTTCACTGAGATGACAGCATTTTCTTCCTGATCACTCCAGTGTCTGCTGCTAGGCATCACGTAACCAAGGAGTTGCTCCAAGCACGGCTAGAGGCAGGGAATGGCACATAGCGCCTTACAGATGATTATTTGTTATTGTCACATATTTAGGGTGAGGATAAAACTGCAGACAGTTCTATTTTTAAAGCTCAATCCCTTATTTCTTTTACTTCTACCCCAAAGGTCATTTACAGTAACTTAGTTTGCTTACTTACATTTATACTGAAAATGAGAGAACCAAAGAATTTTAGATCTGTCCCAATGTTGCCAAATACCTCAAAACTAAGTTCTGTTCTCAAGGGATAAGAATTCACTTAAGAAGCAGAGATAAGGCAACTGTATTTAAGCCCTGGAATTAAAACTGTGCCTTAAATCATCTTGAATACATGTTGCCATTTACTATAGTTTTGGGCTAATTGTTCATAATGTAAAAAACAAACAAACAAACAAACAAAAAAGGATCTCTAATTTGATGAACCTTATAACTGATCAAATTGTTGCAAATCAGTACCTAATTCAAGGAATCTCTCATTACTTAGCACAAGGACATGTCTTATTTCATATAATCTCCATCAAAGTTTGCACTTGGATTTGAAAAATGAAGTTATTTTAGCACAGAATCAGCTTTAGACTTCAGCAACACCCATCCTTCCTTCTATAAAAAAAGATTTTGTAGAGAATGAAACTCTAGCAAACTCCTGGGCCCGGCAGCAGGAAGAATCCAAGGGAAGGGACAGAAACCGTCTCCTCTTCTCAGCTCCTCAGTTGCTGGTCCAGGACTTTCTTTAATTTTCCATGCCTTTTTTGTGAAAGAGAGTTGGAAGACTGGGTTTTAAGTCCCTTTTAGCTAAGACTCCGAACATGTGAAAAGCTAAACAAGATCATTATCGGTACATTTTAAATTAATGTGGTGTCAAAGGTACAGCCGGGCATTTATTAGAAAAGCAGCAATGACAGATTTCCTTTAGTAACAAATATTGCAGTTGGAGAGGGAATTAGTGTAACCTGCTCAGCTTCATCAAAATAAACAAACAAACCAAAAAATAGATTTTCCAAATGTTAGGTTCACATGATGATGGTAAAGAACTAAAAGGAATTAAAGAGAGAAGGGAGGCCCGTGGCTAGGCCCTTCTGGTCAGCTGATTGGTGTTTATCGTATCTTCAAGATGGAGGAGCTGCTCACAAATTGGAGCAGTGCCCACCCTTACAGTCCTAGAGACTGGAAGATGAGGAGTGGGAATAATCTGTCCCAGGCTTTGCATTTCAGAGATGACTCCAAGGTTTTTGAGAAGACAATTAGTGTATTTCAAACTGAGCGTGATGGTTCATATCTGTAATCTTAGCATGGTGGGAGGCTGAGACAGGAGGATCACAAATCCTAGCCTAGCCCTGGCAACTTAGTGTTTTAGCAAGACCTTGTCTCAAATGAAACTTCATAAAAGACAGGCTGGGGATGTGGCCCTGTGTGAAGGCCCTGCTTTCAATCCTTACTCTGAGGGAAAGGAAGAGAATGACAGGCCGTTTGATTTGTACTAATAATCATATTCTTCACATACACTTACCACTTTTGCTAAAATAAAGAATTTCAAAATGAAAGAACTTGAGAGGGCATTTCTCTGTAAAATCTTCTTTGGCTTTCATGAAAAATTTAAATGTGAGTTTTTATAAATGCAAATGAAAATATTAAAGGTGCTCCATCCATTCAAAGAACGGATTGATATTTTTTCATGCAATAATGTTAATTTGCTGTACCCTCTACAGCGGTACCATAATTAAACCTGTTGGCATTTCCATTTTAAACCTAGTCATAAAATTTCCCTCTGAGCAATAATGTACCATTGCAAGACTCAAACCGGTAGTTTCTACTGTTTAGGAACAATATTTGAGAAAGTTTTAGCAGGGGGTCAAGTTCTAAAAAGGTGAAACATTTAGCAGAAATTTTTGCTTTATTTCACCCTGGATACTTATTTGCTTTCTGAAAACTAATTTCAACCTAATGTGTGATGTCTATAAATAGCAGAGACATGTAGCATGATCACAAGATTCAAGCTTACAGCTGAGACAGAAAATGCAATTTACTATATACTGGTGTATCTGGTTTTGTTGGATTTATGGCTTAAGTAATTTGGGAGGGCAATTAAAAAAGGAAATTACAAATACAAAATTAGAAATGAAAGTGACTATTTAGAAAGATAAAAGTAATCAAAATGAGCCACAAGGTTTGAAAGGCTGACAAATAAATCCAAAGGGATAATAAGATGCACTCATAAAAATAGCTGTTTCAACACTCCAGGACATTTTTTCTCACATATTTTAGCTCCCAGTTTTTGGATCACCTCTTTATATGACAAGGAATTTGTAATATTATCTACCACAGGGAGAATTCTATCAGTCCTTACAATCGGGTTAGCAAATTTTTCAATAAAAAGCCCAATAATGAATAGATGAGCCTTTGCAGGCCTTTCAGTCTCTGTCATAATTCTTTACTCTGTGTCACTGTGCAAAAGTAACAATTGTACATAAGTCAATGGGCATGGTAGTGCGCTAATAAAATATGTTTACAGACCTTGAATTTGACATGTTTTTTTCAGATGCCATGTAGTCTCATTTTGGTTTTTCCCCAATTATCTCCAAATGTGAAGATATTTCTAAGTTTACGGGACATTCACACTATGAACTATAGTTTACTATGTTGGTTCAATATTAGCTAATAGAATTTCAGTGTTTTTACTAGCAATACTTTTTAAGAGGTACTTTCAGCTTCTCAAATTGTTGTTAATAATGTGTATATATTTTAGAGGAATTGTCAAAAATTTTTAAAAATCCTTTTACATTCACATATTCTGAAGATTACTTTTTATAATTTAGTGTTTTTCAAAAACACTAAAGTGTGCACTTAGATGATATGAACTAATAAGTTTGTCAGTCATAACTTTAATGTAAAGGTATAATATGAATTTATTACATCTTCTATAAGTATTTAGCATTACATCATCAAAAAATTTTAATATTATTTCAAAATTCGTATCATTCATTCATATGATTCAATTCAGGAATGTATTTGCTAGGCTGGGGCTTTAGCTCAGTGGCATAAGTGCTTGCCTGGCAAGTGCAAGGTGGTGCATTTGATCCCTGGTACTACAAAAAAAAGAATATTTTTGCCACTTTTATTAAAAAAGTATCACATTTCCTCATAATCATTAAATTTCCTATGTTCTGAATAGCTTTATACACTCAGTGCTAGTATAATTTCTATTGATTTCATTAATTTGATCACTTGTTTCAGATGTATTTTTTTATTTTTGAAATGTTTCTCAGTTCTTTAATATACTTCAAAGACCTATATTAGTCAGGGTTTTACTAGAGACAACAGATATAACACAATATATACAAACGTACAAGAAATGACAAGATTGGCTTGTGATGGTCAGCCATGGAGTGAGATGAAGAAGCGTGCAGAGGGTGTCTACACGCTGGAGGCTGAAGGACTCAACCCAAGGTCTGGAGTTCACCCTTGTGTCCCATGCAGGTCTGCACCAGCAGGCCGATGGGCCTGTGATGGAAGGCTGAAGAGTCTATGTCAAAGAGCTAAAGAGTCTACGCTGGAACCAGGAAACAGAGTCCAAGCCAAAGGCAAAGACTTCTCCAAAGAATGGAACTCATTCATCCTTCCTCCTTCCCTTTTATACCATCCAAGTGATGAGCAACGCTAGGGTGAGTCTTCTATACCCTGGGGTGTAGAATTGCTAAGCCAATTTAGTTAAGCTTCTAGATGTCTCAAGCTGACACTGTCAGTCAACGACTACAAGACCAAAGAAAGAATCTATCATATCTATTTCTAACTTGAGCCCAGTTTCTCATTTATCAAAATATTCAAAACATCTTTTCAAATCACCTTCTATCAAAATGACAAATCAAGTGGCACCATGGACTGTAGGAGCATCTTGGGAAATCACTGCCCTGCCAGTAGGGTTGACACTTACTAAGTTGTAGAAAGACATGACTGAAAAGCACCTGCCACACACACCAAGTGCAATGAGAATTATTTTCAAAGTATGTACACTTAGCCACATACCAAATAGTCACCCCAATACTGAACAAAGTGAGGAAAAGATGTGGCAGGAGTGAGCAGACTATAAAGAGATACCAATTTTTACCAACTACATAACTGTGCTCAGACTTTAATGTGACTCTCCGGGGAGGTGAAAGGTGTTTGCACACTTGTGTGTCTTCATTATTCTCTATTGAACACATTTCTGCTGGAACCCTAGGAGGTCAACCATGTGTCCAGGCATCTACAATAACACCTTACCTGCTGCTGACCATTCTATGCACAAATGGCAAGGGCTTAACAGTAGCCATCCTGTTCCCGAGGAAACAAATAAGAACATGTAGGTCTCAGAGATCATACACCAAGTTATTGTTTACTACAGGAAGTAATTATTAAATCATTTTTAAAAATTAGAGAAGTTGTCTCTTGAGATTCTTGAATATGATATATATGCTTAGGACATTTTGTTCTACCAAAACTGATTAAAAATTTTATATCACAATAACATTATAATTACAGAGTCTAATTATTTGATTTCACATATTCATTTATTCTAAGGACTATACAAATGGCAACTAAACAGCACAACATTTAAAGGACTAAAGTTGTAGAGGAAAATGAGGAATTCATGAAGTCTCTTGTAGAGTAAAATACTGAATCACAGGGGTTGGGGATACAAATTAGTGGCACAGCGCCTGCCTGGCAAACTCAAGGTCCTGAGTTCGATTCCTGATTCAAAAAAGAAACAAGAAATAGCTCATAAAAACAGAATCTCTTCTGATTTAAGATTACTATAGTCTGCCCATTGTCTTCTCTACCATACCAGACATTACTTTCGTGAGCTTCCATGAAACAGAAATTATAACACGAGAGTTACAAATTTTAGCATCTTCATACATTAGAAAATAACCAACATGTTCCTGGAGATTTTCTGTAAGATTTCCTTTGTATAAATAGAGTCAGTTGGGGGTTAATTAATCTGCAGTTCAAACCTCTCTCTTATCCTTTCTGCATTTCTCTTAGCCTTAGGGTACTCCTAATATATGTGTAGTCCTACACCATAAGCTTTTGAATGTCTATTGTTTTCCTAATATAAACCTAATAGCTTTCTTCACTACTGTGATTATCCATGTAAAGGATAATTAGCTCCAAGAAATTACTATTTTTTAAAAGTTTAGATACTATAGCAACGGTACAGGTACACTGAAGTGTATTTTACATGCTATTAGGCTAAATGCCATACTGAATTTTAAAACACATGCCCACGGGACTCCTGGCTTTTAAAAATTAAAAATACAAGATCTTAGATAAAATATAACAAAGCCAGGTAATGTTTAAAAAATAGAAGTTTTTCTCATATTACCCCAAAAGTACTTTACCATATTCTTCAATTTTTGATTCCTTTAAATTGTAAGCTTTGGTTATCTGAAATTATTAGCTAGCCTATGACATTTACAATATGGTTTACTTTCTAAATTTCAATATAGCCATAGTGCAAAAGTGAAAATGTCTTTACTTTCCAATTTATGTACTTTATAAAGGTATCATTATCATGCTATCCTTAGCAAGATACATTTGAACCTTGTAGAAATGTCAGTATTAAGAACATGGCTTAATTAGAAACCAAAATAATGTTTTTGTAATTATATTCTCCATTATACCTATTTAGCTATTAAAAGTGTGTTAAGGGGTTAATTTCATGTGTAATTCTACTGTCTGAATAACAGTTTCCACACTCTGTAGAGCTTTAGGGAATATGTTTGGAGAAAATGCTTAATTAGGCAACAGTGTGAATTTTGACATCTTTCTTCATGGATCATAGAATAGTTTTTTGCTGACACATAACTTCAGCAATTTGATGAACAGAGAACCTCATTTTCCCTGATAGCAAAAAGAGAATCATGAAGTCACAAAATGGTGAGAAACCAAAAAATGTTTTGCTCTATTTATTTTTAAATAGTTGTTATCTTGTAAAATAAGCCAAAATTATTTAATAGCACTGGAAAATAAAATTTGTACTAAAATATTCCACTCAAAATGTAGTGACTATCTGGTGGTAAAATAAACAACTTGGGATCCAAGAACTTCTCCTTTAATTGGAAATATGCTTGGAGCATAAACATTATGCTTCGGGAAGTCAGAAGCAGTTTTTGTGCCACTGATGCTGTCCATACTGGTGCTTGTACTGTGAGCAATTTTCCTGACAGAGGACATGCTAAAATTCTACACTCGTTAGGTAGATCTTCAAAAAGGTATTTAATGGGATTTATGCAAAATGATTGAATTTCTTCATTTTTTTCCCATACTGATTTAAGTCACATGAACCTAAAAATGAAGGCCTTAGTGGCAATCAAGGACACAGCATTATAATTCTCTGGTTTCTAATTTTTAAGGTGCTAAATTCTAAATGTTATTACTTTATAGCTGACCCACTGATATAGTCTGTTGATCAGCTCTCCGACAAGGTAGGTCAGTGATGGTGAACCTTGTAGAGACAGGTACCCAATCTCAACCCAAAATTCACTTACTTACCGCAGAGCGCCAACACTGCAATTAAACCTGAATGCTGAGGTTTTGGTTTAGAAAGGAACAACTAATAACGCTAATATCTTTTGTCTTAAAAGAAAACAAATAACACAGTTGCCACAGGTTGATTGCCACTGATGTCGATCTTTCCTTATATTTTACTATTCAGTGCTTTCACATTTTCAGGCACATGCTTCAGTCCCACAGGTTCTAAGCCCTACAACCCTGGGAGAGCCGGGTTCGATGCTCTTGGCCAGCCAGTTGGCCAAGAGACCTTGTAGCAATCACATCTAAACGGTGCACTATAAGCATGTACTCTGACAACTTACGAGGTATGATTGAAAGCTTTGGTCAATGTTTAACTTTTAAAACAGTGTGTTACAGTACAAGACAGTGCCATGAGTCCCCATCAAACTCCTCCCCCTAACTTGGCACACTGTCCCCTCACCCTCACCACTTTTTACGCAGCTTTGGGTGTCTTCTTTCGAGAGTGTCTTTACAAGGTATGATCAAAAATGCTGAGAACATTGCTGTCAAGTGTCATCCTACAGAGAGGCAGGCTCCTAAAAACTTTACAGTGTGTCTTCACCCACCTGATTCACTGGATCTGGTACTTTAATGCTTCTGATATTTTCCCAAAGTCAAAATGCCCACAAAATTAAATGTTGTTCATTCATTCAGGACATTGAGGCAACCACAACAGTGCAACTAAAGATCCTCACAAAAGAGGGGCATCTGGCACTGCTTCAGGAAGTGTCCAGAACCATGCAATTCAGTGTGTTCACAGTGAGGGGAAGTATTGTGAGGGAACTTAAAGGTAACGTGTCTTTTACTGTAATTTTAAAATTTTAATATTCAGTATATTTTTATCATACCATACATATTCTCACAAACTTCTTAATAGTCAATCTTTCCATACTTGAAAAGGAAGAGGTATATGAGAAAAACTTCATGACTCATAAATTGAATTATATCTCAGAATCAGCCATTTAGGTGTGAGTGAATTCCAGTGAAAGGAAGATACTCTGGTTATTCTCTCTCATCAGACAATGTAATGGCCCAAGTTAATGTTTTTCATTAGATCATTCCACACAAGGTGCTTGGTAGCAATGGAGCTCTTGGTAGCAAGAGCTGCCCTTCTAACCAATTTTCAAATCTGAGGGTGGGACATTTTTAATGTTTTGGACAGAGTCATTATAGGAAATGCTATGGAGACAAGACCCATGTCCCATATTTAAAAGGAAATTTTAAAATGGCTTTTGTAGGAGCTGGAGATTTGACTCGGTGGCATAAGCACCCGTCTGGCAAGCATAAGGTTGCAAGTTTGATCCCTGGCACAAAAAAAAAATGGCTTTTTTTTTTTGGCCTTCAGTTTCCAAATAATTGTACAGACCATGGTTTAGTCTTCCTGTCAGACACCACAACCAGAATTCATTGCTTTCCTACCAGTGATGGAATCTGATTCTACCAGAAGCCCCACCCCCACCCCCGGCCATCAGCATGTGAACTAGCACGATGGACATACTAAGTTTACCGTGTAGGCATGCTTTTGTTTTGATTGATTTCAATATTTTTCAAGCCTTCTGGCACCACCAAATCATGAGCTGCAAGGTTCTATCATCCTATAATCTCTATATGTCACTGTCTTCTATCCCTGGTGATTTGGTTCTTTGATATTGATTGACTGTTGATGTTTTCTCAAATAGCATCTTGAATAAACTTTGTCTGGTAACATATACCTCAAGTAAAAACCTATACATTCTATTCAAATAGAAATTTTAGACCCATCTCCCACTTTCCAAACATGACACTTCCTTTACCCTCTTCCAGAGAGGTATAGATCTGTCCTTATTTGGGGGTTGTAATTTTTTAATCACTTAGGATTAAGTGACTCAGAATACATAATAAACCCACTGAAAGTTGTCAGTATTCTTCTGTTCAGCTACCAAAGCTCCATGCAGGTGTCCACTTCAGTCAGACCAAAGGATCAGGATTCATTTTCAGATATCTAAGTACTTGACAGGAGAATCAGACTTTTATAAGACTGTGATAGATGAAAGAATTTATCTGTTGCTATTGTCTACAGCTGAGTTTGAATTGATGATGAAAAGATGAAATAGTGGTTTACATATTATGTATTTGAGATAAAAAAGATTGTAAGTGCCTGGCCTAAATTCTGCCCTGGAAACATATGACAAGCACAATGATGCTGAGATAGGTGAGTGGAGAAGACTGTTAAAAAATTACTCTGGCTTATTATATTTAGTATCAATGTAAAGCAATTCAATCTTTCACTTCTCAGAGGAGCAAGTTTCTTTAGAAATTATTCACATAGCTCAGATTAGTGAAAAATAGTCTTAGAAAAGCATCTTGCTGCATTAATGAGTCACATTTTATCTTAGTTCATCATCCAGCCATTGAATGCATAGCAATGTACATTTGACTACAAGTCTTACTCAGACCTATGCATTCTAGTGATATTTGGCTGAGATCTTAAGCAAGCCACGTAACTCCTGGTAAGCTATAAGCAACTAAATATCAAGATAGGCACTGACAATATCCTTCTCTTATATTTCATTCAAACAATGCAGTATTTAAGCGTAGATTCTGAGCATTTGTGTAATTTATACATTTCAACCCTACTACTATGCATTCTTCTCACAAGTGGAGACTTTTAGACGTGAATCTGTCCTTACAACATTCAAAAGATAGAAGCATAATCAAGCTGAACTTGGCAAAAATAGAATATCCAATCTTCCATCACAGACTCTTCTCAGGGCCACAAGACAGTTCTGACATATGTAGCTAGAGGTCTATTGTCTTGCATTTTTCTGTACATAGAAACCGCAGTCTTTAAGCCACCCACCCAACTCTCTTACTCTACTCACAGTTCAAACCTGCCTGACTTCATGTTCAGGTATAGGCTGAGTATTTTTATTCTGATCTGGCCACTCCCTTTATGTTCAGTCAAGCTATGTATTGTAGATGGTTGGTGCAAGGGCTGCGTGATTTTCCTTGGTTTGGTGTCTGGCCCCTTGGGCCACATTCCTGATATTAACATGCTTCTAACAACTGGTGACATGAGATACTGCTGTCATTGCTAACATAACCTGTGACCAATGGAGAAAAGAGGCTGTGAAGAGTCCTCAGAGACTCCAGCCTGAGCCCTTGGATACTTCCTCAGGCAGCCCTGGGAGTTCTGATGCTGGCGACTGGCAACAGGGCACCCGGAACCAGCAGCAGTGACACAGCTCCATATATAAACTCCCTACGTTGTTTTTGATACAGCGAGTTTGATGTTAGCTTTTTTTTTTCCTCCTAAAAGGGATTTAGCATCTTGTCCTCTGGGAGAGTCTCACAGAGCAGTGTCCTAGAATTCAAAGTTAGCGTCTGTGCAGCTGAATGGCATCAAAGAAACTCCCTATGATAGCCGATGTAGGAGGGGAAATGCAGAGGGTCTCTGAGAGGCGACTTACAGGTGCTCTCTGGTTTAATCAAAGGACTAAATGCTCTAGTTGACATCGACCCTGGCAAGAACAACTTTGTGCCAGATAATGCACTAGACGGTGAGGAGATATCAGTGAACTAAATATATAATAATCCCTGTCATCAGGGAGTTTAGCATCTAGGGAGGAGGAGGGAGGATACATTCATCCATTTGAGTTGCTGCAACAAAATATCAAAAATGACAATAGGAACTTGTTGCTCACAGTCCTAGAGGCGCTGGAAGTTCAAGGTCAGGCTGCTGGCAGATCTGGTGTCTGAGAGGGGCTGGTTCCTAGCGGGTCATCTCTTTGCTCTCCCTTCACATGGCAGAAGGGCTGAATGGGCTCCGTGAGGCTACAAGCCACCCTAGGGTGAGTCTTCTGTCTTCAGTAACTCCCCTTAGACACCCTCAGAACTGTGCTGATCCAATTTAGTTGGGCGTTTCTTACTCACATTTATATAATCAGTTAACTCTCACAAGGGTACTAATCTGGGGATGGCAGAGCTTCCCAAATGCTGTACCTCTTGATAGCCTCACTCACTGTATGGATTGAGATTTCAACATGTGAGTCTTAGGGGGACCCAAACAATCAGTCCATAACAGGGAGACAAGAAATAACTGTTAAATGGAAGTAAGTCCCATGAACAAAATAACTTCGGAGAAAGGCAAAGACAAGTAGATATAGCACAGAATGGTCAAGGCTGATCTCTCAAATAAGATTCCCTGGGAACAAAACAAAGGGACATGGACAGAGTTAGATTCTTAATTTAATTAATCATTCATCCTTTCTTTCTTTCTTTCCTTCTTTCTTTCCTTCTTTCTTTTTTTTTGTTGATACTGGAATGTCAACCTGGTTGGCTTTGGGGGACTGGTGCAGGCCCCTTGTGGTTGTGTTTGGGTGCGTCATAGAGCTGTGGCCTTGTGATCTATGCCTGGTCCCTTGTCCCTTCCTCTCGGGCACTCTTCCCAGTTCTGCTTCCCTGATGCCATGACCTAAGCATCGCTGCACTGTGCCATCCTTCTACCACGATATCTCTGCCTTGACAAGAGCTGCTGTGGGCTGAATCCTCTGAAATTTTGAGTTAAACTAAACCTCCCTTCCTTTCAGTTGTGGGCGTTAAGTATTTTTGCCTCGATGGGAAAGTTGTTGAAAATATCAAGCAATAGAAAGAGTGAAGCTCAGTGCAGTTGACTGAGCTAAGCATTATTATCTGAGATGGCTTATTATTTGCATTCCGTTTTAAAGGTTAGGCTATGTGAGTTCCTATTACTTGCGGGTGCCATAGGTTGTACATGGTAGAAGGTGGTTTTGAGCCGAGTCAGCAGGTCTTAGGCCAACACACTCTGTCATAAGCAGCTACAGGGCCCCTAAGCACTTCTTTGTAACCCCCAAGCTTTGAACATGGCTCTCATAATCTCAGGCAGCTCAGTAGAAGCACAGATTTAAAGGACAGGACGAAGTCACTCCACCTGAGCCCAGGCGTTTGAAAGCACTGCTAGGCCGGTCTATTGCGCCACTGTGCACTCTTCCACGCAGAGCAAAGGGATCTGACTGCTTCCAGGCCTCAACATTTCAGAAATTTCGCTCTTTGTGTCCGTGTGTACATAGGTAGGTCCAGCCCCAGGGCAGGTGCAGGATGCAGGGCAAATCTGTGCGCCTCGGCTCTATACCAATTTGAAGGACCACATTGGAGGAGAAATGAAATCACAACAAAAAGGAAATATGTGGGGGAATGAAGAAGAGAGCTAGATGATAACAAAGGTGTTAGAATGTTGGATGAATCAATGGTTGACCATCTGTCTATTGTTTTTCAAAAGTTTCTACATGAACCATTAAGTTTTGAGCTCAGCAGAGAAGAAGGGAAAGAAACAAATAATTACTGATTCTCTGCTATGAGCCAGACACTGAGCTGGATGTTCTATGTACATTTCTAAAGTAGCACATGTCTGGGCGTGATTGCATACCCCTGCAATTCCAGCATTCAAGAGACTAAATCAGGAGGATGGCTGTGAGTTTGAGGCCAGCCTGGGCTACAAAGTGAGTTCAAGGCCAGCCTGAATTGCATAGAGAAACCTGAAACACTGTCTCAAAAAGACAAAAAAAAGATATTACCACAGGGCATGGTCATTCTTGGTGTTTGCTACACTGATTTTATACAGATGAGATCCTTCAAACTAAATCCAGTTTAACTACTGTGCAAGGTCATTGTGTGAGCTTCACAAGGGCAGGGCTGTCTTCACCAGGTTCTCACTGTATCTTCGGTACATCTCTCCTCCAGCCATCTCCCATCTTCTCTCTAGTTATTACGAGGAGCAGGTCTTCGATTCTCAGAGCTGCCTCGGTTTTAGGAAGGTAGTGGTTGCATCTGTGAGTTTGGTATTGCAGATCAAGCCAGTAGAACCATCCTCCAGTGCAGGGACATTTTCAGGGCTATCTGCAGCTTCCTCACTCAAAAGCTGCACAGTAAAAGAGAATCTTCCCTTTTAAGCAGTTAGTCTGCCTGCCTGGATGATCTCCTGACAGGGTATCGTCTCCTAAGGGTCCTGCTTTGGAGTTTGGCTCTGGATTACGCCCACCAGGGCTCTGGTACAGCTGATCTGGCTACTTCCTGTTCTCTGCCACCTGCTACTCTGAGTCAGAAGCCTTTCAAATTCCAAAGTACGCCCAGGCCTCCTAACGATCTTATTTCATCATTTGTTCAAGTACCATGTATTCTTAGCAAAAGTACTACCTAGAAAAGCAAAATAGTGGCACATATATGACAAAGATAATTAACTGCAAAAACATACACCTGAATATGTTTTCTTTTTCTCTTTCTTTCTTTCTTTCTTTCTTTCTTTTTTGTACTGGGAATCGAACTCATGACCTTGCACTTGCCAGGCAGGCACTTTTGCTTCTAAGCTGCATCCCCAGCCCCTTTGAATATATTTTAAATGGAGCAGAATTCTTTACTTTTGTTATGTATCTATATTCTTACCCAAACAATTAAGATGAGACTTTTTAAAAATTAACCAAAAACATAGTGAAAGCGAGTAAGCCTATATAAAATGTGAAATTTTCCTTCATTATGGATTAAAAATAAATTCACACAACTCCAGCCTCACTTTTATCCAAATGGTATCTAGTTAAGATCAATTTTAGTAATTTTCAATTTCAGAGTACTAACCCAAGCTCTTAGAATTTTGCAAGTATTCAAAAGTAATCAAAGGAAGCCCCTTTTCCCTTTATCTTCTTTTAACTCTCCCATTATGAAATGGAATCTATCTTTTACCCAAGAAATACTTATGAGCTGAAAAATATTCACACTGTTAAAATAGGATTTAAAATAAGTAAGTGAAAATGTGTTCTTTGATAGTTGTGAATTATTGCTCTTCAGTATATTTGTGACATCTCTGATCATACAACAAACCTTAGCATTATTACTAAGAAAAAAGAAATATTTATAGGACCACTCTTGCCACTGGTGACTGACTCTCCACTAGAAAGGAGCACATTACCAGGGTCTCCTTTTCATAGCTAGAAGCCCTGCTGTCAAATCATCCTGAATTTTATTTATTTATTTTGCTGGTGAGATGCAGTATTTGGAAACTCCAGATATTTAAGAAGGAAGTGGTAGAGAGTGACATGTCTGAGATTCACGTATCATTGGGTTCCAGGAAAAGCGTGATGTCTTTGGAAGGGAGAAACTGCTTATTCTACTTCCCTTTCTGTGGAGTTTCTTGCCTCAGCTTCTGATGTTCTTAATACTTGGACTCAATTCTTTATGATCTAAGGAAGTCTCATCCCACCTTGATCAGAGCCATTTTGGTTGCCTTACCAAAATGCCACCAACTCAGGCATATTTCTAAGCCAACATCTCCAGAGGACCTCACTCTGTTTTTCCCTTACAAGATGGTCCTTCTGTACCCGCCTGAAATCTTGCAACAGAGTCTCCTATGTTATTTGATTTGATATCTTTCCTCATTAAAGAGTAGATATCTCAAATCTCATGTCTCCATCTATGCTAATACAGACACAAGAAAGCAAGTGTTATGCTATATTTACTTTTATATCTTTTATAATGATTCCTTTCAGAATGCATTGTATTGTTTGAGGAGCACTGGACTGGCTATAATTGTAGAAAATCATGGGAAATCTGCCAGGCTCAGACTCCTTCTCTGGGAGCTCATTTTACAACACACCCAGTTTTAGGCTGGGTGTGTTCTTCATCGCAACTCCGACAGAACTTCACAGGCACCAGCACCAGTACCAGGGAGCACTACACAGCTAGATTCTCCAACCCCACGGCTTCTCACTTTGAATATGCACCACACTTGTCACGAAGCAAAACTGTAACATCCATTGGCCCCAATAAATGAAACATGAACTGTTCCTAGAAAGAGAGCAGAGGAAAAAAAAAATAATAACATGCTCAAAAGCACCTGCCTGAAACATGATTTCTAGAAGAGAATGTGAAAATTAGATATGGCTAATACTCGAGATAAGGCTTCGCGGCAATTAAATGTGAGATGGTAAAGAAGAAATACGGGTTCACATTGAACAAAGGACAAATTAGTTTCACTTATCAGAAAGAAAAGAATCGGTTCTCTATTAGAATTGCAATCTGCAGTCACAAGAGGATGTCGGCCACCCTTCCTTCAGCAGGGCCCCGGGGAAGTTCCATTTTGGCAGCAAGCATGGACCCACGGCAGGCAAGAGTCATCGTAACTACTCTCCCTCAACAGATGAGGATTGTTCCCTACTAAATTGGCCAAGGGCATCTCTTTTACTTCTTGGAGAATTAAAGAGAATGACAAATCACACATTGTGTTCACAGCCAGCTAAAAAGGAGAAGGTTCAACAGCGTGTGTCTGTTGGAATAGGAAATGCCATGGGCTGAATATGTGGACTCGAGTTCTTTTCTCATTTTTCAGCATTCTTCACTGCCGTGAAGGAAATGAGGTCATAAAGGAAGCGTTCCAGAACTTTTTATGGTGGTGATAATGTATCCATCTGTAGGCACATATGATACCCTGTGATGTTTCAGTACATGTATACATTATTCTTTCTTTCTCTTTCTTTCTTTCTTTCTTTCTTTCTTTCTTTCTTTCTTTCTTTCTTCTTTCTTCTTTCTTTCTCTTTCTTTCTTTCTTTCTTTCTTTCTTTCTTTCTTTCTTTCTTTTTTTTTCTTTCTTTCATGAACACAGAGAAAGTAATATGCCTATCTGTAGGCATAAGAGCCCAGTCAAGTTTCCAAATTCATTCAAATGCAAACATCCATTTGCACCCAGGAACAAAGAAGAAAGGGAACCTATCAACCGAACTAATTCAATTTTCTAATGCCTTATGTAAAATCTACCCAAGAAAAGGTAGAAGAAAAAAATCATAGTTTTTCTTCAGTTATCACAGGGATCAAACTTTCTGTACTGACGAACACATTTTTCTGAAATTGTATTAGAAAAGTAGCTGAAAGGAGTGCAGAGATTATCTTTCCAACCTCTGTATTTTATAGATGAGAAAGTGGAGGCCAGATCATTCAAGTGACATTTTAAGGTCATCTTCATTCCTAGTTTTCTATTAAATCAAAAATTTGATTTGCAGATTTGTTCTACTCATATAAGCCATGAGAATAAGAGTGTGCACTTTTACATGGTAACTAAACTCACAATTTAAGTGTCATAGCCAAGTAGGTCCCACCTCCTATGGTGACTGGAGACAACCTCAACAGGTTTATATCATCACCCCACTCTACTTTCCCTTAGTTTGATATGTGTAGCATCTTTTCTGTCTTTTTAATCTTCATATCTTGGCTTGCTGTTGTCAGCCGAAGCACAGAGAATAAATGTCCACTTCTTTATGTTTTTCTAAAAAACATTAAGAATTAATTTGACAATTCTATTTATTGAAGTATAATATTTCTACTTAAAAGGCCAACTTCTACTTTTGAAAAGATTTTTGCTAGGTGTCATATGTTAGTCACTACTCAACTTGAATCTATTCTGTTATGACTATTAATTGGATTCATTAACAAATGATCTAGAACTCAACATGTAAGGAAACACTCTTTACCAACAGCTTATCCTAAAGGAACTTTGCTTGTCTGTTTTGAATTATATATTGGAAAACTAATATCTAGTGTAAACCAATATCCTGACAATGTATCAGACAATTTCTAATGAATCATTGGGAACTATATGGGGAAATATAGGTTGGATATTATGAAAGTTAAATGAATTGATTATGAATGGAACAAAAGCTACTGGAAATCTAGAAAGAAGGAACAAACTTGAACTTCAAATTGTAATTCCCCAGATTTCTAGATACAAATGAATTACCACAGCTGAATCAAAAAGTTATAAAAGTTCTGAATAACTCAATATCAGTCAATGAAATTGAAAATGCAATTAAAAACTTACCAACAAAGGAAAGCCCAGCTCCTGAAGCAGTCACTACTGAATTCTAGCAGAAATTTAGAGAAGATTTAATACCAACACTCTTCAAACTCTTTAATGAAATTGAAATGGAAGCAATACCCCCTAAGCCATTCCTGAAAACAAGTATTACCTTGATACCAAAATCAGAGAAAGACCCAACCAAAAGAGAGAACTATGTGCTATCTCCCTAATGAACATAGATGTAAAAAATTCTCAATAAAACACTAGCAAACAGAATGCAGCAAATCAACAAGAAGTTTATACATCATGACCAAGTAAGAGTCATCCCAGAGAAGCAGGAATAGTTCAATATACACAATTTAAGAAATGAAATACACATCACCAGGGCCAAAGATAAAAATTACATAATCATCTCAATAGATGCAGAAAAAGATTTTGACAAAATCCAATACTCATTAATGATAAAAAAAAGTCCTACAGAAAATCATAATAGTTTGTTATCTTAATCTCATAAAATCCACCTATGACACATCAACAGCCAGCACTATACTAAATAGACAAAAACTGAAAGGTTTCATTCTCAAATTAGCAATTAGACAAGTATGTCCACTATCCCTACTCCTATTCAATATAGTTCTGGAAACACTAGCCAGAGCAATTAGAAAAGAGAGAAAAATGAAAAGAATAAGGATAGGAAAGGAAGAAGTCAAATTTTCACTATTTGTAGATGACATGTTACTGTATATACCAGTCACCAAAAACTCCACCAAAATATGTCTAGATTTAATAAACAACTTCAGTCATGTAGCTGGATACAAAGTTAACACTCAAAAATCGATAGCTTTCCTGTACACAAATAACAAACTCACCAAGAAAGAAATTAGTAAAACCACATTCTTCACAATAGCATCCAAGAAAAAAATGAAATAATTAGGAATCAATTTAACAAAGTAAGTAAAGTGTATATATATTGAAAATTACAGTGTTCTGAAAAAAAGGAGATCAAAGAGGATATCAGAAAATGGAAAGATATCCCTTGCTTATGGATAGTAAGAACCAACATAGATAAAATGCCCATACTCCGTAAGGGACCAAACATGTTCACTGGGAGAAGCACAGCCTCATTAATAAATGGTGTTGGAGGGCTGAGGATTTAGCTCAGTGGCACAAGTACCTGCCTGGCAAGTGTGAGGTTATGAGTTTGATCCCTGGTACCATTAAAATAAGATAAGATAAAATAAAATAAAAATAAATGGTGCTGGAAAAACTAGCTCTCCATATGCCAAAGACTAAAACTAGATCCATATCCAACACCATACACTAAACTAAAATCAAAATAAAACAAAGACTTAAAGACCTAAATATTAGAACAGAAACACTAAATCTATGGGAAGAAAAAGAAGGTATGAATCTTGAAGACATAGGTAGAGAACTCATGAATAAAACTCAGACTGCACGGGAAATACTCCAAAGATCAGCAACTGGGATCTCATTTTATGAAAAAGTATTTGCATGACAAAAAATCTCACCAACAAAGTGAAAAGACAACCCAAAAGTGGGAAAAAGTTTTAGTCAATTGTCCCTCATTCAAAGGACTTCTATCTAAAGCATATAAAGAACTGCAAAAATCAGACTCTTCAAATCCAAAGACCCAATCAAAAAATGGTCATCTGAGATGAATACACATGTCTCAGATAAAAAAAAATACAAATAGCAAACAAATAATGAAAAAATGTTCAACATCACTGGTGATTTGAGAGATGCAAATTAAATCAACACTGAGATTCCAGCTCATCCCACAAAGAATTGCTATCATCAAGAAATCAGCCAATAACAAATGCTGGAGAGATAGTAGGGGAAAAGGGACCCTTCTCCACTGTTGTTGGGAGTGCATACTGGTGCAACCACTGTGGAAATAAGTGTAGAGAGTCCTCAAAAAGCTAGGATAAGAGATTCCATTTGACCCAGCTATCTCTCTTCTGGGTATTTTCCCAGAAGAATTAATAACATCATGCCACAGAAGTATATGTCACCCATGTTTATAGCAGCAAAATTTGTAATAGTTAAATCATGGAAACAACTCAAATGCACATCAACCAAGGAAAGGCTAAAAAAGATACGGTATTTTTATGCAATGGAGTACTACTCAGCTCTAAAGAAGGATAAATTTGAGGTTTTTATAGGTAAATAGATACAACTTGAGACCATACTCACAAGTGAAATAAATCAGACTCACATGTTTAAACATCATATTGTCTCCCTGGTGTGAGAAACTGAAGGAATAAATAAGTTCTAAAATGTACAATAGATACTGTGAAATGGGAGGAAATTGTTCAAAAAGAAAAAGGAACTAGGAGCATGAAATGGGAAAGGACAGTAGGGAAAAGGGAAAAATGTAAGTCAGTTATCCTATTAGTGTCTCTTAGTTCATTAAAAAGGACAGCACTAAGATTGATGGGAGAAACTTTCATGCCCGTACCTAGTTCCCTGAGCAACTACTTTAAAGATAACATGTAACGTGGTAACTATTGTTACTCTCCTATTATTTTGTTATGAATTTTTGTCTTACCTTTTTGCCATATTTTTTAATTGCAAAAAACAACAACAAACCCCCCCCCCAAAAGATTGTGATTCTCAATGCTTTTCACTGTCTCTCACCTGGCCTCCTGTGTGTTCACCAAGTCTTAGCTGAGAGTGTGACTCTCTATGCCTGAACAGGCCAGGTTCATTCCATCCTGCTTACATTTGCTGTTTTCTTCTGTCTGGGAACTTCTCTTCCAGCTCTTTGAATAGTTACAGCCTCCTCCAACTGTAGGCTTCGTTTCAGTGCCATGAATTTAGACATCATCTCTAGATTAGACGATCGCCTACTTATCCTGTGGCTCCCTACCTTACTGCTTGTTTATTTTTTACCAGACTTTATTTTCCAATCTCATGGTAACATCAACTCTGTAATGGCTAAGGCCCTCTTTGTTTATTCGCCAAGTATCCGCAGAGCCTTGCACAATGTCTAGGCTTCTATGAATATATGAATGAATGAATGAATGAATGAGTATAATACTAAATTGTGACATAGTATCCTCTGTTTTGCTTTTCAGACTATGATATTTTATCAGTGTTATATGGAAAAATATGGATGAGCTGAGATTTTGTTTTATTTTTCCTTATTATGCTATCCTGAATGAATACACTGTGTGATAAAATAAGAATTTAAAAGAGCCTAAAGGGAAAGAAGCCAAAACACTGCAAGAAAATGTCATAAAACATGGGGACACAGAGAGGTCTGCACTTAGAGTCAAAGGGAGTTTTTGTGTTGTCGTGGGAGAGCCTCCCCTGTTAGCGAGTTTCATAAAAATACTTGGGTTTCAATGTATCACAGTCTTGTTAGGAGCGAAAGGTGTGGACATTAAAATATACTAGTCATTAAATCAAAAGGTGATCCCTCCAGACCAAACCCATATGTTTGTTCAATTCTAAATATTAGCATTTAGGAAGACTAGAAAAACTGAGAGTGACTGAGAGGAAGAGAATAATATGAGACACATGAAATGTTTTCTCATAGTAAAAGGATCAGAAAGTGTATGAATAACTTCCAAAATGAAGGGAGGATTTTGTGACAGTATAGAATCATCCCAAAGTATGCTAGATTATTCCATGGAGCAGTGAATACCTTATCTGTGTAGATTCCTGCTTTGTCAAGATACAGAGAACAGAATCCCCATACAATGCCAGCATATTCAATCAATGATTTATGACTAATTATATAAGTGTAGCTGGGCTCCTATACTCTCCAACTTCACTACTGTACTTGCATTAAATACTTGTATATTCCCATTTTTGAGATGTACTATGTGTGAGAAAGTTGGATGAAAGGTATACATGCCTTTGTCAGTCTCTACAAATGATAACCGAACTATGATAGGTGTGTATGTTATTATACATTGCTGGCTAATAGATAAGATACATTGAGGAAAGATTTGCCACTTACCTGGGAGCTGCATATTAGTAAACTAGTGCAATACATACAAAGTGAATGAGATTAGACTGTCTAGCAGTGAAGGCCCAGCTTGTGTCTAAATTTGCAACCTGAGAAATTACAAAGACCTTAATTTAAAAGAATGAAAACAGATTTGAAAGATGTTTATGATTTTAAAAAGAAGAACATAATTCTGCTTGGGGAAAACTTATGAAACAGAGAAGGGCCGTCAGCCTCAAAACTAGAGCAGGATGACCAGGACCCTGTAGCAGACCTTGTTTGTCAACTCCCAGGAGAATGTACATATTTTGGCTAATATTAGGATGTAATCAAAAGACCAACAATTCTTTGAGTGCAATATTGCTCAAGGCTTCCCTCTCTATTGTACACACAAAGCAATTCTAAGTATATGTACTTCTCAGGGCTTCTGGGAAATTATATTTGTCTTTGGCATGTTTCAACCAGGTTCCACTTCCCCATAGCACATTCAGGGGTGGACACATCAGGGAACCCCACAGATGAATACTGTGCTTCCATGACCCAGTCACCTTCCCAAAGCCCCACTTCTGCACTCAGGAGAATTTTGTGGGACATTTTCAATTTAAACCATAACACTCTATTGTTCATGATGATTTAGATTCTATATAGTATCATTTCAGTTAGCATCAGTCAGTCCCTCTAAGTCTATAAAACTCTGCCCAATGAAAGAGGGAGGCAGACCGTGAGACACAGAAATACCAAAATACGATGGCAGCTCAGAAGGCCTGTTGGTAGAGAGCTGCCAGGTCTCCCCTGACCACACTACTGCAGCCTTGCAAAGCTACATCACCCCATATAAACTACATGCCTGAACCCGAACTTCTAAGATACAGCAGAATTAATTTCTGGGTATGAATACCATCCACCAAACATAAAGATCATTAAGAAACCTGAGTGACAGAGAGCAATTTAGAGTGTTATAATGCAGGTGAGAAAATCTGGAAAGGAAATACTCAGAGATGGAGAAAAAGAGATAGATATTAGGGTAAAAGTCTGTATTCCCCAAGACTTGGGTGGCTGGGGCAAGAAGTTCTCAAGTTTATGATCAGCCTGGGCAACTCAGTGAAGCCCATTCCAAAATTTAGTAACATTAAAAGACCTGGGGATGCAACTCCGTGCTCCCTGGGTTCAATTCCCAGTACTGGTGGGGACAGGGAGGGGGTGTCAGAAATGATCTTTTTTTGGTTTTTTGTTTTGTTTCATTTTTGTTGTTTGTTTTTATAGTGATGGGACTCCAGTCTTGGACTTTGCACATGCTGAGAAAGGGTTTTTCCATTGAGCTATGTCCCCAACCTGAAACTTATGCCTGCTAACAGTTTGTTATTTTAAATTGTCCAAGTAAACAAAGGAAGTGACTGAGAATGGGCAAGGTAGTTAGTATGGAAGCCTGGCATTCGGAAGAAACTTATCCTATGTAGTGATCTGTAAGCCTGGAATAAGTCTACCTTCACTGAGTATCCATCAGAAAGACCTTCAGAGGAGGGCTCCCAAGTAACATAAAAGGATGAAAAGCTGCTAAACAAGACTTACGCATTGGCAAGAGTGAGGTCTTGAGTTTGATTCCCTGTACTAAAAAAAAAAAAAACAACTTATGCATTTAACCAGAAAGATGTCAGTGAAGCAGCTGTCATTTGTGCACACTTTGGGAAATGCCTACTTGCCTTTTACTGCCAAAGAGTGGAAGGAGAAATTATTCCAAGTGTGGCTTGGGTGAGGGCTTTAAAATGCATCAACCACACCATGGAACATTTGACAGTCGCCTGCCGAGTCATTGCCCCACTGTTGCGAGGGGCTCTTTCTTCCTCCATCCCACACGCTGCGCAATCCAGAACACCAGCAGTCGACCTGTCCACAGGACAAGAAACTGAATCTGTCTTCTTACATCCCTCTGTGCTTAATTTGTGTTTGGGAGCGACTTTGTGACATCACAGCAGAGAGTTGGTAAATGATTCATGAAATGAACCGCCCTTATCTGGTGCACAAAGAGAATGTCACCATCAGCTGTTCTGTGATCCTGCTCTTCGAGCACCCAGCTCACGCAGAGCTGTGAAAAGCCCACACTCAGAGCTCCCAGGCTGCCTGTCCCCCTCCATCCAAAATCATTTGTTGATTTTCTACAGGAACACGGTAGCTATGTTTGTCTCTTCATCCCTTAGACATTCCCACGAGGATGCCGAAGCATTCCCTTGAGAAACAAATATATCCATAGACATAAGAAGCAGTTCTGTACATTTCATAACCAAGGAAGCATTTTTCTATCTGTTTTCAATGAGTTTCTGTATTTTTAAAACTCAGATGGGGAAAGAATGAGGCACCAGGAAGAGAGCAATGTTGCACGACTCCGCAGTTGGAGTGCAGTATTTGGTGAGCAAATTGAAACTCTTACTTGCCTCACGACTTCTGGCCAACCATCCAGCTACCTTCCCAGGCTTAATGAAACCTGCAGCCAACTTGCAAGGAAAAGGATAGTCACTTGCCATCCAGAGAGAGAAAATGAAGGTGGAGATCAGTGACACATATCAGATCTACTAGCAACTCAAGGCTGGAGAAAGGAATTCAGGACTTTTGTCCCAATTTCTCCTCTCTGCTTTCAGATGATACAGAAATCAACCAATGATACTTATTTTTCTTGCCCATAACATGACAAAATATAAATGTTTCCATTTTAAAGCAAATAAACAGCTCTTATTTTATATGTTGCAAAAACATTTAATGGCCTGCAACTGTTAAAAGCATAGTTTTGTGTCATGAACAAAAAATATGAAATCTTATTATAGGACACAATTTGTCTGGAAGCAGTGCTATGAAAACGTAAAAGAATCAAAAACTGACCCCCAAATGTCTTCTGCCTCAAATGAGGACAGGTGAGTTTTGTTTTGTTTTCTTGTTTTGAACCACTAATTTACTTTTGAAAACAGCCACTTGTACACATCTGGAAAACCTCAGGAAACAGAAGTGGCTATTACACTGAAAAGACAAGCTGTCCACCTACGCAGTGGCTACTCCATCAATGACCATGGTGACGATGATGCCGATGCCAATCAGCACCTCTCTGGCAGGTTGAAAACTGCCTGATTGGTCTAAAGAGTGGAAGGTGAGACTGGAGAAGTAAAATCTATTTTCCATACCCAAAGAACCACCACAAACATTAAAACATGCAAGTAATGGCACCTACTGGGTGAAAGAAACTGATTCCCAGATAGAAGTAATGAGAAAGCCAAGCCAGGAAGCCAATTTACAGCAGCCACATTCACCTGCTTCTGAAAAGGCACCTGCTGAGAAGTCATCAGCCTCTCTTGCAGGCCTGCCAGAAAAACTGGGCACTCTTCCCTCTCCGTGAAGGATGCTAACAACCGCTTGCTTGGTAATTGTTTCGAAGACAATGAGCAGCAGGCACATGGCTCCAGGTCTCCATCGAGGCTGCTTATCTCAAGATTCATGGGCTTGATGACTTCTGCTCAGCGACTCAGTGCCACAGCTTGAGGTGGCACTGGGTTGTTGTCAACCAGCAGAAATAACTACACTTGTGTGCTGGATTCTGCCACCATCATGCAAGAAGAGCATCTAGCCCAGGCCGGTAGTTCAAAGCATGAGCAGCAGAAAACTGACCTTTGAGGTGTAAAACACTGGAGGGGAGCTCTGGGACACCTGAGGAAACAAGTATTTTTCCTCCTTCAATGAATCATTTGTAAATGGGTTTATGTAGGTCTAAGGCACATAAGTGAACTAAATAATACATCCCTCCCTTATTTCAGTTCAGTGCGGTGTAGTCCAAGGAGCCTGAAGTTCTCACCTGAAGCACTCTTCACAGTGATGTCTTTGTAAGTGGTGGGAACTGAGGAGGTCAGGAATTCTTCCTCAGCACAGAGACCTATTTTGCTCCGACTGCAAACACACTTTTCTTTTACTCATTTTTCCTTAGGTAAATCTGCAATGATGTTTTAATATCTGAAACTCCCATCCATGAACTGAAATTTCTGCATCATTAAATGGGCAACAAGCAAGTGCCGGTTGATGAAAATAGGAGCTGGAAGATAACAGCACCAATGGAACGATGATCACATAATGAACCAGGAAACCAAAACCTAACTGCGCCTGGCTGCCTAGAAATACAAAACAAGGTTACAGAAACTTCTAAAATCACTATAAACAACAACGCTAAAGAATACCACCATCTAAACTTGATATTATCACCTCACTCCAGTAAGCCTTATAATGTCCTAAATTGTCCATAAGGATATAAGTAGTTTGCATGAACTTCAAAGAAAACTGGAACAGAATTTTGGCCCTTTCTTTTAAGTAAGTCTTTAGGCTGTACTTTAAACACTTTATTACCTTCCCGCCCACAATGTAAAATACAATGACATGCGACATTACCTTTAAGTTGCAAGCTCTAGAGTTCCAGCCATGGTCATGGTTAGAATTTACAGGACCAGATTGTTGCTTCACTCCCAGCAACTGGTCTTATCGAGCCGTGAGTTTAGGAATGGGGTTACAGAAGGCACCAAGTAACATCTTATCCTATTTATTTTTACCCAAAATACTTTGACACTGTGTGATTTGATGAACTGTTACTCAATGATTATGGCTTCAATTACAATGAAAACACGACGTAAACTTCAATATTGCCTCTGCAATCATATCAGGTCATAGTCTAGATTCTCCTGATATCTAACAGGTTCCAGGGAAAGATAGGTTTTAAAGGCTGGGAAAACATCAGTTGTTTTGATCACCAGAATGCCTTGAAAAGTACACTCTGAGTACATGGCCTAGTTAACAGCAATAAGCTCTATATGTACTGGATTTCTATGTAATTTATCTAGTTTAATCCTCATAAAAAGTAGTGTGTTAGGTTTCACAATTTGCATTTTATGTCAAAACTTAAAGAATTTGCCCTAGATCATACTGCTAAATATAGGTTAGACTAAGCCGGAAATAGTAATAATCTGTGTATGCAGTCTATGGATGCATATAGGTACTGTTTGAGAACCTCACACAAAAGGGGAAACCGAGGCCCAATATCACATGATTGTGATGAACAGTGCAGTTCCATAGCTCATGCTTTCAACTAGCACCTCGTATTTCCTCTGCCATGTGTAAGAGCTTTGGGATACACAAGAGAAACACTGAAACCTAACATTTTATGATTATGATTCAGTGTTATGAGTACAAATAGCAATCAAGTGACAATAGTGAAAAAAAAGGTTGTATCCTCGGATGTTCTGAAGGTAAAAAATTGCTAAAAGCTTTTTTTAAAATTTTATTTAAAGAGAAAAAAAAAAAAAAACAACCAGACAAAAACAGAAAAATGGTAGCAACAATACAGAATTCCAAAGGGAAAAAAATAAAAGAACCAAAAACAAACAAACATACAAAAAAACCAAAACAACAACAGCAACAAAAAGAACAAAAGCTCTAAGAAATCACCACTTGATGCAGTACATACTCTCATCATTGGAAATAGTTGTCCAAGTTACAAAATTAAAGCATACAAAGTAGACATTCAAACAGTGAGACTGTTAACAGTTCTGTCCAACAATCTAACAAAACCAATAATATGGTCATCTATCTTCCACACTTAAACATCCATGCAGTTATATCCTTTAGAACACTTTCTTTTCTTCTCTCTTTTACAGTAGGAATTACACATTTTGGGTTTTATTACTTCTATAGTTTTTATTACTTTTTACACTAGAGACACAATGTGATATTTCTAAATATGATTCTTATTTATTTCACTAATGAGAATAGTCTCCAGTTGTCTCCATTTCTCTATGAAGGCCTCAAGATCACCCTTTTTATAGCTGAGTAATATTCCATTGTGTAAAAATACCACATCTTTTTCATCACTCCGTAGTTGATGGGCATCTTGGTTGTTTCCAAGATTTAGCTATTACAAATTGGGCTGCTATAAACATGGGTGCACATATATCACTGTGATATGACCTTTTCAGTTCTTCTGGGAAAATGCCCAGGAGGGGAATAGCTGGGTTGAATGGAGCTTCCAGTCCTAGTCTTCTGAGAATTCTCCATATTGATTTCCATAGTGGTTGCACCAGTCTGCACTCCCACCAACAATGAAGCAGTGTTCCTTTTTCCCCCGCAGCCTCACCAACATTTGTTAGCAGTTGATTTCTTGATGGCAGCTATTCTTTCCAGTGTGACATGATATCTCAATGTTGTTTTAATTTGCATTTCTCAAATGACCAGTGATGATGAATATTTCTTCATGTATTTGTTTGCCATTTGTATATCTTCATATGAGAACTGTATGTTTATCTCAGCTGCCCTCTCCATTTTTGGAGAGGGTCTTTGAATTGGGGGGTGATGTTTTTCAATTCTTTATATGTTCTTGATATAAGTTCTTTGTCTGAGGGGTTGCTGGCTAAAATTCTTTCCCATTCTGTGGGTTTCCTTTTCACTCTGATGGTGATTTCTTTTGAAGTGCAGAAACTTTTCAATAATATGAGAACCCAGTTGTTGATTCTCTGAAGTGTTTCCCATGCAGTTTGTGTTTTGTTCATGAATTCTCTGCCTACCCCTATGTCTCCAAGATTTCTACCTACCTTATATTCTAGTAGATTTAATGTTTCTGTTTTAATGTTTAAGTCTTTGATCCATTTAGACTTTAATTTTGGGCATGGATCTAGTTTCAGTCTTCTGCATGTGGAGAGCCAATTTTTCCAACACCATTTATTAAAGAGGCTATCCTTCCTCCAGTGAACATGTTCAGCCCCTTTGTCTAATATCAAGTGGCTGAGTGTCTTTTAACCTATACTTGCATCTTCTAATTTGTTCCATTGATCCTCAGGTCTATTTCTTTGCCAGTATCATGCTGATTTTATCACTGTGGCTTTGTAGTACAGTTTCAAGTCAGGAATTGAGATGCCTCCTGCCTTGCCTTTGTTGCCCAGAATTGCCTTTGCTATTCTTGGTTTCTTCTGTTTCCAAATGAATTTTAGGAGTATTTTCTCTAGATCTGTGAGTTATGTCAATGGTATTTTGATTGGGATTGCATTAAATCTGTAAAACAGTTTTGGGAGTATAGGCATTTTCACAATGTTGGTTCTTCCTAGCCAAGAGCATGGAACATCTTTCCATTTTCTAATATCCTCTTCAATCTCCTTTTTTAACGTAGTATAATTTTCAGTATATAGGTCTTTTACATTCTTAGTTAGGTTGATTCCTAAGTATTTAACTTTTTAGATGTTATTTTGAAGGGCGATAATTCCATAATTTCTCTCTCAGTGAGTTTCTTGTTGGTGTACAGGAATGCTATCGATTTTTGAGCGTTGACTGGGTAAACAGCTACACTTCTGAATTTGGTTATTACCTCTAGTAGCCTTTTAATGCAGTTTTTTGGGTCTTCTATATAGAGTATCATGTCATCTGCAAATAGTGATAACTTCTTCCTTTCCTATCTTTATTCCTTTTATTTCTTTCTCTTGTCTGATTGCCCTGGCTAGTGTTTCGAGAACTATATTGAATAGGAGTGGTGATAGTGGACATCCTTGTCTTGTTCCTGATTTTAAAGTGAAATTTTCAGTTTTTGTCCATTTAGTATAATATTGGCTGTTGGTTTGTCATAGATGGCCTTTAAAAGGTTGAGGTAGATACTATATATTCCGAGTTTCTGAAGGGTTTCTATCATGAACATATGTTGGACCTTATCGAAAGTTTTTTCTGCATCTATTGAGATGACCATGTGGTTTTTGTTTTTGGCTCGGTTGATGTGGTGTATTACACTTATTGATTTGCATATGTTAAACCATCTCTGCATTCCTGGAATAAACCCCACTTGGTCATGATGTATAATCTTCTTGATGATTTGCTGCATTCCATTTGCTAGTATTTTATTGAGAATCTTTGCATCTATGTTCATTAGTGAGATTGGCCTATAATTCTCCTATTTCATTGGGTCTTTCTCTGGTTTTGATATCAGAGTAATACTTGCCTCCAGGAATGAATTAGGGAGGATTTTTTATCTCTACCTATGATGTCTTTCAGCACTCCTTCTAAGGTTGGTTTGGTGCATATGACTTTCTTTAGTTGTTCTTTGTCATGGAAGTATCTTGTTTCTCCATTAAATTTGAAAGAAAGTTTTGCTGGGTACTTCAGTCTGGGTTGAAAGTTGTTTTCTTTTAGGGCTTGAAATATTTTACTCCAAGCTCATCTTCACCTGAAGGTTTGTGCTGAGAAGTCTGCTGTGATTCTAATAGGCTTTCCTTGGTAGGTGAATTGTGTCTTTTCTCTAACGGCTTTTAGTGTTCTGTTTTTATGCTGTATGTCTGCGATCTTAACTATTATATGTCTGGGTGTAGGTTTATTTTGGTTATGAGTGTGTGGCATTCTATATGCCTCACTTATTTGTATATCTGATTTTTCCCCCATGTTTGGGAAATTTTCTGCCATTATTTCTGTGAACACCTTAGCTATATCCTTGCATTTTCTCCTGACTCCTCACTAATGCCTATTACTCTAACATTGTTTCTCCTGGCATCATCTTGTAGCTGTTGGATTGTCATTTCATGCTGCTTTGTTGTTTTTGTAAGTTCTACCCTTTCAAGATCACTATCTGCAACTCTATCCTCAAGGTCCGAGATTCTATCCTCAGCTTCATGTAAATGGCTTTGCAGGCTTTCAATACAATTTTTTGCTTCTTGCATATCTCTTTCAATTTGTTTTGTAGATTCTGCTTGTTTTCTGCATTGTTCATTCAAAGTTTCAATCAATTTCCCATGCTTTTGTAGTTTCTTATCTATTTCTTCTCTAGCTATGCTGAGTAGCTCATTTACTAAGGTTGTTACTTTTGTCTTTACATAAGACATTATTTCTAATTTGATTTCCTCTATAGCTTCATGGATTTGTTTCTTTACTTCATTTACTATCTTTTCAGAGATTTCTGGTGTATGAATTTTAGGGTCCTCTATTTCATTATCGCCTGCACTTGCCCCTGATGGACTAGATGTTCGGGATTGCATTTTGCCTTTTCACTTAGGCATTTTCACCTTTTGGGTAAATTTCTGGTCTTTCTATTCCAACAGTCACAAGTTTGTGTAGTGTGTGTTTCAGGGTTCTACTGTGTGGTTGATGTTTGTCAAATTGCTGGCTTCCACCATGAAGAGGAGATCTAATCTCCTGAATTCCTCCTACTATGCCTGTTCGGTGAGCCCTATATTCTTTCTGGTCTGACTAGCCCAGAAGTATTGATGTAGGGCAACTCTTAGTTCCTGCTGTTGTTATAGCTTCAGGTTGTTGCAGGTCACCAGGCCTCCCTGGCTATAGTGTTTTTGTCAGCTGAGGCCCTACTGTGTCACTGGGGGTCTCATAAGTTCTTTTAATTTCCTTTAAATTGGGGCAGGGCAATATTGGCACACTCCTCAACCTATCTAATGTTCTCTGTGTGGGGGGCAGGGGTTACCCACTCTCTTGCCAGGTTAGCCAAGGTCTTACACTTGGAGGGAGTTTTACTTCTGCCCCTATTTACATGCTGCAGACCTCTATTTTGGGGGGCAAACTCACCACACTGACTGAGCCTGATGAGGTCTTCTGTTTGGGTGAGGGGTTCCTGAGCCTCTCATCGAGCCAGCATGGTAGTCCACTGCAGTCCAATGTTCTCGGTGGAAGGGCGGGTCTAGCAGATGTGGTCCCAGGCAGCTCAGGCCTGTGGCAGACTTCCTAGATGTCCCTGGAGGAGGGGCGGGCCCAGCAGCTGCAGACCCAGGCACCTCAGGCCCTCTGCCACTGGTCCCTGCAATGTTCCCTGCAGGCAAAAGGTGGGCCTAGCTCTCCTGAGCAGCCCTGCTCTCAGCTGCTGGTCCTGCGATGTTCCAAGTCCCGAACAGGCCTAAAAATTTTATTACTAAAAATATTTATGTCATTCTACTGACTTCATCCTGGCAAAATTGCAGCCTTGCTTTAAACTCCCTAAACATACTTTTAAAATGGCGCTCTCTTCATCTCCAGTCACCCTAGCTAGAAAGAACATTTCAATGCAGCATGATACTTCATTATGTCAATTAGGAGGTTTGTAGAGAACAGTCATAAAACTGGTCTGATGTACACTCATATACACATAATCTTTCCCCTTCTTCCTTTTCTCCTTGCCTCTATCCCAGTTGTTCTTTCCTTTTGAGTACCTCCCTTTTCTTTCATTACCACAATATCTATTGTACATTTTGGATATCATTACTCTTTCAGTTATTTGTTTTTACACTAGGGAGATAATACAATATTTACATACGTGAGTTTGATTTATTTCATTTATGAGTATGGTCTCAAGTTGCTAAGATAACAATATGCAGTATATTAACTAGTGTTAATTTCCTACTTTTTAATAAAACTCTATCTTTTCTATCCTTTTTTCTGTTCTGCTTTTTAAAATAAAAAATGTATACTTATTGAAAAAACTGCTGTGATATAAAGTATAAAATATTCTATTTCCAATGATTCTGATGCTAAATAGATTGGAAGATAGATGAAGGATAAGCAGTACAAAGAAACAGATAATTAACTATTTTAAAGTATCAATTAAAAAAAAACCTAAGATTGCCTGCACCACTTCGAAATTGTGCTAGTCACATTTTGGATTTTTTGTCACACTCTTAATGGACTTCAGCATATTCTAACTGGCTCTGTAGAGATACTGGGAGTATACAATTTACAGTTGCATGTGATTATTAAATATTTGTTGGGAGTGACAAAGTAAATGTATTAAACATAATTCTTGACCAGTGAGCTGGAATTTCAAATTTAACATAGCAACACGTCACCTGGGCTAGTTTACAAAATGTGTGGGAAGAAAAGCAGAATTTTAAAAAGCAACAATCACTGAACTTTCTATTACTCAGAGAAAGCTAATAATGAAATTTGTAAAACAAAAATAGCACTATATCATAGAAAACCCCATTAAGATGTCCATAGACATGTAGAAATATGTGATAGGACAACTGCAAATGAGTCTCCAGTGTGCATTGTCATTTAAAGAAATTTATAAAATGCTAAACTGAGTCAAAGAAGTTGTTGCAGAGAATAAGTAAAAAAATAGTAGATGCACTTTCCTAATTCTGATTTTGAGCCTTATCAATCAAAGATCCAAGTATATTCTCAAAAGAATCATGTACGAAAAGGGAAAAGGGATAAAAGCAAACAGAAAAAAGCAAGAAAGTAGTGCAAAAAATTTAAAAATCAACATCTAAGAACTCAAATGTAATTGCAAACTTGCTGTGGGTATGACTTTTCACAAAGAGAATATACTCCAACCATTTTCTCAGTTACAAAGTTTATATTAGTATATAAAGATAATTCCTACTAGAACTCTTGTGGAAAAGAATTTTTACACAGTAGACTACATTGTGTTTATTACTCTAAAATAAATTGACGGGAAAATGTGCCAAATCTGAGAGTGTAAAACACTTTTCTGGATAACAAGTATTTCTGTTTCCAACAAGGTACTGTCCTATGCTTTACCCAGCCATGAGGCACAGATGTCAGTTATACATTGAATTGTGCACAACGCTTCCCTAATGAAAGGTTGATGTTCTAACTCTCAATATCTCAACATGTTACTGTTACAGACATAATTTGTTAAACTGAGGTGAGCACCTGCTGGAGTGGGGTGGGTCCTGGATTCAATATAACCGAGTCTTTACATAAGAATCCGGCCTTGTAAAGACAGCCACACATGGAAAATTCACAAATGGCAAAAATTGGAGTTTGGGGTTGCCAGTTAAGGAATTTCACAGATTCACAGCAAATCATTAGAAGCTGGAAAAGTCAAGGAAGAAAGCTTCTGTAAGTTTTAGAAAGAGCCTGGCCCTGCTAAGACCTCGATTTTAGATGTGTTATCTGTGGAAATATGAGAAAATGTCCTGTTGTCTAAGCCATCCAACTTATAATACATCACTATAGGAGCCCTGGGAAACTAACACAGGCATGATAGAAATTTTATTTTCCTCTCTCCTCTGGTCCCTTGCTGTTTATATAGAGAACATAATGGAAAGAGTTTGATAAATCTAAGTTTAAAACTTTTTGCTTGTTTGAGACAAGGTGTCACTGTGCAGTTCAGACCGGTGTCATGCTTGTAGTCCTCCTGCCTCAGTCTCTCAACTGCTGGAACTGTACAACATCAAGCCAAACTTGTGGGTTTGAGGCTCAGTGCCACTGTTCACCAGTGGTCTTCAGCAATTCACCTAACTTGATCTATCCAGAAAATGAGCATAAGCTTCTAGAAAGTTCCTAAGAAGATTAAATAAGGTATACCTAACATGTCTGACATATACTAGACACTGAGTAAATATTAATCCCAGTCACTCCTTCCCCTGTGAAAATGCTGTAATGAAAATTAAGTAAGACTAAATATGGAAAGTGCTTTTACTGTAGAAACCTGATAACCACTTTATTATTCTAAATCATTGACTTGGGAATATAATGAAAGACACACAAGATTCTTATCTGAGAGAGACTATGTAGTGCTCTGGTGTAGGAAGAGAACTTAGGGTGATTTCAAGTTGAATTACAGGGAACATGGCGGCTTCTGTCTCAGCTCCCAATGCTCTGTAACTCAGGAATGTTGACCTCAACTGTATAGTGAACGAGAATTGCCTTCAAAGCCCTAAATGTTCCTGCAAGTGTCTGAGAGGCAGCCTAATGCTTTTCCAGCCCATTTCCTTGAGAAGCAACCCTGAGTTGAAAGAGTAAAAATCCACTTCCTGTTATAAGACAAGCTACAGAAAGAGAAGAAGGAAAAAAAAATCCCTGGCTTTAATGCTTGTTGCTCCAACGGAGACTAAACTAGCTACTAGCGTAAGTTGTTCCTAACCAGCATCTGTAGTGATGATGCCGGGCAAGGTCAGTCCGACTTCAGAGGAGAACCATGGTCCAGCTACAGCACAATTAGCACAGCAGGGCTGCAGAGGCCCTAGGAGATACCAGGGCTGCTTGACTGTACTCTGCTGGGACCTTAGCACCTTGAGTAAATGTCAGCAAGCTGCAGAATGTGAAGGGTAAAAGATGGACTGATTTTTGTTCCCGTCATTTTTTAAAAGCAATACTAATTTTGGAGAAAAAGAAAACCAAGATGGAACAAATAAATCTTGGAATTCAGAGCAAGTGCTTCTGAAGCCTAAGAAGGCAGGCGTAATGAACCCAGGACTTGATTTTCCTGGTTTGAGTGCTTTGATGAGGAATAAAGGAAATTTTTCCCCTGGCACCAAGAAAGAGTGACTCTGCTAAATCATTCCTCTCTTCATCCTATCAGCTCACTCATCTTAGCCTAAGATAGAGAACAAAGTCATCAAATGCTTTGTGAGCTGTGTATCTCAAAGGACATACCTGGCATCTCTTTTAAAGTAAAGACAACCCTTGGTTGCTATCCAAAGATGGCCTCCAATATTCCAAGGTGGCCTCAGTAATTCTAAGAATATACATACTTGAACTTCCCTCTTCCATTGTTACTATTACAGACATAGTTTGTTAAATTGAGGTGGGGACCTGCTGGAGTACGTGGACCCTGCATCCAATATAACTGAGGCCCTCACATAAGAATGTAGCCATGTGAAGACAGAGTCATACATGAAAAATCCATTATGTTAATGGCAGTTTCCAGGATATGGTCTTCTAGGACTTTGAAAGACCTTAGAGATCTGCTTAAGAGGTGACTCTTTCCTCATACTTTCCAGAGAGTGTGGAAGGTCACCTCACCCTGCCACACTCAACAGAATTACGTGGTATGCACTCTCCTGCTGAGGAGGGCTCCCTAGGAGCTGCCACTGCTGCCTGGAAAAGTTGTTCAGAAAGCAGCCACCCCAGAAAAAGGCCACCAGGGGGGATAACCCCATAAAACGATGGCTACTGCTCCTCCTGTCTTTTCCTCTTAGGGCCTCCCCCCAGAGGAGCTGGAGTCCCTGGGAAGGGAAGAGAAACAGTGGCAATGATGGAGCAGACCACTCTGCCTTTTCATGGCAGGGCGGGTTCCCTACCATCAGGGATAAATCTGCACAGCCCAGGCAGGGCAAGACCTTTGAGTTCTCAGTTGGATTTGTCTAGGTTTTAAAAATTGAAAGTGAACAGACTGCTGTTCTACATTTCCAGGGACCAAAGAGTGAGTCAACAGAACATAGCTTAAAGTGATGATTAACTAAAAATAAGTGTAAGTAAAACATTTTCCTGTTTGCAGCCCACAGTATATGCAGGGCCACTTCAACGAGCACGGGGGCACAGGTCCAGAGACCAAAACCCACCGCAGAAGCCCACAGTGACCACCTGTCCAGAAAGTTGAGGACAGGGATGAGTGGGAGACAGAGTGGGCAGCAGGCTCAGAGGCAGTGAAATCTGTGTTCGGATCTGACATGGGGGACACTCCTAGAAGAGCACACAGGAGGGGCTCCAGACAGGAAATGTGAGGCCAAGGGCAGCAGTCTGGTCATTTATTGAATACACACACGTCTCCATGTAACCTCTATGGAGGATTTCAAGGTCAAAGTGGAACCCAGAAGGACAAGCTTGGGGTTGCCTTACTAACATGAAGAAGTGGTAGGAGGTATGATGGCCTTGAAATTAGTTTTAAAAATAATTTTTCTCATACTTTCATTCATCCTATCAGTAGTATCTGAAATTCTTCCTGTGTGAAAGGCAAATTTCTCCTTAAAAAACCAAATAGAATAAGATTCAGGAAGGGAAGAGCTGGAATATGTGGCTTAAATAGTGATTTCCTGGTCAAAAAAAAGTATAGGTTTTGAAACTCAAACACTAACGGGAAATAAGGCAGATACCGACTCTGAGACACCTCAGCCTCTCTGTGCAAATATCTCTCCAGAAACTAATATTGTTGGTAACTGCATGAAAATGCAGGGACTTGGGATCCTGGCTAACAAGTTCTGTAAGCAGCAGCACTGAAAAACTGAACCAAGCATAGAGAATTTGAAGAAGTATGACAGGAGGGGGTCCATGGGGGTACAATAGGGTAGAACATAGGGGTAGAACATGTTCTTATCATCTGTGAGGGCCTGAATCCAATCCTCATCAAAAAGCAGAAGGGAGTACAGCAGGTAAACTGGTAGCATTTCCAATCAATTTGATAAAAAGCATGGATAGAGACCGGAAAACTAGGCTTGGAAAAATAAGTAAATGAGGAAATGAGAACAACTTTAATAGGGACAGAAAAGATGAGCGCAGGTTCAGCAGGGCAGGAAGGTGAGTTTGGTGTGAGACATTCTGCAGAGTGTCAGTGCTGCATTGCAAGAAGAGGTCTCAGCTCTGCAGGGAGCATGGCTTCCCCTCCCTTCCTTCCTCCAGTTATAGCCCTGAGGATTTCTGTGTTCCCTTCCCTAAAGAGGAAATAAGGCTCCGCGAGCGTTAGCACACACAGTGGCTACAAGAAATAAACAACCAAACTATTTTTCACATTGGCTAATCTAACTCCCACAGGGTTGGCAATGTCCCCATGTGTTAGAGAGCGAAGATCCAGCATAAGCAAATACCGAACCAATAGCTGAGGACTGCAACTGTAGACACGATGAAGTTTGTGAGAAGCAGTAATGAAAATGTCAGATGCCACATGGATGAGGTACTTGTGCATGAGAAACAAATGTTATTTAACGATCTGCCACTGAGTGAACAAAACCCAGCTGAAATCAAGCTCACAGCAGCCAAGTACACACTGCTGAAGTCACTCCAGAGTGATGCCAGAATGGCCTGAAAGAGCAGGAGACTAGATCAAGAGATGAATGGAGTGTACAAGAAAACTGTTAACAAAGGAGAGAAAAATGAGCATTCATTTAAAACCAATTAATCCATTGCATGGCGAGGCAAAGAAACAGAGGTAGTCACACTTCCTTAAAACATGCTCCTCTCTGGAATTACCCTCGTGGTAGTTTTATTTGGTTAGCTGCATTTTTGACCCTCCCACCAACCATGACAATAACCTCCTGAAAGAGGAATTTCGTGAGTGCCCTCAAGGTCACTAACCAGCTCCTCTTAGAGGAAAGTGTTATTTCTGTGTTCCCTTCCCTAAAAGAGGACCAGACTTTGAGAGATGACGATGGTGAGCACCGTGAGCAGTAAGCCTATCACAGAAGGAAAGAGGGATCAGGGCATCCTAGAGACTAAATCTAGAGGACATATGTAGGCACAGCAGAACAGGACAGGGGCTAACTCTGCAGGAAATACAATGCAACAAATGTTACATCATTACAATAAATTTAGATTTTAGGACCTGATCATTTAGGCTCCATTTTCTTACCTGTAAAGTAGGAATAGCATCTCTTATTAGGCTTGGAATGCTTTAGAAATGTTCCTCGAAGGTCCATAGGTGAAAGGCTGGGTCTCTATCTTGTGGTACTATTGGGAAGAGGAAAAATCTCTAGGAGGAGGAAATGAGGTTACTAGGAATGTGCCCTTGAAAGGGGACTTGTCCCTTCCTTACCAATCCCCAGTCCCTTCCTTACCAATCACCATGAAGTGAACAAGTCTCCTCTGCTTATGCCCTCATCGTCATATACTGTGTTGCCACAAACCCAGAGAAACTGGCCAGGTATCATGATATAGGTGTGAAATATCCCCCAACTCCTCATGTGTGTGGAATGTAAAAGATTGGAACTCAGCAGTGCTATAGCTGACTTACTGTTTGGAGATGTGACCTGCAAAGGTACAGTCTTGTCCCCAGCTCCTCCCTTGTTTCTCTGCCCCCTGGTGGCTATAATCTGAGCACTTTTCCTCCTTTTTACTGTGCCCTGTCTACATTGGAGCCAGCCGATTCCAAAGTGAATCCTCTAGAAAACCATGAGCCAAAATAAACCTCCAGTCCTTTAAGTTGTGGGTGTCAGGTATTTTGTCCCAGCAACAAGGAAGCAATGAAGACATCAAGCAACTATGGACTGGAAATTCTGAGCGTGACTCAGTATAAACTTTTTCTCCTTATACTTTCATCATCTCAAGCATTATGTCAGAGTTAGGGAAAATGGGCTATAGCATAACGTCTACACAAAAACTGATGCTGGAATTTAGTTCCCATTGTAGAATACTAAAAGAATGACTATGGTATTCGAAGGTGAGAACTTGGAGAGTTAACTAAGAATAAATGATCCTGTGAGTATGATGTCTTAAGTAGGCTGTGCCTTTGTAAGAAGAAAAGGAGAGACGTGAGCCATGTGATCCCTTGTGCTGCCCTGGGACTCTTCAGAGCGCCCATTAGAAAGAAGGGCCCCAGTAAACGGATCCTAAGCATGAACTCTGACCCAGATTTATTTTTATAAGTTATAGTCTATGCAGTCAGTTATAGTAATAGAAAAATTATGGATTTTGTGACATTAAAACCAAATAAAATCTTTTTTAAATTTTTATCTTTATTTTAAAGAGAATAAAACCAAACCAAACAAAATAGATCAAAGCCAATCAAAGCAAACCAGGGTAAGTGGTACAGGACTTCAAAACAATAGGAAATCAACAATGGTTACCATAATGCCTCCCGCTGTCTTCAAAATAGCTGCAGATACCTTCAGGCATAGTAAAAATCAAACAAAACAGAACAGAATAGAACCAAGGAAAACAAAACAATGAATGCAATAAAGGACTTCAATAGAAAATAATACTAAATACAAAATGGCTACCATAATATATCTTGTTATCTTTGAAATAGCTACCCATGCCATCGGATACAATAAAATCAAAACAGAACAAAATAAAACCCAACCCAACAGAACAATGAAAATGATACAGAATATCAAAGCAAGACAATAGGGAATCAACAATGGCCACCACCCTCAGAAGGAGATCCCCCATAAATGCTATACTAGATATTGCTATCCTCTGAATAGAATAGCAGACCACCAGCTTTAGACCTGCAAAGTCAGTGAAACACTAAACACTACAAGCATTAAGTTGTATTCCACCTCAATAGCCATCATCGCAGCCTGTGTTTCTCTGGATCAGCCAGTTACTTACATCGGGGAGGAGAATGGGGGGCTGGCTCTTCTTGTTTCCAAGCCCATGCGCTGGGAGTGGCTGGCACCTGGCTTTCCCTGCAGCAGCCTCACATGGTGCCGATTCACAGGGAGGGCTTGTTCTCTTCCCCTGCCATATCCAAATAAAATCTTAATATGAAGACCAATTGAATAAACTGAATCTAATGTCAACTGGAGAACTGTATTTAAGTAGAAACTTTTAAGCTCATTTTTCTTTTTGTGAGAAGCAGTATAGTAGAATGTAAGGGACGTAGGTGTTGGTGCCCTAATCGTGCAATGTGCTGTATAACCTGAGCAACTTAATTGCTCTGTGTCTTTTCTTTTCACCAAATAATGAATCTGATCTGAGTACCCTATTTTTGACCTATTCAGAATTAAGAAATATGAGTAAATTCTTATAAGTGCCAAGTATGTAGAACACGTTCATTAAATGTTAGCTTAATGGATCCAGACCTGGCTTCTTCCACAATAGACAAGTAGTCAATTGACCTCTTCAAACACTTTTTGCATGTCTAGAATTAGTTGCATTATATCAGTGTTGTACAAGTCAACTTCTATAGAGTTAGCTATATCTAGTTATCTTTATAGAATTATAAAATTACTCAAAGACAATTGAAAGTATGTCAGACATGGAATCAGATAATATCGAAAGGTATGCTCCAAACAGTGCATAGTTTCTCTTGGTTGACAACTGCCAATGTTCTGGCCCAATTAAAAGTCTCAGATTTTTTGGTACAGTCTTCTATCCTTAGTCACAAATAACCCTAAAGAAAAATTCTGCAAGGCTAGTCACCAAGGTTTGAATCGATCACTTCCATAGATATAGCATGAAACTTTGTAAAGTTTGCTTTGGAAATCTAGTTATCTATAGCTACTGAAAACTCACAAAATTACTTACTTCTGTGTTACCAAGAACTTTAAGTGTTTGTCTTATTAGCTATCCCAAAGCTAGGAAACTAAGTCCAAATTACTCCCTTAACTAAATTTCACCTAGCATACCTATAAATACAGATGAACTACTTTTTTTCTCAAGATTCCTGTAAACTAGGCTCTGGACTAATTCTCACCATAAGCATTCATAGGCCCTGGTTTTGTAAGAAAAGTTATAAGTAAATGAAGTCAATTTTTGCTTCCTTAAAAGTGGCTGCCATGCCTGATTAAGGAGAACCATTCTCAAATATGACATTCCAGGGAAAACCTTAGTTGACTAACTGATTTTTTAAAAAAAAATGATACAAAGTACATTTTGTACAGTACAAAGGAGTACAAAGGAGAACAGATTGTTATTGAGATCCTGCAAGTAAAGGTAATTATGTTTGCTATAAATAAACAATAAAGAGAATAAGAGTTTCCAGTTTGGAATGGGAGGTGAGGGGAAGAAGGTAAAGGTTAGTGAAAGTCAGACGTCTTTTTCAAATGCCTTGTTTTTGTTCACAACAGCAGTGTCTATTATACTGTTTTCTATTACAGATAACTTAAAAGACAGGGGCTTGCTTTTTCACCATATGAGAGAGAACCGAGAGAACGTTAACAGTACTTCAAATAAATATCTATAATGAAAAATTTGTTCAGCAGTTTCTTTAGTCCTGTGTCATTAAATTATGTTCAGCTGGATCGTGGCTTAGCAGACTCAGGAAGTTGCTTGTCTCTTGGCTGGAAAGAGTTTAGAAATTCTGGCCAGACCCACTGCCATGGGCTCCGCGGAGGTCATTCTTAGAAAAGTCAATAGTTGGAAATACCTAGCCCTGGTTAGATGCAGTCACAAGCTCTGGTCACTTAAATGAGAATCAGTAAAACAAGAGCTATTTTACCTACAGCTGACAGAGATGTGAAATGAGTGTGGTTACTGAAAAATCTTCAAAAAGCAAAAGATCTTATGAAAGTTCAGAACAAAGAAACTAACAAGAAAATTTGGTTGTTTCTCTGGAAGGATAATAAATCTCTCCCAAAACAATATTTTAAGCAAAATAACTCTAAGGATAATGGTTCCATCTATTTTCAAATGTTATATCTAATTTATAAATGCATGTATAAAATTTTCAGAGAAAAACAAAATCTTGAAATGTATAATGCTGACTTGCATCATAACAGGAATATCAAGTAAAGAAATCCAGTTATTCTGGAGTAGTCTCTGGATGTCAACATGTTTATATTTCTACTGGAATCTCCAATTTAAAACTATTTGTTGGATGATACTCAATTCCAATTAAAGAAGTTTATGCCAACCAAGTTTTAAACAATAACCAAAATTGATTGATAGCACTTTACTATTGTTGCTTAACATCACCAGGCAAACAGCTCCTGGGACTCTGATCAATAGGAATGTATTATTAACAATGAGGGCATTGACTAATCTCTAAGGGTTTCTCGTCAAATATCAGTTTCTGAAATATTTATAATAACATTTTTATGTACTCAAATTGAAACTTGGGAAATGTAAGCATGTCTTTTGATTTGGTTACTCATGAAACAAACTGCATTTCTACCAACATTTCACAAGAACTAATCATAATTTTTCAGAGACTTCTGAGAAGACTCACTAAAAGTTTCATTATAAATAAGTAAATATGTATGTATTTACTTAAATGTATACATGTACTTAGAATTTTGTTTTTGAAGAAAAACTGTAAAAATTTATCAGAGAAGATGTGGGCACATGGTTAAGATAAAACCCCATAGGGTGCCTGAGATTTAATACTTGATTACTTAATCAAAATGACAACAAAGCATTTAAAGTTAAAAAAAAACACAACTATAAAGAACCTTAGTCTTCCATGAGAGAAATTTTGTTAGCTTTTTTCTTCTTAAATAATATCATTAGAAGTCCTCAATAACTATTTAAAGATAATTTTTAAAGAAAAAATATAAAATAGTGACATTCATATAGACACAAAATGAACATGTGTCACTTTTTTAAATTCACTAATTAATGAGAAAAGTAGAGAAGGTGTTAAAACCAGTTCAAGGGAAAATTCATAGGCTGGAATAGTATACAAACCCAACTAAAGTGTCAAAGTTAGTTTAATAAATCCAACACTGTTGTCTCACAGTAGGGGGCACATGTCAATTGAATATCCATCAGAAAATATTTTTAACGTATATATACAAGAATTAGTGATATTGCTAATAATTCTCTACAAGTTAGTTTTTTTTCTAGACAATTATAGAGTAGCTAAACAGAATGAAAAATCTAAACTCTGTAAAATCAGAAAGCCCTGCAGAACATTTGTGACACCGTGTGTTATCATCTTATTGAAGACATCTACTAAGTTTTTGGCCGTTTAAAGGACTTTGACAATTTTTCTTTATACCCGACAGCAGAGAAGGCATCCAGAATCCTATCCCATCAGCTGGTCAGGCTTGTTAATATTTATGACTACTTGTAAAATATTTTTATTATCAATCCGGCACACATAAAGAAAAAAAAAATTTCTGTCCTTGATGAGCTCTTAATTCAATGGCAAAGACAGACCAGTAAACAGAACAAAGTTAGGCACAAGGAACTTCAGCCGTGAGGCATGCAACACAGTGCTCAAGGTGAGGAAGGGTCTCGGGAGCAAAAGGAGGAGTTAACAAAAGATGTGGAAGTGTGGATGTGAAAGAAATCAGGAGAAAGGGGCTCCAGACCAGAAAGATGGCAGGCCTAGAATACGGAGGCAAATTAGACAACGGTGATTTCAAACTTGTGTAGTAGACCACACGGGCTTTGGGGGGAAGATGTTTACTATCATCCTTGACTTGGCTCAGAAATAAACCCCTGGGCAGCAGTCATATTGCTGCTGCTTCAAATGATTTTAAGAAAAGTACATAGTGGACGCACAACGGGCAAACTGTATGAACAGGACATTGTAAATAATTCTGAATCAATCATAAAAATGGCTTGCAGCCATTTTAAATATTGCCTAAGAATTATTTATGATGCCTGGTATAACATTTTGTGATAACATAAGTACACACAGTTGCAATATTGTTAAAATTTAATCTCAATTTAGAAGGTAGGTAGGGAGAATCAACACCAGAATAGGCAAAGGATAGGTTTTTTAAATCAAGAGCATCTTATTCAAGTAAAAATTAATAATGACTTTAAAACTCAGAGTTAGGATGACCATATCTGAGAGCCAGTAAATTCACAAATCAGCAGATAAATGTCTCTTTGTGCTCCTGCCTTATTTTATATAGGATGAGATTTTTATCAGTCATGGTGAGAAAGGCTACAGGGAATAAATGCCACTTGGTAAATATGTCCCTATCCTATCCTAACTCCAGAATTACATCTGGAAAAAATGAGAGTGTAGCCAGCTGGCGGATGGTTTCAGCAGGGAAGAACGCTTCATAAAAATGGCATCTGTGATTTATTTATTTATTTACTCTAGATCAAGCACTTTAAGACATTACTATGTTTTTCGATAATAAATTGTCATTAGATTGAACCATCTAAAAATCACCAACATGCTCATATTTTTACTACAGAAGCCCAGTTTCTCATACACATTATGTGTTCCTAAAGCCTATGGTCTTGTACATATAGAACCTCTAGAGAAAAATCCATCCTGAGGATTTTCAGTGATGACACCTATGAACTGCAGTGGTTGATACATTGTGTCAACTTGAGAAGTTTAGAAGTTTAGCTAAGCGACTTAGCAGTTCTACATCCTCGTGTACAGAGGACGCCCATAGGGCAGGTAGCCTGCTTAGCATGTAAGGGAGAAAAAGAGGCTTGCTCTCCCCCTCGTTGCTCTTGCTGCTTTTGCTGCCTTCCGCCACGTTAAACTGTGGCCCCTCAGCCATGCCATCCTGCCTTGGAGCCAACTGATTATGGACTGAAAACTCCACAAACTGTGAGCTAAATAAACCTTTCTCTCTTTAATTTTGGGCACTGGGCATTTTGTTGCAGCAGTGAGAGAAAAGTAACTAAGACACAAACACACTAACTGAATGTGTAAGAAAGGATGTCTTTTATTTGAGAAGTAAATTTTTGGGCCATTAATAGATCTGTCTTTCAAATTTGTAGGGCTGTGGACGAGAATACAAATGAAAGACCATATACCATGTATCTCAACAATAAAAGTAATGAATAAATCTAATACATTATTAAATAAAATACGACCTGCACTACTGCCTTGATAAGTACACCTTGTAATATGTAGAAGACCAGGTTCACACTAAGAGTCTCTCAGCTCGTGACAGACCATGCTTCCTCTCCTTCATTCCTCCTTTACACACACTGTTTCAAACTCTTGCTCTGCCCCACACTGCAAGGATCCTGGCACGCACACATGTAGTTACTCCATCCCACACACAGTTGTCCCTTAGGCACCGGTGGTGTCTCTCTCCAGAGTACAGATTTAGGCCACAGTCTACACACGTCCTAGAGACAAGCTCATGTTCCACTCAACTGGGGGTTGTTGCAACCTCAGGAAGGACTAGAAGGAACCATTGAAAGGATTTTGAACTTCCTAGGCCTGCTTGTTACCTGTCTTCATCAGTTACCAAAAAAATGCAAGTAATAATTTAGAATCTTAGCAAAATTTGACATTGTTGCAACACCCAAGTTCATGGTTCAGAGTTTTGCAAAAGTAATGGATGGTCATAAATAGAACATTTGATGTACTTACCCATAGATGGACAGACAAGCACTATTTGGAAAAGGGAGGAGGGAAGTGTTCGAGGTTCACAACTCTGCTCACTGCCTCACCCTCCCTGGGAATGGGTTCAACCTGGGGGTGAGAAAGGATCTCTAAAGCATGGACTTCCAAAAGGAGTATCTGTTACCCAGTCTAGGAGCAGCTCTAACAATTACCTTTCCTGCTGTTTCAATCTTACTTAACAGATATGCCCACCAGGCCTCTTGGGCTGTAATGAAGTTAGAACTGTGAAACTCAGCTCTGCTTTTACTGTGCAGCTTTGGGGATCCCACATGACAATAAGCAGATGCATAGCTAATAAGTGGCTAATGGGAAACTACTAAACCTGTGCGACTCCTGCTACTAGTTTTCTACTGGTTAGCTCCAGTAGGAAAATCAGGTTACAGCCAAAAAATTCAGCTGCTATTAATTGAGTAATTTGAGATCAGTAATTTTTTTCTTGCCTCAGACCTCAAATTCCTACTGGAGGCACATTCCTCAGCCACTATTTTTCCCTGTCTGTTAATAAAAGAATTTTAAAACAAAGAGAAGGAACTTAAAATATTTTGAAATTCAGTTGAGTGAAATTAAATCTTTGAAAGAGCAAAACAAATACAACTCCAAATACTGTTTGTAATCATTTTGATATTATTACCTAATGACTTACAAAGGATTTATCTTTAAAATGACCTGGGGTAAGGGATAAGATTTGCCACTGTGAGTTTTTTTTTCTCTTTATAATCTATTTGCTAACTTTTAACATGCATAGCTTTCACTATTTACTACCTCTTTTTTTTTTGCATTCCCCAACACACACACATGCACGCCAGCAATGATAAATCAAGATCTGATGAGAATGGTAATCCTTCCCTTTTGTTTAAATCCTCTATTTAACTATTAATAAGGTCAGCAAATACTCATTACATAGATCATATAAAGACTATGTTTTAAATTAATAAATGCTTACCTGTAATCAACCCATTTTATGAAAATAGCAAGCTTTTATTCTAGTGTAACATAAAAATTTTCTATCAAAATACCACGTTCACAATCCAAACTGAGTGCATGACAAAATCCCAGAAGGTACATTTTAAAAGTCTACCCAAGAACAATGCTCCTTGTCACTCTGCCATGGCACTTATGTATTCTGTGACAAACTGACCTCTTTACTTTAAGGTCAGCAGCAAAGATCACTGGTAACTTTACAGGAGGGCAAAATTAAAGATTTTAAACCAACAAAACTTTTCAGTAGCGCACTTTAAAATTCCATAGTGCTCAGGAGCCCCAGTACCTTGGAGAGATACAAGTTCCCATAGGTACATACATGACTTTAACCCTGGAATAGTCTGTCAACAATAACCCTTTTTCCTCAAACAATGACTGCATCTCTGGAGGCACAGATGATTTAGGTTTGTTTTTCCCGAGTCTTTCGTGGTATTAAGTAGGCATCTCTTGCTTGCCCTAGACAAGTTTTGCTAAGCTTTAGTGTGCATAAGAACCATTCACAATATTTTCAAAAATTCAGATTCCCAGGCCACATTCCCAGATATTTCAGTTCACTAGGTTTGAGAGTTTTGTTAAGAATCTACATTTGAATAAGTATCTGAGGTCCGTGCAGAGCTGTTTTTCCAGGATGTACCATGCTGGAACCATGATTATTGTTTAGCACTAAATGGATCAAGTAGTGCTCAATGGCAGTTTCAGGTCATATCATTTTGGTAACCAAGGTATCATTATGCTAAAAAAAAAAGGAAAATCTCACAATGATTTACAAACCAGTAAATACAGTTGTCACTGGGTGTCTGGAGGACCACCTCCCTCATATCAAGACCAAAGTATCCCAAATCCCTTATATAAAATGGCATAATATTTTCATGCAACCCACACACATCCTGTGTATACTTTAAATCATCTCTAGATTTTTTATTATACCCAACATAATGTAAATGTATGTAAATAAATGTTACACTGTATCATTTAGGGAATAATGGCAAGAAAAAATTGTATACATATAGCATGGATGCAATTTTAAAAACATATCTTCTACCATATTTGTTTGGAGCCATGGATTCAGGAGCCACAGACACAGAGGGCAGACTGTGTTATATAAACTGATCAAACATGCAATCAATTTTAGTGGAAGTTGCCAAGATATATACAGATCCCTGGTCTCTCATCAGAAACTTTTGGTTAATGAAAAGTTACCAACTTCAAAAATAAAGCAAGGGATGACTGTGTGTCATTCCAACTGTATTGTTTATCAGTTTCCCTCATGGGACCTTTAATTAGTGAAGGGAAGCATCTGCTATTTAATAATTAATCAGATTCCAGACATTCTAGCAATATCTATAAGCTTGTTTATATCCACAGGACAGATAATCCTAAAGTCAGAGTTGTGTTGTCCGGGAAGACAGTAGCTTGTTTCTATGACCAAATTTACTTGTGATTTTTTTTTTTATCTCACTGACTATACTTAAATCTCTTTCTCAAATTCTCATTCAAACTGATCTTAATATTCTACTGGAGTTTTTTCAACATATGACAGACTGAACAAAAGCATTCAATGTGTTCATTTTTATTTTTCTCTTTTTTTTTTTTTTGGAGACTGGCTTTTACTATGCAATTCAGGCTGCCCTTGAATTCACTTAGTAGCCCAGCCTGACCTTAAACTCACAACCATCATCCATCCTGCATCAGCCTTCCAAATTCTAGGATTACGGGCCTGTACCACCACACCTCATTTTATTTTTGTATGAGAGTAAAATCTTAATTTTTTTGAGAACTTGGGACTTTCAGGGGACTCACTGGGATACTTAAGTCACTCACCTGCCTAAGTTGATTACATTCTATTGGCCAAGAAGTCCAATTGCTCGCACTGGTTAAGCTCAAACACGTCTTCCTTTGGCCCCCTAAAGGAATCACCCTCAGCATAGCATCTCTTGCCCAGTCTGTTTCTTTTCAGCTTCTCCCTACATTGTGTTTATGATTCCTGGTCACATTTGGGTCTGATTCTCATTTGTGCACACCCACTATACTTTTTCCCTCATGGAGGCAGCAGCAGGGATAAGATTTCCCTGTCAGACAGCGTGGCTGGTTCACGATGATAGGCATCTGCCCTCTGTCAGGGGAGAGGCCGGAGACTTTCTTTTCATGTTCCTCTATTTATGTCCTTAGGTCAATTAAGAAACTATTTTGGTCACAGAATATTAAAAGAAAATCAACTAAGTGTTTAAGACAGAAACTCAGAGTTTTTGTGTTTCGGTTTACGTTGACATTGGCTCACATCCAATAGGTAAAATGTGCACCCCTGTGTGTCCTTAGTTGAAAAAAATCCTCAACTTCTCACTGAGTGAATCTGAGAATTTTCCCCCAAGGTTCACTAAGACAGTGCATAACAATGTCTCTTAAAATAAGGGAGCTCTGGTCTGTGTTGGTTTGTAGAGATTAACGAACGCTTGCCTCATGGGTCATTCCTAAAATTTCGTTAGAAAACAAAGAAATTGAATACTAAGCCTTTTTATTTTAGCACATTTGCAGACAAAGCAGTTTGCGGTCATTCTGGGAAGTGGGTGCACATGTGTAACACAGTTTGAGTCTTTTCTTTTAGTTCCCTTCCCTTTCCCTCCTGCCCTCCTCCCTCCTCCTTTAAACCCTCTTTGCCCATTGTTGATCTTGTTATTATTAACCTTATCTCATATTGTGACATATAGCATAAGCATTTAGATTATTAGATCCCTGTACATGGCATATCTTTATTTTACTTATTTTCCCTTCCCCTCCTCCTCTCCCTCACCCTGGTTTTCCAGGACCTCCTCCTATTTGCAAGACATCCTTCCAATTGTCTCTTTCTTTCCATCTTTTGTTGTGTTCTTTATACTTACCATATTTAAATGAGAGATACTATATATATATATGCAAGCATGTGTATGTGATTTATTTCACTCAACATTGTATTTTCCAGATGCATTTGTTTTTCTAAAAATGTATCAAATTTTCCTTCTTTATAGCAGAGTAGTATTCCATCATGCATAGATACCACAATTTCTTTATACTGTCATCTCTTGATGGGTATATGGGCTGCTTTCAGGATTTAGTTGCTATGAATTGTGCTGCTACAAAGACTGGTAGTATGGCTGTAGTGTGACAGCCTTTTAAAACAAAACAAAACAAAACAAAACAAACAAACTGGATGGTGGCACATACCTGTTATCCCAAAACTCAGCGAGACTGAGGCAAGAGAATTACAAGTTCAAGGCTAGCTGGGGAAATTTAGCCACTTGGCAAAATCCCATATGAAAATTTAAAAAAAAATTAAAAAGGACTAAAGATGCAGAAACTGGGTTTGCTCTCCAGTACCCCCAAAATAAATAAGTAAATAAATTAAACAGCTATCCCAGAAGAGTGTTGATATAAGAAGCCAAGGTCATATAATCAAGATGAACTACTAAAGAAATAAGACTGATTTTGTAATGTTAGTTAAGAAAGCAGTTCTATATCTTTCCTATGATTGTCTCAAACATTTAGAAACGTTTTACATTTTTAAAAGGCTTGATTTTTCATGAAATTTTGAAAACTTTTTATGTTGTTCTACTGGTCAAATAAGTTACCAGTACTAAGATTATTTTTAAAACTGTAAAAAGTGTTAAGGTGTGCCCCTACAATTAATTACACTTCTGATAAACTTTCCAATATAAACAGTTATTATGTTCTGTAGAGTTTTAGCTCAAATATAATTTCCAAGATCCTGAGTTAAATAACTTTGGAGTACTTTTAAATTGAGTTGATTACTAGGTAATCTGCACCTAATTGGATTATGTCCCAGTAAAGCAACACAGAGGCCCCTTGACTCATGGTAAAGTTGTGTGTCGATAAACCCAGAATCACTTTGGAAGGTTTTAAAGTCGAAAATGCATTGAGACACTTAACCCACTGAACATCCTCGCTTAGTAACACATCATTCTGCAGAGCAGCAATTGTTTGCCTGCAGAACTGAGGTTCACCCAGTTGCCATCCATCATAATACCCTAGGTATCACACCACTAGCCTGGGGATAGATCAAAATTAAAAATATTAAGTATTTTAATTGAGTGTTGATCATTTTTGTATCATTGCAATTTTTAAAAAAATCTTATATTGGATCCTAAGTCAAGGACCAGCTGTGCAGAGACTCAGAACAAGTTTTAATGTAGATATCTTAGCTCCTTAGTACATTCCACTGGCTATCACTGGGATGATGGAATTAAATGTGCTTAGGTTTGCTGTTTTAAGAGTGCATAAGGCAGATATATGTAGCTATGAAGACTGAGGCTTGCCAGTTTGTTTGCTAAATTGTCTGTGTCATAGGCACCTATCAGAGATCTACATCTGTGTGAAACAAAAGTAAGTTTATTTGGTAAAAGTTATATTTCATGTGGGTGAGTGAGATTACGTTAAAAGAACGAGCATCAGAGAAATCCAAGGTATGTAAACAAGGTAAAGTGATGTGCTTTTGTTTCTCCAGGATAATGAGAGGAATTTTCTCCTAAAGGAGCATTTTAGCTTATTCCAGGATATGAAAGCACACAGTGAAGAAGACAGTGGAAGTTTGTTTAGCAAGGTGGAGACTTTTGGAGGGATTGACCTTCATCAAGATTGACTTGTAAGGCCCAAGACTAAAAAAAAAAAAAGAGAGAGAAAACGTTAAAACTTTGATTAAGTCACAACTCTCAATGGACTTATTCCTAAGTTAATTTGGAAAGGAACTTGAGAAATGTTTACTGCCAGACAGTGTATTAATGTAGATTAGAACTTGACAATCTCTCTATTAAAATGACAGCTGATGTTGAAATGCTTAGTCTTAGCAATGAGTAGTAAGTCTAAATGGTATTGCATGCTTAGCGGGTAAATTTTCTGGGCTTTTCGTTGCTTTAGAATGTCCTTGGTGATAAGTTTTTTAAAAAAATTATGAAAGTATGCTCACGTGTGTAAGTACTACGATCAGACACTGCACCCTGCAGAAGCAGATGTGGAGACACTTTAGCACTCAAAGCTCAACAATCACGGAAGAGACAGACTAGAAGACACAGGGAAGGGTGCTGGTACAGTTCCAACAATATTGTCACTACCGCCCCATGCTGTCCAACCCTTGCTTTGGCCAAGCTCACAGAGGATCTGGGTCCTATGGAGACTCAGGGAGAGCCCAGGAATGGACTCAAATGGCCAGGCCCTTCTCAGGGATTGGAGATGGGACCCACGGTAAGGAACTGTGCTTAGACAAGACAGCTCTCTTCAACTAAGTAAAACTCGGAGGTGGCCACAGCTTGAGGCTGTCTGCTGACCTGAGTTTAAGCAGTTTGTCTCCATGATCCCCTGAATCCCCCTCAGTCATCTACCTTCTGCTATATTCATTTGAAAATATTGCCTTGCTGGCTTGCTTAAATAGGTAGCCTAGTACCATACCTCAAGGAATCCATCATTACTTTGTTACTCCAAGGAGAGTTCCTTTCCAAAAGTCCTTAATTTTACCTCTTGAGATGAGATGCCAAATTTAGAAAAGAGCACAGTTCTATGATACTTTTTTTATCCTGTAAAACTAATTCCAAGACTTTTCATGCACCCTGGATGGTCACAAGTTTGCCTCTCATCACCTCATAAATCAGGTTGCTAGAAGAGGTGGGCTGGTGGTGGCGGGCTCCATATTTCTGAATGAGCTCAACACTATTGTAAGAACATTGGAATAAGCTGTCAGTGCAAAGGGTAAGAGTATCTACAGATTAAATACCATTACTGAGTTTGGTGAATACTATTGTTGAAATTAGAGCCTTTATAACTGTTTTTCATAATGGAAACCTCAGACTTCATTATCTGGGTTTTTGTCAGAAATATAAATTCACTGAGGCTAACTCAGTGGTAGGGCATGTGCCTGGTGACAGTTAGGCTTTGGGTTCAATCCCCAGCACCACAGGAGAAAGAAAAAAGAGAGAAGGGAGGGAGAGAGGGAAAGATGGAGGGAAGACGAGGAAGGAAAGAAGGAAGAAAGGGAAGGAGGGAAGGAGGAAGGGATGGAGTGAGGAAGGAAGGAGCAACATCCAAGACTTATTAAAGAAAAGTTACAGAGTGGGACCTAACAATTCGTGCTGTAAGAAGCCTTCCTAATGATGCTGGTGCCTGACAAAGCTGAAAAATGTTGCCTTACAGAATGCATTGAAAGGCCTTAGAAATCTGTTAACATTTTCAGTGCCCATGATGCATCCTCATCTTCAGGAGACATAATGGTCAAATTCCCATGAAAAAATGTATATGCCCAAGTACAATACAGAATTTTACACTTTTGCATTTTATATCTTTGGCTACTATAATAACTTAGCCTTAGTGTCTAGTCTTGTTATTGAGTAGAGTTCTGCCATATTCTATTGCTTACCTGACACTGCCTTAATCTACAGGCTTGAATTTGTATCTTCAACAAAAGATAATCTCTAGCAACTCATGGAAAAGGTGATACCAGCAATTTTAAGGCAAAGATTCCTGGGTCAGATTTTGGGGCTCAAAGATGACATGACTTAGGTAACAAACTTCCAAAAGACAGAGTCAAGATTAACAAAATTTTTTGTAGCCAAGACAGACAATTTTATGAAAATAAAATAAAAATTAATTATATCAAACAAATAAAACAATGAGATAATTTTATCTTTGGTTATTTATCTTGGAATATATTTCATATTATTTTTAATGTTCTCTTACCTGGTTGAAATATGAGAACATCTTTTCTTAAAAAAGAATCCATTTCTAACCCTCTGTTTAGTATATTATGTTTCTGCTGATGGAAATGAAATATTTGGTAAGTGACATCTGATTTTTATTAACTTTGTAACATTTAAATACTGTACTTTTATAGTCTCTTTACTTTTAATGAAAATATAGTTATTTGCTTATTTTCAATAGGAATTCATGTTTCTTCTTACTAGAGTATAATTGTACATATTAGTTGTACAAACATAGCCACTTCTAGGCTATCATGTTCCAGAAAAGTTTGATAATATATATATATATATATATATATATATATATATATATATATATAATCAAATATATATATATTGCATGGAAGAGCTAAAAATAGCAATAATAAAACAATTGGGAAAGGGGATTGAGATGGAGGGAGGGAAGAGAGAGAAGAAAAGGGGAATAAACAGAATCAAGATATTTTAAGTATATGTAGCTACTCCCCAAGATAAATGTAAACTTCATGTACTGCAAGTATGTATTAATAAAATTAAAAATAAAAGTAACACATAATTTGAAATGGCCAATGCTTCCAAGGCCCTTCTAGTGAAACTGATCTGAAATCTTTTGCTCACGGAAGTAAGGAAAGTCATTTCTTAATACTTAGAGCTTATGAAATACTGGACATGCCTGTAAGATGAGATTTCACCCAAATTATCAGTATTGAAGGTGATATTTCATGAAAGGAATTTTTAACCTGGGTTTTCTCAGTTAATCATAGAAAACCAAACCACGGAGAGTTTTTAAAATTCCAGGCCAAAGGAGTTTTCCAAAAATGACGGACCGGTAGGTAGCAGGAGAGGGACCCTCTCTGAGAGAGACAGCTTAAATGCCAGAATAGAACACCCTGGAGAGACCCAAACAGAGAGAGATGGACTCTCTCAACCCAGGAAGAAACTAAAGTAAAAAAAAACCGCTCAAATATGAGGTCCTGGGGCTACCATTAGAGAAGCTAAGATCAGCAAGCATGGTGCCCTCCTGGAGCCGCCTGAATTCCTGCCCGAGAGTGACCTGACTGACCGAACCGCACCGAGGCAACTGGCTTGAGCGGCCGGAGCGTGGAGCTGAATAGCCCTGTGCGTGGCTCACCCGGACCCATCCCTGCACACAACCCACCCAGAGGCACCGTGAATTCACACTGCAGCCGCACTGAGGTCAGAGGTCAGGGAGCACAGCAGTTCTCGGGGACTGGCATCAACATGCAGTGAGTGATGGGAATGGGACCCTCTTGCGGGAAAGGGGCAACTGACTGGATGACATGCTGGATTTGGGCAGGACAGCCCTAACTCCATAAGGAAGTGGCTTCAGTTGGTTGCTGCCCTCGCAGAATGGATTGGTGGGATCTTCTTGGACTGGGCCACGCCTCTGGCTGGGACCCAGTGGGTCACTACAAATTAATTCCCTGAGCTCAGTGCACACTGACACAGTGAAGGCCTGCAAAGGTTGACTGCACCAGAGGGGAGAAGCCAGCACACAGTGCCCGTGCTTGAACTTCAATCTCTGATAGCTGAAGGCAGAGGGCAGAAGCTCCTAGCCTGCGCCCTCTAGAGGAACTTTAACCAACAAGAAAAGGGGCTGGGAATTGAGCTATACACTTGTATGGAAGGAACCAAAAACATGACAAGAGGGAGAAATAAGAAAAAACCCCCAGCCCCCAACCCTGAGAACATTGATCCAGGAGATGTAAATACAAAAGAGATTGAGGGCAGCAAAAATGCAACATCAAACACAGCATTAGTGGACATAAAGAGATATCTTTAGGACCTCGTAAGCAGGATCAAAACTGAAATATTAATTCAAATTAAACAAGAGATGATTAGATTAATAAAAGAAAGGCTGGGCACCTCTCAAGAAGACACAGAGAGAAGAATGGAGGAACACAAAAGGAGAGAAACATTTAATGAAGAATACAAAAAAAACCCTAGAATTCATGAAGCAAATTCAAAGAGATTATCAGGAAACTAAAGACTCCATAGAAAGCTGGCAAAACTGCTTGAAAGAAACCGAAGATAGACTATCAAAAATTGAACACAGGCTTGCAATGTGTGATCATGAAAGGGAAGAGCTCTTAAAAATAACAAGGGAGCAGGCAGTAAAGATACAAAGACAAGAAGATGACAAGAGGATCTGTAACTTAAGAATACAGCATGTGAATGAAAAAGCAGGAGTCAAAACAGAGGAATTTCAAAGACTATACACAGAAATAATTAAGGAAAATTTCCCAAGCATAGAAAAAGGAAATGATATGCAGATGTATGAAGCATACAGAACTCCAGCCACTACAACCAAAACAGAGCTACACCCAGACACATAATAATCAAGATCCCAGAAATTCAATATAAGAACAGAATATTAAAAGCCATCAGAGAAAAGAAACAGATCACCTATAAAGGAAAACCCATCAAAATCATGGCAGACTTTTCAACACAGATCATTAGGTCAAGAAGAGCTTGGAGTGAAGTAATTCAAGCGCTGAAGGAGAACAACCTCCAGCCCAGACTGATGTATCCTGCAAAACTCTCTCTAGAAATTAATGGAGAAGCAAGATGCTTCCATGACAAAGAGGAACTGAGAGAATTTGTGACCAGCAATCCAACTCTACAAAAAATACTGAAGGACATTTTAGAGAGAGAGAAAAAGAATAAAAGCATTTCAGAAACAGTGGCAGAGAGGCCTCAGTGAATGGTGCAGACAGTGGAGTGGAAGAGAAAAATAGACTATCAATGGCAGAAAAACAGAATAGCAGAAATAAGGCAGAGAGGATTGGCTATAATCTCTAGTATAGATGGCCTTCAAATATTAACAGAGAGAAACACAGGTAGAGTAGATCAGGAGATAGGGTCCATTGAGATGCTTTATATAGGGAGGCAGTGGGACCCAAAACAAGCAGTGCACACTATGGGAGTGAAAGGGGAGGAATTGTCTAAAAAAGGGAGGCAGAGGATATTGTTAATTGGGTAACAAGATTTAAAATTTACATTATTCTCATCACTCTGCTTGGATGGATTACGTGCTGTTCCAGTTTGTCTACTTACACTAGACTTGAGGACATGGTCATCTATGCCAAAAATAAGAGGACATATTATTATGATAATCATCCCTAATTTCCTATCAACTTAATCTGAAACCCTTTATAACTTATACTGTCTTATTATGACTGATCTTATTTGAATCTGGTTTGCTAGATTGCTACTTTGTATTGACTGATTTTATTTAAATCTGTTATGATGGATAGCATCAAGTCTAAGCGTATAGGCAACTACACTGAAGATGACAAGATTCACTAAGATACCCACTCTGGTTTGATTATTACTTGCTTTTGATATCTTATAATGACTCCAATGCTTCGTTTTTATTAATGTTGTTATATACTGCTAAGACATCATGGTAACCATTGTAGATCACCTTCTATTGCGGTTTTATATGACTTTTTTGCCTCATGCTTTTCTAGGAATTGTTTTGTTTTATCTTGCTTTGTTTTTTTTCCCTCTAATACAGAAATTATAGATATACATGTAGAGACTCATGCATGTGTGGAGCTTATAAACAGTTTACGAGAACCAACTATATAACACATGTTGATATGAACAACTACTTTGAAGAAAAGGAGACACTACAGCACCCAGTGCTGATTCCATAATGTCATGATGTGAAACCCAGCAAAACTATCACGCTTTGTTCAAAGTGATTTTAGCTTGTTTTGTTTTGTTTTGTTTAAGTTCAAGACACATGAAGGTATGGACAGCTGTTTTGAGGAGAATGGGAGACACTATGACAGCCATTCACAGCTTCCCTATTTTATGGTCTTGAAGACCTGAAACGCCGTCCTCATCCTGCTCAGATCAATTCCATACTATGTTGTGTCATGTGAATTCTCTGTATGTGACAATATGGACAACTATTTGGAAGAAAAAAAGAGTCAATATGATAGAAAGTGAGTATCTCCAATTGTCTAGTTTTGAAATTTATGTCTCTTACATTGCTTTCTTGTGATCCCCTTTGTTCTGTTTTGTTGTGTTTAATTTTACCCTTTTGATATAATTGCATGTATATTTGAGTGGGTAAGATGGATGATCGTATTGCTGTTTTTGTCAGATCGTGGAGCAGAACTGTTAACAGTCTCACTGTTTGAATGTCTACTTTACATGTTTTAACTTTGTAATTTGAACAACTATTTCCAAGAAGTCAGTATGTAATTTGTCAAGTAATAGTTTCTTAGGGTTTTTTGTTGTTCTTTTCCCTTTTTCCTTGGAATTCTGTATTGTTGCTACCCTTTATTCTGTTTTGATTTTTTTTTGTCTCTTTAAATAAAATTTAAAAAAAAAATTCAGGCCAAAATACCTTTGAGCTTCAAGTGGAAGGTAATTTTCTCATTTTATTTTGCAGAATATTATATGCTTTAAGATAGTTGTATATGTTAGTTTACACTTCTTATTTAACCTATATAAATGGTCAACCAAATTTAAATGAAGCTAGCATTTTTATGTTATAAAGAATATATTTTAAAGATTATGGTCATGGTGAGGGTCAGAGAACATTTGGGAAAATTATTCAACGCTTAGAACAAAGCTTAAGGATAACGGCATATCGGGATTTATGTGTCATTGCTTAGCAATGAATCATTAAAATATCTATAAAAATCACACATATCTTATTTTGTTATTTAGCATTGTTAATTCAAGTCTACAGATTGAGACTGTATCACTTGTAGATTCCTGTTCCATAGAAAAGATAACTAAATTGTCTTATCTTGAGCATCATTAGCCATATTTAAAAAACCTATTCCACACATGTTTATTGTGGAATTCCTGCCTGACTGGCTGACTGTACCAATTTTCACATCTTAAATTCCCATTTGAACAAAGCTTGTCATCTTATGGGTAGCTTATAAATTAATGACTTGAATAAAATCTTTGATATGTGTTCATTTTGTATTTGTATGAGACTCATTTTTTTTTCTTTAAGAATTCTGCTTTGATACTTGGAAACAGATGTGTTTAGGAGTTCCAAATTCATCAGATTTTAGAAGTGCAAAGATGTATATTTTATATATACAGCACTTCATACACAAGCACGTTAATATTTCTTTAGCGAAACATAAATATTTACACTCAGTGGGATGAAAAAGATCATAAATAACATGTCATTTCAGGTTTAGTTTTACCATGTTTTTCTGAATGTGTTCAGAGTAGGTCACAATGCTACCAAATTAGTTATGAAAAATTTGTCAGTTTCAGTATTTGGCTTTGGTAGGTAATTAAGGGATTGTGAACCTATGATTTTTACCACCCGAAACCACATTTATTCAGTTTCAGGAGAGTCTTGTCAAAAATAATAAGAAAAAGAGGAAGTGTGAACCCTCAGAAACCATTCATAATTTAATATTTTAGAATACAATCAAATTCAAGCCATTTTTTTGAGGTAAGCAATAGAGTTGTGAAATGTAACATCCTCCAAATAATAGCTAATACTCTCTGATCCAGGCTTAAAACACTTCATACTCCAGAGTCTTACCAATCAAATAAAAATAGCACACAAACCTGGAGAGACAAAACAAAAACAAGATATGAATAAAACTCAAGTTTAAAATAGGAATATTTTCCTATAGCAATTTGCAGAAAATACAAACCTCTGCATAATACTTTAGTCTTAAAATGCTTAAAAGCAACATGCTTTTTTTTTTTTTTTTTTTATGGTACCAGGGATCGAACTCATGACCTTGCGCTTGCCAGGCAGGAGCTTATGTTGCTGAGCTAAATCCCCAGCCCCTAAAGCAACATGCTTATAAAAATAAATGTTTATTTATTAATAGGAAGACAGAAAATTTCACTTTTCAAGGTGTATAAAGTATTCTTCATTAAGTAAGGATGTTGGATTTAAACTATGCATTAATCAGTATTCTACAAATGCAATGACACTTGTTGGTAGCCCCTTATGCTGTTGTTTTTATCAATAAAGCAAAGCTTAGCATTTATTTTAATTTTTGTTACTCCAGCTCAATTTTAACTATACTCCCCAACTGAGCAATAAATAAATAATGTGGGGAACAGAGTAAGAGAAGTAAAAAGGGTAAAGTGATACTTCAAAATAACATAAGAACAGTAGTTTTCCATTAAGAAAGAAGACTTTTAATGTCTTTAAACTTAGAAGCTGCTCTCCAGACGTCAAAGAATAAAATGAAGTCCAGAACCATCCCTACAGAATCAAGGCAATGACACTGTTTCCATGCAGAAACGCAATCCTGAGAAACATACAAGGCAGACACGTCCAGCTCCTTCGGTGCAGAGTTCCTCAAATCTATGTGTCATCTTACCATTAGAGAAATGCAAACTAACACAACACTGAAATATCATCTTACTCCAGAAAGAATGACTGTCATCGAGAAATCAAAACAGTAACAAATGCTGTTGAAGCTATAGGGGAAAAGGAACCCTTGTACATTGTTGGTGAAACTGTGAACTAGTACAGGCACTGTGGATTTGCAGTGTGGAGATTCTTCAAAGAGCTAAAAATGGAAAGTCTGTTTGACCCTGCTATTCCCCTCCTGGATACCTTCCCAAGAGAGTCAAAGTCATCATATTACAGGGATATATGCATGCACATGTTTGTAGCAGTACGGTTTGTAACAGCTAGACCTTGGAAACAGATAATGTGCCCATCCACAGATGAGTGGATAAAGGAAATGTGGTATTTGCACACTATGGAGCACTCTTTTGCCATGAAGAATGATAAACTTGAGGCATTCACAGGTCAATAGATGCACCATGAGGCCATAATATTAAGTGAAATAAATCAGACACACAAGCTTAACTATCACATAGTTCTTCTTATATGAGAAATTCAAAAAGTAATAGGAAGTAGGAAGATCCTATTCTAATGGGAAGGGGAACAAGAGACAGAATAAGGAGGAAAGGAGATGGAAAGTGAAGAGTTGAGAGATAAAACATGGAAAGAGCAGCAAGAATTGAAAGAAGCAGTGGGAAGTGAGAGGAACCGGGGATGAAAAAAGAGTTAAGATGTATCTGCACCAACTCCCTACAATAAATGTAATCATTATGCACTGCAAACACACACGCATTTTAAAAAATAAAAAAAAAGAAACACGGTATAATCACAGTGTCTCTGACAAATGCAAATGCAACACATTGATGGCAAAATAGCCATGGCCCACAGCCACCCGAGCCTGGTCCCACCTCACTGCCACCAGCACAGTCTTTTTATTATTTCTAGAAACTACCAAGAGGATTGTCCATATATGTACTCAGAAAGACCTCAGCTCACATTTTTCTACTTCTCCTGGCCTCTTGACAATCCTGGCTTCAATGGTGCTGTCTGGCCTCTGCATAGGCCAGCAGCCCTGTCAGGACAGCTCTTTGTGTCCACAGGCTGCACCAGCCCTTCAAAAGCTCGGACACACGTGGCCAGCAGTGGAGCAATCTGTTGGCACAGAATGCAATCAGAGTTTTTACCCACTGCCTGGTGCTCACTGCCTGGTGTTTAGATGGCTCTGTGTTCATTTTTCTACTAGAATAGAGTGGTGGATAACTTCCAAAAATGATGCCAACCAAGCTGGGCATAGGGAAGTCCTATAATCCCAGCTACTCTGGAGACTCATACAAAGTATTCTGCCTCAAAATACAATTTAAAAAAGAGAGAGAGAGAATCAGCATGTACTTCAGAGATGGAGAATTTGCCTGGCGGGTACAAGGTCCTGGGTTCAGTTCCCAGTACCACAGGAGGAAAAAAAGATCCCAATTCTCCACCTCGTCCTTCCATTATCCCTGACATTTTCAATAATAAGCAGTGAAGTCTGTTTCTTTGCCTCTTGAATCTGACCTGGTCTTGTGATTTGCTTTAGTAAACAAAAAGTGTTTCCTCCCTGTGTTAATAATTTCAAAGATAATAATGATGATGATAGACAGATGACAAGAATTTACATTCTTTTGCAAAAGTTATTCTACAAAGTGCTTTCTTTGCATGTGTTAATTAATTTTGCATGCATTATATTGCAAATTTTCCTAAAGTGCTGTCATTTTCTTTGACACTCATATCTGGAATAAAGAAGTAAAGCAGTAATATTAGAATTCTCACTTTTCAGATCAATTGATTATTTCAAGTCAGTGTGGGATGCACATGGCAAAGAACTACTTTTTAAAAATATATATGTAGGTTAATACATTTAATTATGATAAATCTTATTTTTTGGGTTTGAGCCATCATTCCAGACAGTGTAATTTTAAGTCTGTTTTCCAAAATATTAAATACCATTTTCAACTTGGTGTTGACTGACAGGAAGAACAGAAAGAGAAGTCCAGTGGTTTATTATCAGCTACTTCCTTCCAGTTAACCTATAAATCAATGCTGTTTTAATATTGTCTGATAAGCTTTAAATTTCCCCAGCTGAACTGTCACCTAGTCTAATTTCCAAGCTCACAGACCTTATCTGTAGAAATGGGAAAGTCTTACTGTGCTCTGAATGAGATGTAAGTGAAAATATATTTTTAAAATGCTTGGCAAAGCGTGCATCAAAAAAAATTAGGATGCACTCAGTACATCCTAATTTTCTTTTTCCCCATACAACTGATAGTAATATGTGTTTGGGGTGCTGGCTTTAAACCAACCTTTTCATGGTATTCTTTCCTTTAGTCACCAGGCTGTTGCTAAATCAGCTGAAGCCTATCAGTAAGAATCAAACTGATTGTAACATACCAATTTAGGTGACAAGCTCATGCTTAAAATGTGAACGTGTGCTTAGCTTTTAGCTTTATATTTCAAAGGGATTGGTGTGTTACTCATATTTAGGCAATAATTCCCAGTTTATCTGAGGCTTGACTAAGGACTACACCCACCTATCTGCACCAAGCTAATGAGTTTGACTTCCCAAATGAGCTCAGACCCCTGGCATATGTGAACCCCATTCATGAAAACAATTACTCTTTTCTTGACCTGAAGAAGCAGGCTGCCCAAATTACTCCACCTTCTCCACTTTTACAGGTCACCTTTTACCTTGCTGCAGCTATGAAAACTGGGTTTCTTCTTTCACAACGCCACTGGCTAAACCTTTATTTTCCTGCCCAGTAGGAGCTGGGACATTGGGCCGTGACATCCATGCTCACTTTTATGTGTCCCATCATATTTCATAAACCTGAACATTCTCTTGCATAAGGTTCATACATTTATAACCAGGGTTTTCAAACTCACCTGCATGGTAGAACCACCTGAGATGTCTGAGAAATAACTGAAGTCTGAGTCCTTGGTAAAGAGCTGATGGAACCCAGAGGGAAATATTTTTGAAATGGTCAATGACATGACCTGGGAATTATAATGTTGGAAGAGAAAAAAAAAATGTTAACAACGTGGTGTTAACATGGAGGACCGCTGATGTGTCAGATAAAGAGCATGCTCCTAATAGGACCTCTGCAATTGCCAAGTTGATCTTCATCCAGACTAAGGACCCAGGCTTCTTCTAGTGCTCCACTTTCTTTCTCCCCACTCATGTCTTAGACCCTGCTCATCTATCCAATTTTACAGGATAGGAGAGAAAAAAGTGACATCTTTCCCTTACCTATCACACAGCAGCTGTTTCCCCTATAAAAGGCAAGGAAGAAGAGAAAATGACAACAGATTTATTCAACCTTGGTTCTCCAGAATGTGGGAGGCTTCAGAAATGAAGACTCGTAGATCCAGGAGATATACTTAGACTCCACAAGTGTGTAGAAGTTAGAGAGGTCACAGGAGACCCAATGGAGGAAATCAACAAGCCTCTTTCCATTCTTGATGTCTCCCAGTATAGGGCAGGACTCTACTGGAACAGAGATCTTATAACCTACTTTCAAAAGAGAAAAGAAAAATTTGTATGGCCATGCATCAAAACAAAAAGACAGAACATCAAGATGACTGTCTTCCATAGTTTTCTCAATTGTCGTGAAGAAATTTTAGGTGGGAATGTGAGTTCCAATAATGGTCTTATGAGCCATGGTGAGAGGAGAGTTTCTACTGGGGATTCTTCCTGCTTAGCATATGCTATTAATTCCTCACCCCAACGGTGATTCAACTATGACAATTTAATGCTGCAACAGGTTAACTTCATTTTAGAGACAGAATCAAATTAGCCCAGCAAAATTAGATCAAGTCTTGAAATGATTTTTTAAACTATAGTTTGGGCAATAAGTACTCACAGCTCCTGTTATAAACATCTCAGTTTGTTTTTCACTAAAATGTGATGACATGTATCACCCAAAGAATATTCACTCAGGTTCCACAGTCTAGACAATATCTTAAAATATGAGTTATGGTTTGGTGGATTAAATATCAGAGATAGTGATGCTGAACGTTGTTTACTACATCTGTTGACCACTATGTCTTCTTTTGAGAAATGTATATTAAGGTCTGTCTGGCAGTCATTTTTAATGGAGTCATTATTATCTTGCTTTTGAGCTTTAGAGGGTCCTTATGCGTTGTGGATGTCACCCCCTTGTCAGAGGTAATAATTTGTAAGTATTTTCTCTCATTCTGTAGCTTCTCTCTCTTTTTTTCTGCTTTCTTAGCCATACAAATGCTTTTTGGTATGAAAAGTACTCAGCAGCGCTAATCATCACGGAAGTGTAAATCAAAACCTCAGTGATATGTCACCTCAGTCAGGTCACAAATGCTAAAGATGCCAAGTGCTGCTGAGGTTGGGTAGAAAAGGGCAACTATGCAAACCAATGGTGGGAGTGTAGTCCAGTGCTGTCATTATACTAAAAACTCTAAAAACAGAACCAACACATGCCCTAGCAGTCCCACTACTAGAAAGACATCCAAAGGAAATGAAATAAGCAGATCAAAGTGACACCTGTATCCTCTTGATGCAGCAAAATTTACAATACCTAAGAAATGAAGGGAAAAAGTTTCCATCCAACACTGAATAAAAGAAAATGAGATACATGCACCCTGTGGAATACTGTTCAGACATAAAAAAAAAAAAAACCAATGAAATCTTGTCACATAACAACACAAATAGATTTGGAGATCATTATGTTACGTGAAATACACCAGGCACAGAAAGGTTACCAAACTACTGCATGATCTCACCAATACATGGCATTTGAAAAAATTGACCTACCAAATTTAAGAGTAGAGGGGTGGTTATCAGAGGCTGGGGAAAGTAGAGGGAAGACACTGATGACTACTAAATTACAAATTGATGTGAGCAAGAACTTCCGGTGTGTTATTACACAGCAAGGTGATTGCAGATAACTGCAGTGCATTATATATATTAAAAACCTAGAAGAAAAGATTATGAAATATTTTACTGTAAAGAAATACTAAGTTTGAAGATATAAATATGCTTAACTTGATTTAAACATCACACAAGATTTGCATGTATAGAGGCATTACATGCTAACATGTTAATAAATATAATCATGTTTCTACATTTCAATTAATAAATTAACTTAAAATTTTAAAAAATCTATATACATGATCATTGGTTAAAGAAAGTAAAAAAATTTCTCAAAGTAACTATTCAGAGTACAAGGTCTTATGTATTCTGTATCCAAAATATTATCCATTTTATTTTCAAAACCTTTTTATTGGAAAAGCAAGTAAATATATTTCCGTTATAGACAATTCTTTATTCACATTTTCAAAGATGCTATAGCTATATTTTTTCAGATAATATCTGAGAATGCAATGTTACATTTATATTGGTTCCAAAGAGAAATGATTTAGTAAACACATTATCTTGAAAGCAAATAGTTCTTTGCAGTGCTTATCATGCTTGCTTTGTATTCGGTTTAAATGTCACACTTCGGCATCTATAGGTGGGCTATTGTCAGTGACCTTTATATTATGTTAGAAAAGCACCATGAATTTATTTTCTTATATTTCTACAGAAATGGGGAAAGGACTTTAAAGTCCCACTCTTTCACTGCCAGAAACATCTGTGGCCAGAACCCAATGTCTCCCACTACATAACATTACAATTACTGTCAGTAAATACTGATGATGCAGTCAACTGACTTCTGTGGATCCCCTGAGATACCGCCCAAAAGTCTGGTGTTTTGAGGGGTGGGAGAGAGGTGGTAAGTGCTTCTTAATAGGTTTTATATATACACAAATCAGTGACCACAATCTATGGTTTCCTAGATTTATAAATAAGAAAAGCATTTATGTGTGAATGTGAACTTGTATCCTAAAGTGTTTTGCTTACTAAATATATGGGAGAATATAAAGAGTTCACCCTTTATTATAAATTAACAGTGGAAAATGTTAGATAATGAAATGCTAATGACTCAAACTGGGTGCTTAGGTTTTAGATTACTTGCTTAATAGGGTTAGTATTTAAATGGTCAGCTTTGAAGTTAACAAATCGCCATTAAAATGCATCAGGGGAGTTCTCAGGGTTTTTGCAGCCATTGTTTTAATCTGGCTGGCTACAGACTCAACAAAGCAGCAGAGATGGGATTTACATAGTGAGGGCTATTTTTCTTAACAGAAGGGATAAAATCTTTTCTTTTAAATAAATAAATGAAATGGATGGTCTGGAAAAACTAGCATGTGGGAAAAACCAAACCTTCCATCCCTCTCCCCACCAGTCTGGAGATTTCCACTGTTATCCCCTCCTTTCCCTCCAAGGCTTCAATGCAAATTTTTTAGTTCCCAAGCAGTGGCCTTACACATTGCTCACAAGCATCTCAGCCTCCTCTCAAAGGAGCCCTTGGATACCGAGCCAACTGTCTGCAAGATTCATTGTTCTAGACTTTCTGGGGTTAACACCCAAATCCTCTCCCGTGGTACTACAAGTCTGGGGAGGGATTACTACAGGAAAATCCCTAAGGGTATTGTCCATAGAGATAGAGGGCAATAATTAAGAGATCATGTGCAAGGGGAGAGAACATTCTCACAGGATAATGGTCTCCTGCTGCTAAAAGAATGCCAAGGCGAAGCCAGTATCATTTATGGAAAATAAATGTCATAGTGAGGGAGGTTAAGACATTTACGTTCAAATTAGAAGAGTGGGTCTTTTAGTAAAGTCTTGTTATTCCAAATCATCAAAGCTGACTAAATCACTTTATCCAAAAGATGATGGTACAGAAAATGGATGCTCGCTGTGTCATTAGTAGCCCGCAGAGATAGAGGACTTTACATGAATATAAATAAATGACCAAATATAAAATAATGGTCATATTTTCAGCTAGCTAAGAGGGATTTAAGCAAAGCTTAGTTCTTAACCAAGACCTCACTGGACTGTGCCCTGAGTGATTTTAACCACTTAGTACCAGCGTGCATTTTATACGAGCTTTCTAAGAGCTTTGTCCTTTCTTTCCTGTGAAGTCCAACGAACTGCACCAGAGCTGGAAACTGAGGGCTGATAGTGTGGGCACAGGTACAGGGTAAGGGGTGAAGGGGTGGGGGTACACTCTTCATGGTGGAAACATTTTAAAGCAAGTGAGGCCTTTCAATACTGTCAAATCACACTCCCAGGACTATAATTCCAGTGCTATAGTTCACAGGGTAAACTCCAAAGGAATTGCAGGATTGTTTTAAATACCTATAAAATGCAATCTGACCGTGATATAGTTGTTGTATTTTGACTATTCATGAGTAACACGTCGATTTATTGCTTTAAAAAATAGACCATTTACAAATAAAACAGAAAGACTATTGAGAAACATTAGTGCAAGCAAAATCTTGCAAATGACTGATGTACAAGTATGATTCAGTCATTTCAGACAATGATACTAATTGTCACTATTTCTGCCTTTACGACATTCCTGGTTACCTTCACCATGAACAAAACATTACACAAAGGCACTAAATATTTAGTAAATACCTACTATGGAGAGACCACATGGGGCGCCAGTGGGCACATGAGTACAAGCAAGATACCTTTGAGATATTGTATTTGTCACCTAAAGGAAGGAGAACTATATCTACTTTATCTAAAAGCAGTAAATTGCAATAATCAATAACAGAACTCAGAAGCTATCAACAAATCTAGTTCATAAAATCATGGTTCATGGACAGGTGTGTATGTGGTCACCAAGAAAGTGACCAAATAAGCCTCATAGCTGTGCTCCATTTACAACCCATAGTGGAGCTGTGCCACCATATCACCCGAGGTAGATGGAAAAGTCCTTCCTATGACCCATGAGGGCCGCAGTTAATCTCTGAGTAGTTTTCCCTCTTTTCTGTCCTTCTTTCTGGGTAGAAACCTCCTCACTGCTCCTGGAACTTCCTAGGTGCATCACTTCCTTGAGGACTTGACCTGTCCTGTTGTCTCTGCCTGAAACACTTTCCTACAAACATCCTCATAGCCTGTTCCTTCGCTTCTTTTAGGCTTTCTCAGCAAGGCCTTTCTCAGCCACCATTCTTAAAACGAGATGCTAGCGCCCTCATATCCCAATACCTCTTACTCTACTTCACACTCTTTCTTTTTACCACTATTTCCCATATGTTAAACTACTGCATATTTCTGCTTATTTTCTGTTCATTCAATCAGAACATTAGTCCCAAAAGGACAGAAATTGTATATGCTTTGTTTAGCAAGAAAGAAGCCTAGTACATAGTAAGTATTCTTATTTGGATGAATGAATGAATGAATGAATGAATGAGTGGTTTCATGCATGAATGAATGGGGTATATTTCAGAATCCTCTCTGCCTCATTGTCTCCATGCCTCAAAGAGAGATTGTAGAATCTCTAAATTTTCTGTTCAGTGATATCTTCCATGCAAGAGCTGGGCTACCCTTTGGGTATTGAATGATCTCAAAGACCTACATGTTAAAGACCTAAATGCTGAAAGGTCTTTAAGTCCTTTAGGACATTCTTGACGGGGTTACCTGGCCACAGCCTCTTCCTCCTTCTCATTTGCTTCCTGGCCATGATGTAAGCACTTTTGCTCTGCCATGAGCTCTCCAGGTCCAAAGCAATGGTGCCAATGCTGCTCATGGGCTGGGACCTCCCAAAAGGTGAACCAAGATAAATACTTTCACTTGTAAATTGATTATCTAATCATGTATTAATAATGATGGAGCAAGCTTTGAAGGGTGTTTTTGTTTTGTCTTGCTTTTTACAATAGAATTTTGCTTCTTTTCCCAATTTATGGCCACTCATGAACTGATTTAATTTCCACCTGAAGACAACTCCTCAGCTTTGGGGCTATTACTTTACTGCCACCACGCCTAATACTGTTCACTGAGTATCGTACCACTAACATCTCAGGCCCATAATCTGCAAGTCCATGCTTTGTCTCTGTGCTCTCTTATATACCATAGCCAAGCTCGTGTTAAGCTCAAAAGTTCTTTTCCCTATTCTTTTCATTCATTCATCCAACAAATAATTTTGGAGTACTTACTTTGTATTTGTCATGGTCCTTATCTGAGGGGCACAGAAGAGACCACACAGACAAAATGCTCTAACTGGTGGCAAAGACAAACTATACACGGGCTGTGTAGCAGTTGGAGCAAAGAGGACTAGAGGAGGAGTAAGGAGCGAGTGTAGGAGGAGGGAGGATGTAGTACTCAGGTTCTTATGGTCATGTGATGGTAGCAGGGTGTGAGACATACCAGCTCATTATGGTCTCCAGGCAAATACTGACAGAAGGTCCTGTGTTTTGGGGAAAGGGAGGATATAATCAGAGTGTGGTTTTGGAGGCCTCTCTGTCTTTCAGTTGATGACAAAGAAACAGGACTGGGTGGGGAGAGTAGATTTTTACCTTGAGCTGTGCAGCGCTGGGGCTCCTGCCCACCTCTATTGTTCACTGGTAGAATCCTTGCTAATTTCTCCAGGAGATTCTTGTCAAGATCTACATCACCTAGATGTATAAAAATAGGAAATATGAGGTACTTTAATCCATGAAAGAATTACTAAAAATACATATGCAACATTTTCTAGTCAAGTAAAAAATCACAAATATTTAAAAATTTTAAAAAATTATAGCTATATCCTTTAAAGGAAACCAAATAATACCCATAGCAATCTTTACTTCATCTTTTACTTCCAAGTGGAAAATTAAAAAAAATGAAGAAATTTCTAATTAACTAGTACCTATTCAAATTGAAAAAAAAATTTAGTTTTCAAAATATAACTAATACCACAAAATCGTCCCTAAGGCTTGGTGAGCAGTGGAGGACTGGAACTGCCTGGGAACATCAACAAGGGAAAAATGTCCTTAATAATGCGATTATTGGCCGCCAAACACTTCAGCTGGGGACTTTTCTACACGAATGCATTTGTGGACTCTGGGGAGGGAGTATTTGGAAAGAGCTCAGCACTGGACATTGACTGATTTTTGCTGGCTATAAATAAGGACAATTGTGTATGAAAAGAAAAGAAAATGTTGCTGAGCAGAGAAAAGCCAAGTATATATGGACAGTTTTTCCCAAGTGTGAATACATCAGATTGTGCACATACAGCTTTGCCTGTGCTTTGTGTAAGTTGTAAGTTACAGATGGTGGCTGAATGAAGCCCTTATTTTTCTATGCAGTGAATCATTCATTCCAGTGAGGGCTGTTCTCCATCCAAGAAATGGACTTCTGTTTTCTAACTTCTACACACCCACTGCACAGTTCCCACTTTCTCTCGTGTATTTAAATTCTTCACTTCTGTTTAGAGTATCTTCTTAGCCAGAATGAATTCTATAAAATATGTACGCACTGAAAACATAATTGCCTTTCTTATTATGTCTCCTAGCCACTGCTCCTGTGCATAATTCCACATTCACTGTCTCCAATACTTCGCCACCTCCCACTCTGTACATGACACCACTTGCATTCGGTCACGCTGAGCCCTCTTTTCCACAGACACCAGCCATTCTCTGAGTTCCAGTCCAACCCAGCTCTTCAACTGTGGTGTGTTTCTACAACATCACACTGGTCAGCAACATTTTCTCTAAACCTCGCCTTCCTTGTCTCATTCATCCTTAGGTTTAGTCTTTCCTTCCTTCCTTCCTTCCTTCCTTCCTTCCTTCCCTCCTTCCTTCCTTCCTTCTTTCCTTCCTTCCTTCCTTCATTCCTCCCTCCCTTCCTTCCCTCCTTCCTTCCTCACTCCCTCCCTTCCTTCCTCCATTTTCTTTCTTTCTTTCTTCTTTCTTTCTTTCTTTCTTTCTTTCTTTCTTTCTTTCTTTCTTTCCTACAACTGCCTTCTCTCTGACTTTAACTGTTTTCACTCCCTGCCTCTGGCCTCTAGACATAGGTGCCCTTTAGTTTACTACTTGCCCTCTCCTCCATCTCTCTTCTAGAATACATTTATTCCATCATTTCAATGTCTACCTCTAAGCAGAAGTTTCACAAATAGCTCTCTAGAGACCTGACTTTCCTCTCGAGCTCCATCCCAAATATTTACTTGTTTTCCTGACCAACAGGCAAAGCCAGACTGTGGCAGCTTGCAGCTGGGCCTGGTGTGAGCAGCCCCAAGGGAAGTGAATGCATTTGTGCTTTAATGGGAGGAAGAGAGAAGCCAGCCCTCAGCTTCTTTTTGAGAGCTTTACAGAAATCAGTTGTCAGGAAGGCAGAAGAAGGGAAAAAGCTTGAGTGGGCAGCAGCTGCTGCTCAGCCCTCACTGGATGGAATATGTTTTGGTCTACGTATTGGCTGTTCCCCAAAGGTCCCTGTGTGGATGGCTTGGTCCATATCCGTCCAGGGACGTTACTGGGAGTCGAATATTTAGGAGATGCAGCCTAATGGAAGGAAGTTAGGTTATTAAGATCATTTCCTAAAAGGAGTATGAAGATCTTGGGCCCTTTCCGTCTTGCTGTTTTGCTGCTCAGCTGCCACGAGGGGTGAGGTTTCTCCCGCCATGTGCTTCCCATCACGTGTTCTGCCTTGCCACAAGCCCAGAAGCTACAGAGCCAGAGCCATCTGACCACGGACTGAAACCTCTGAAACCACAAGCAAAAACAAACCTTTCCTCTTTTTAAGTTGACAGTCTCAGGCATTTTTTTCAGCAATACAAAACTCACTAACACAGTATCCAACTAGCAGTCAAACTAACACATCACCCTGTACCTCCACATTAAATTCTTCTCCACCTGTACTTCGTGTTAATGTCACTTCATCTTTTCATTCACCTAGGTTCAACGCATCAGCACAATTTTAATTCATCTCTCCAGCTGCTGGTACCTTTTCATTTTTTTAACCTATGCAATATGGTTTCAGGTTTATATCTTTCTTTCAACCCCACTCATTTCCCTTGGACTGCTGCAAAACAGGTGCTGTCTACCCCTCACCTAGCAGCTCCACTTCCACCTCCCTTTCTCAGAGACCTAACTTCAATTTAAACAATCCTTAGTTACATGAATAGATTTTTTTTAAAAAAACACATTCTGAAAAGTCTCAAGACAAATAATTAAAACCACAGTGTCTGGTAATAATGCTATGAAGTTCATAAATCTGACTAGCAGGCAATTTCATAAACTAAGGTCAGAATCTGTTTCTGTGTTCCAGCACCAACAGGGGAAGCATTATAAATATTCTTCTTTCTATTGAGTAGAGCACTTTCCCTTGGCTGCAAAATAAGGGCCATTTATTAACATTATGCATAATTTATGTTTTAAATGTGGTTGTAAATATTCATTTGTGATGTAGGAGAGAAAAACTGGAAAACAACCAACGAGCGGGTAGAAGGCTTTGTAGGTTAAAGGCATAAAAAGTGAATCAACTAGTCTCAATAAACCAGGAGAGCATCTTATTCTTCAGAGGTAGGGAGACAAAGCTTGCTGCGAAAAAAGAAGTTACCAGAAAGATGTGTGTGTGGATGTGTTTGTTCATCCAATTGATCAAAAGAGCCCTACTTGCACAAAAATGATTAACATTGAGTCAGAAGAGGCAAATTTAGAGGATTAACTAGAAATCAAAGGTAACAGGAAATCAAAGGTAAGTCTCCTCTCCCTGACTAATGATTCTGGTTCTATATAAACTTTTCACAATTTGACCTGACCTAGGTATGGTGGCTAACAACTAGTGATGAATGCCCTAAGAAGCATGGGAACTGATCTTAAAATCTCAAAGGTCTTCTTCCATGTTTCTTGTAAATCATTCCATGAACCACAACCATGTTTACGTAGAATAAGTTTGACTTGGTTCTTGGAGGAATATAAACCAAATTCCAGGCATAGAGTAGGATTGATAGGCCACTTCCACATCTCCACACTCCCAATTCTGAAAAAGAACTAGGGACTGTCTTTAAAAATAAAGATTTATTAAACAGAAGCCTCCTACTGGTAAGAAAGAGGCAAGACAGCCTCAGCCTGGACCCTTCGGTGTCCCAAGATGTACAACAGATATTGGAAAAAGGAAAGGGAAAGAAAGTGCTCAAAAGGACAAAACAACTGGGATAGGGGGAAGGAGAAAAAGAAAAAAGGAAAATATTATATGTATGTTGGTAAACATATATAAACGTATGTACATATATGTATCCTAGATAGATAACTATACTACTAGTCTCTATCATTGTCTATCCTAGATAGATAACCAAACTACTAGTCTCTGACATTTGCCCCGTCATTGTTTGATTGATCACTTTTGTGCCTAGATTTTCTAACCTGAACAACTACTTCTAAGATAATCATGCAATATATTAACTAGTGTTAATTTGCTATTTAGAAAAATCTGTATCATTTCTATCCTTTTTCTATTTCACTTTTTAAAATAAATAAATGAATAAAACTCAAGAAAGAGCCAGAATAGGTCCGTAGGTCTTTTTGGACTTTTCCATGAGAAGTTTGGATGGTGTGAATGATCTGATGTTGTAGGTCCCACTGGCCTCTTAGTCTAACTGGCTCATAGGTCACCACCATCTCCTCCTTCCACCACACTGCATCATGTCCCCCTTAAAGGCCATGATTGTCTTACTTACCTTTGTGTCTGGCATTTGTGTAATAACCTGTGAATCTGTAAATTAACGAGCCAAGTATACCATAGCACCAAAATGAGATTAAAATATTATCACACAGGACCTAATTGATTTGCACTGGAACACTGCTATAAAAGCTAAATTCTAAGCTTTGGAACGGATTAGAAAGACATGGGCACCTGACGGCACGCATTTTCCTCCACCAGCTTATATCCAGCTGGCTCTGTTTACAGGCTACCCCACACCTACCTATTTTCCTACCTGTATTTTAGGCTCCATCTTCAGACACCTTCCCATTTCTCTAGAACTCCATCATTTTATTTGCTTTTTGACTCTACATGTGATGCTTATGTTTCCCCCCAATTTTTCTTCTTCATCTTCTTATTGTTCAGGTCTCAGCGCAAAACTGATGTCTTTGAGGGGATTATTCTTAACATTTTGGTTTGCATATGTCCTTCTGGAAACACTGAAGAGTAAGTAACAACCATCGTATTAATTCCGGCATCTTTTATGCATGTGTTCCAGACTAGACCGCGAGCTCCTTGGAGATTCAAGTTTATCATCTTCACTCCGTTGCTATCTAAAGCACTTAGTATGGTGCCAAGAATATTGTAGATTTTCAATAAACATTTGTCAAATGGATGAAAACCTACAGACATCTAAATACTAAACAAACATCACTATTTTAATATCCTTACGAAGATCATTTATTCATTCAACAACAACAACAAAGATCTTGAGCCCCCGATTTCACAAGCTGTGCTAGAAGTATTTAAACTCTTACCAGCTCTGTAAACAGATCTGTTATTTTCTCCCTTAAGTATTTCCATCTCCAGAATTCATACTATCATCCAAGAAATGTTACTTAATAAATTCAGACTGAAATATTGTCTCCAAGGCTTTTGATGTCTTTCCTGAGCAATATGCTGTTTACATATTCTAAATCATCTAACCACATAACCACACATGGTACTGTGTGTAGTGGATACGGCCCTGAAAATTTGCTTAAGAATAAAACCATCTTTCATACTTGGCTAACATTGTCTTTTCTAGGATTATGTTTTCTTCCTTCTTATTGCCAATAATTTTTCACACTGTTCCTTGCTTCAGAATTGTTCTCTTAATTAATCGATTCCAGGTACACTTCTTAAAATTATTGAAGGAGTTTGAATTTAAATAACTCTTCTACAGGTTCCTTTTATTTTAATGAATGACATGTTATTTAACCTTTGAAAATAATTCTTTGCCAAACAGCCCACACATATTTGGGTTGTAATATGTCCTCTCTCTAAGGGTGTTATTAATCAATCAAAGTTTTATTTTTACAGTGATGACGCTCAAATTCAGTTTTCTCTTTTAAAGTTTTTTTCTCTCTTACACTGCCAATATTGGAATTGCCACTAACAGATTTTTCAGGAGTGAGGATGAAATGATGCGTGTGACAAAAAAAAAAAATGTGATAGGGAAGTTTGACAAAGTATTTTCACCAAGCACAGGCTGAAATTAGAAGCTGCTTATTTGAGACATAGCTAAGAAGACATGGCATTAAATATGCAGTGATGTGGTGGATTCTGTTCAGATAATAGTCATCACAAGCAATGATCACAATGATAGAGTATCACAAGTGGTTATGGGGAACTATTTTTACCATGAAAGTTAACACAAAAATTAAAACATCTGAAGCATCCCTAATTCAAGTGAGAATAATTTATTCATGACAGGAAGGCATGTGCATGGGGACTTGCATAACCCTAATGTGAACTGTTCTTATGCAACAGCAATAGAAAGACCCCCTCAAACAGCAAGAGGGGCACTGGAGCGGCACCTGCACTCTAGGCACGATCTCAAAATGCAATAATCAAAAGCATTTTATGACATATATTCAGGCAAATTCATTCATTCACCTCGGAATTCTACCACGTTGTTGGAGAGACTAAAAACGTCATGATACATATTTGTAGCCACACCCAAAAGATGACTTTTTTTCAATGATAAATGATGGTAGATGAGGATAAATCTCCCTTAAGAGAGAATAAGCCATTCATTTCAAAATATAGGTAAGGAAATATAGCATGTCTACAGACTGTCTAGAATATAAATCTCCAGCAAAGCCCTTGTCTCCCAGTGGGCACTTACTTATCTTCAGCACAAAGGGAGAAGCAAGCGTGGCTTCCTAACACCGCTGACCACCTGTATCAGGTTAACTAATGGTTAACTGAACTGAGTCACCATGGTGCTGGGTGTGCAAGGCCCACTGAGGATTGCTGCCAACTGCATGGAAGGGGAACTGGAGGGGAAGGTGGTGTGGTATTGCTGAAGAAGCTTGTCACACTGGCTTTCCGATATGAACTCAGCTGTTCTCAGCATGCGAATCACTGGGTTCCTCACTGTCACTGATGGTGGCTGCAGTTCTCTCCAGGGGAGCTCTGGTCCTTATCTTGAGCCATTGACTTTTGAGCCTTCCCAGTGCGGATCCTTGATACTGACTTCCGTGTGACATGGCCATGGGCTCTAGGCCTCATATTGGTCTCATAAAAGACATTGTCACAGGTTCTAAGGTCTCCAGCTGGACTCATATAGGACAATGCCATGGGATCCAGGCCTTCTGCTGGGTCCTTCAGGTATCTAGCATGTGGACAGATATCTTGAACTCCTCTGCATTTGACTTTTTTGGGTGGATATTATAAAATAATCCTATAAATTATGTGTCCTGTATTAAATCTATTCCCTTGCAAACACTGACTACAGCACTACCCCTCCTCAGAAGATGCTGCAAATGTCATTCAGGTGCTGGCTTGGTCTACACTTGTTTTATTTATAACAGCCAATGAGTTGGAACCAAACTAACAAGACTGTGGAAAATCCACATGGTCTCTAAACTCCCCGGCACACAACACGTGGATGCATCTTTTTCATCAGATGTAGGCAGCTCAAAATCTCATGTTTTCCCTCCTTCTGCAGTGCGAAAAGCCAAGGTGAGCCAAGGAGCTGCGATTCTTATAGATAGGTTAGTTTGAATGTGTCATGGAACTAGTAAACAGTCTATTTGTTTATAGGATGAAATAACTAGTTCAAATGTGGACCATTTAATTGGTTTGCAATCTGATGGTCCTCAATCAGCCAGGATGAATGAAAATGATCACCGAAATAGATTATTTTCCTACTGTCTCCTCTGTCTACTTCGCTGAATGATGACATTTAGAAAGTCTGAAACTAGAAGCCTGGTTGGGAGTTGTGAAGGGTCTCCATTACTGAGATATTTGGACCTCAATAATTTCAGATCGATCACTACTATGTGGATTAAGCTGATTAAGCAGCTTCAAAGTCTTTAGAGGAAGAAAACTGTTACATCCTTAGGAAGGTTGCATTAATAACAAATATCTGAATACGCGTGGTACGAGTAACGCTGCTAAGCACACGTGACAGTTAAGCAGTATTCCCACCTAAGCCATTCCACTCTGTTAGTCACACGGGGGCCTTAAAAACGGAGCCAACCTCTTTCACTATCTGAATAGAACATGAATCTATTCTGTAGCCCGGGAATCACAGTAAGTCATGGTAAGTCTGACTGTCTAATACACTGTATGCTTTCCAAATGATGCCATAGCTGGAAAGACTTTCTCCCTTGGCTTTATATATTACACAACAGCCTTATATGTTTGCATCTCCCTGTCTAAAAGCCGTATGTTAATATCTAACCCCTATGATATTTGGAGGTGAGATCTTTACAGAGTAGAGCCTTTGTGAATGGAATTGATGTCCTCCACTGTCTCCTTCTGCTGTGTAAGGGTACAACAGAAGTCAGAAGCCTGCAAACGGGACCCACCAGAACCCAGCCATCCTGACACCCTGATCTCAGACTTTGGTTTCACCAGGTCCACAGTACTTTGTTACAGAAGCTGAAATGGACTAAGCTACTGTGCATGTGGCTCCCAGCATGCATTGGGACTATTTGTAACAGTGGCTGCCAGTCACCTCCAGGGATGTCGATGACTCACGACTGGTCTCTGACACTTCCTGGAAACCAGTATAAAATCCCAGACAAAAAGCCTGTATCAACCACAAAATATGTACAGATATTTTTGTTCAAAATAAATACAAACCAGACTCAAAGACTCTAGAGGTAAGAAACAAATACAAACAATCAGATTGGACTCCACTAATATTCATGGCTATTGGCTGGAATAAGTCTCTTCACCAGAAAGCTGTGGGGTGATTTTTGTTTGGGACCAATAAGGGAGAGCCTGAGAAAAGTTCTTCTCACCCACCAGGAAGGTGGAAGGTGGAAGGTGCGGAGCTGAGCGGCCAGTCCAGAACTGTCTGCTTCCAACGATTGATCTTTCCATTAAGAGAGGGCTGTTTCTCTCTCAAAGGCAAACTGTGAAAGGAGACCGGCAGAATAATGGCAGCAATGTTAATGGGAACATTAGTTACCGTTCCCCCTGCCATCACTCACTTTCACAATTATTCTTCTCCCCACCTCTGTGATAAAGATACTTAATTTTTTTTAAATCTCTAATCAGCATCTGGGAGAAAAAGTTTAACGTCCAAAAAGGAGAAAAGTCACTCACAATTTCATCACTCTGGCTCTGGCAAAAATCTCTCCTTACCTCAATATCCTAATTAGCAAAAATGAGATAAATTTCCTCCTCCTATTTTAGGGAAGGGGCCAAGGAAAGAGCTCAGCATACTTGATAATCTGTCTAAATGTTTTATTGACAAAATCATATCATACTTGCATGCACCAAAGAAAGCTAGGACAAGAGAGAAAAAAAAAAAAAAAAAAAAAAGAAGGGCAGGTGGGTATGGAAAAAGGCCACTCAAATTCTCCTCAAAAAACGGAAACAATGACATCAATTCATTTGAAAGTACAACCTTGAAAGTTCAAGAACTATGGCTTTGACTGTTTAACTCTGCTGCTCAGACTTGTCTGCCTCTGGAAGTTTAGGAAGGAGACTGCTCCATAAAGCAGGAGCTAGGGATGAAGGGGGCATACAGAACTATGAGCGATATGCACATCCCCCCCCCCAATCCTCAAGTGCATGCTTCACTTCCAGTTCATGGAAAGACATTGGCCTGGAATTTGCTGATCTCTTGGCCAGGAGCAATGTGAGTCCACTCCTAATCTATCAGCGGGTATCAGACAACCCGGGAAGTGAAGACCTAGAATTTAAGAAATATAACAAGAAGACTCATAATGGGTAGACTCATAATGGGTAGAAAGTGTCTGACTTTTTAAAATTATCCCTTTACTTCTCTATAGAATAGAATGTTAATAGAATGTTAATATTGATATCACAAAGCCATTGTGAGAGTCTCATGTGTGTAAGTAGATATATATGTGCATAGAACATATGTACATAAGTAGATATATATTTGTGCATGAATGTGTATGTGTACATATATAATCTCCAACCTAGAAAGATTCCCTCGATCCTTCCTGACATGGTCCAATCCAGTGTCATAACCAGACGTTACCACTTGAACTGTCCTTACTCTAGCAGTTTCCGTGGCAGCTAGAGTGCTGGGATGCTGCAGAATTCCACTTTGCACAACTTTCTGTTCCGCAAGTCTTTCCTTCCTGCTCAAAGGATTCATTATTTTACTTTTCTCTTTCAATTTCTGCTATTGAATTGATTCTTATGCATTGTCTTGATCAATGCTTAGATAGGAGAATTAGGGAATTTAAAAATTATGCAAATCTAACAATTAATTGAGGTTATCTCACCTCGGGGTGTTTGATTCCTAATGTGAATCCAAAGGAGGGCATTTGACCAAGCAGTACTTCGGTCTGCATTAGCCTTGACATGATGAAAAGCTTGGCTTGTGGTTTTATATTTGGAAGACATGACTATAAAGGAAAGGAGATGGGGTGGTGGTGAGGGGCCTTGGGGTGTCTGTCATCAATAGTATTCATTGTTAGTATCATTTTTTAAAATTACTGGTCATTGGGTTTATGTTTTACCTAATAAATTCTCTCACATAATAAAACACATCTACCCTCTTAACATCCACAGAGACACATAGGTCCTGAAAGACTCTTACTCATTTGTGTATAAGCAGATGTAACATAAGAATTAGCATAGAGTAGGTGGTCCCCAATATTTGTTAAGAAAACAGTAAATGCTGTTGTTAAGCTGAGGAAAAGAGGCTAAAAAGAATAGTAAATCTTTATCCATGGGGGATGGGAAATAACTCTCTTAGAAGCAATAAGATTTACTGATTCAAATTATATAAAACCAATTAGACAGAAAAAGCCCTCCACAAAATCAAAATCATCTCCCAAAAGATGTAATGAATGTTTCCATATTTGAGTCACTTCAAACTACACTGAGCAATCTAAAATATATAATTATAACTCTGTAAAAATAAAAATCTACGTTCTGAGGAAAGATGCTATGCTGAGCTCCCGATTTGAATCCAAGAGGGACCAGCATTTGGAGCATTTACAGCCTCTGAAGCCTCAGCCAGTCTCCACATTCGAAGGCATTGCCTTGACTCCCCAACCTGTCAGGAGGTAACTGAGCCCATGCCTGCAACACAGGTGATGGTCTTTCCAGGAAGGGTATTATGGTCAGCCTGGAAGTTCTTCCTGGTATTGATTTTGACAGGATAATTCCTTCACTTATTACAGGAAAAAATACCACAAATGATTCACCAGGTTTTGATCTTTTATATATTTTAAAATAAAAACATGTTTTAATTTTGAAATATAAATCTATTGTAGATAAAGATTATGGAAAAGTCTGAAGCACTCTATAAGGTCAAAGAGTCTGGTTACAGCCCCTTTGATAGATATATACTGTCTCTAAAGTCTGTTGAAGGGAACTTTGTTTATCAGCATAACAGGCACCAACCATCCCAGCATAACAATCACCAGCAATACAATGGAACCCGTGAAAAACACCTCAAGAAAATACTTGTTCTGTGTTTTCAACAATGAACTTGATCGGCTCCATCATTTATATTTTAAACTCTATCTCACTGATAGGAGCTGATCCTATCTTTAAAAGAATACTATCATGAGAAATATCTTCCTAGAATTCACACTACCCAAAAAATTTTGTTATTTTATCCTCCCTTTCAGAACCTATATCTCTGGAAAGTAAATGGCCATACATTATTGGAGCATTGCTACAAGGAGAGGATAGCTTTGTTGCACTCCAAGCTAAAAGAAAAGATTTTCTTTCAACTAGTTGTTTTCCTATTTATATTACATAAAAGAAGAATTTTCTTGAAATTTGTTTTAAAGGATATAGTTTTCTATAATAGAGCAAATTCAAAGGAATTTGTTATTGAAAGTAAAAGGCAATAACATAATGACAAAAAGGTAAAATGTAGGCTCCAAATCACCAGATGTGGATTCTATTTCCACCATACCCCAGTCTTGTGATTCAGGTCCAGTTACCACGTTCCTGGGTTTGTTCCTCTGTTAAAAGAGTGGATTTGAGCTCTCAATTTAACATGGCCATTAAGAAGATTAAACAAGATCAGGTATGTGGGAAATATTAGAGAAGTACACCATACAATTCTTAAGCAAAACATTTGTCACTGATATCACTGATACTGCCAACATGTAGATTACATCACTGAATAGTTTTTAGTCTTACTGCGTTAGAAAACATTTATCTGTTTTTAAAGCAGGGGACATTTTAATTGCAATCACTGCCATCATATCTTACTGTTTTATATGATTCAATATTTTAGTTCTATCATTTTTATTGTCAAATAATAATGGACATTATTATTGTACTATGCTGTCATTGTTGACTTGAGTTCATATAAAATGGACAGACTCACTTTGTCAAGATTCCCTTTCCTGACGCAGACCTTACCTGGGACATCATTCCACTTCTTCCTCCTGTGCTTGGTTGAGAGCCCAGATCCTCCAGTGGGAGCAGCGTCAGAACTCTGGATGGTTTGCCACAAGGAAGTTGCTGAGTGCCTCAGTTTCTGTTTCTGGGCTCTGTAGGGGAAGAATCAGAATTTTTTGTTACATATTCCCAGGTGGATGGTGCTCTCCCTGGGTACCACATTCGAAAATCACTAGAAGTGGCTTGGGTTATAGCTCAGCAGCTCAGTGCCTGCTTGGCAAGAGTGAGGTCTGAGTTTTATTCTTAGTTTTTTAAAAAAGATACAGACATGATAATCACTAGAAGACCCTGAGTGGGAGTGTTTCTTATAAAGTCAGATTTGATCATCTAAAAAATGACCTAAAGCATCATGCCTCTTATAGGTCAGTTTAGATGGATACACAAATCTAGATTATAGGGTTTTCTTTTTTCTTGTGGCTGATTTGGAAGACAATAGTATTTCACATTGATTGATTCTATTGAAAAGTCTACTATTGTTTCTTTGCAGGTGAACTTTTTCTTCTCTGACTTTTAAGATATTCATTTTATCTTAAAATTTGTAATTGTCTAAGGCCTCTGTCTCTCTCTCATCCCACCTTCTCCCCCCACCCCAGTGTGGTTCCCATATTATAGGATTTTACTTTTTTCATAGGAACTGGATGGTTCTCTACTATTATGTCTTCAAATGTTGCTTCGACGCTATTCTTTCTGTTCTTATTCAAAAATTTCTGTCTCTTTGTCTCCCTGGGACACATTTCCCAAATCTGTTTTCTAAATCCCTTTTCCTCAAAGTATGGGCATCATCTGAGAGCACAGTTGAAATTGTAACTTTTGGGTGTCACCTCAGCCCCACAGAATCAGAATCCGGATTTTACTAGCTCCCTTAGGTGACTGACAAATACACTCCCAACTGGGAAGATTATCTCTATTTCCTCACATTCTCTCTTCACATATGTTCACTATACTTCATTCATTGAATCATATTAATATTGTAGTCACTTTCTAAATTGGTAAATTTACTATTGGTTCTTTTGCAAAGTTTCTTGATCCTATTTATAGTCTATTTTCCTTCTGCCCCATGTTTTACTCCATTTTCACTTTTGTATGATTTAAAAATTCTATATTCCCAGTGTAATTATTCTGGTACCCAGAGTCCCTGGAGGTCACAGTGGCTCGCTATCTTGCATTTCCAATGACTTTGGGTTGTGAATGTTTGTTTGAGTGACATGAATTGGTGGGGTTGCCTCTAATCTGAACCCCACATCTTGTTCCTCCAGTTTGAACTTTGGTTCTCAGAACCGCCCACACCAATTGAGATCCACTAGTGACTACATTTTTGAGATTTTCATAACACCCAAAGAGGATTATTTTGTCTCCAAACCTGTGTGAGGAACTTCTGATTGACTGTGGATCTTTTGGGAGACACAGAAGTCTTTGTCATCTCCCTTTGCCTGGTAGCAAATGTTTTCTAACCAGCTCTTCATGTAATGTCCTAATTTCACCCAGGCATTTCATTTCTACACTCCAAAACCTTGTCTCCTTTTAACAGCTGGCCGTGGCAACAGAGGAGCCTCATCTTTTTCAGAGGGGCTATGTCCTAATACCCTCAGTGGTTGACTAAAACTATGGATTTTACTGAAACCTGTATACATACTGTGTTTTCTTCTACATACTTATCTATACTAAACTTTAATTCACAAATTCAGCAAATAATAACAACTAATGATAAAATAGAACAATGATAGCAAAGCACTGTAATATAACGTTTGCATTGCTTTTTCTGGAATTTTCCATCTAATATTTTCAAGCTTTTGATCAGGGATGACCAGAACTGCACAGTGGAGCCAGGGAGAATGTGCAGCTCTTTACGCTTTAAAGTTCCCAGTGCGGGCAAAATGTGCTCAGAGAATCCCTAGCTTTGCTGGTCACTGTGGTCTTTAGCTCATTAAGTATTTGCCCTGGGACTCATCCTCTTTCTCCTGAGCTCAGCTTTATAGGGAAAAAGAGAAGAAAGGAGAGTTTGGAGGAGGCTGAAGGAAGAAGAAGGGTATGGGGGAGAAGGATGAAAGAGTGTGATAAAGGAAAGGAGTGGGACGTCTGTGACGAAGAAAGAAGGAAGAGGAAGTAAAGGAGAGAAGGCATTCGTCCCACACAGGACCTCCCATCAGGCTACAGTTTTGAGTTTTACTTTTAGCCCAGACATCCCCAGGCATCGTGTAGGGTCAAGATTTTGCTTCTATTGTTGGGTCATGTACTCTTTCACCTTTGGGTGTTTGTTCCCATCTGCTGGGAACTGTCTCCTTTATTTAGGATCCTCCCCCTTCATTCACATGGTCTATAAATACTTCTGCACATATAGAAAAAAAGACAAAACAACAGTAGTCTTTGAACTAGTGTATTTTTTAGCTCAGGATCACTATCTGGAAAGAAATCCTCCCACCTGCCAGTGATAGCTGGGCAGGTGGCCTTGCCCTCAGCCACAGGACAGCTGGAGCGTCCAGCTGCTTACACCAGTGACTCAAGCAAGGACAGGAAGGGGCAAACACTGCTTCTCCTTCTCCTTCTCTCTGGCCCCCCAGCAGGAGTCTTCTTTCTAGCTTATCCAACAGAACATTCTCACCATGGCATCCCTGGCTTCAGGAAAATGAAGGAGTAAGCCTGAGAATGTGGCCCATGGTGACCAATTGACATGAAGCCTCCACAGATGTACTTTCCTAACATCCAGGTATCTGCACCCATGACTCAAGCAGCAGAACCAAGAAGCACTAAGAAAGGTGCATCGTCAAACAAGGAACACCAAGGTCTTCTCCCAGGAAAAGCATTCAGATCTCAAGTGACTCTCCCCCAAAATGTCAGATGCAACTGGCTTGGGGCTCCTCATTCTCATCCAACTGTGACATTCACACTTTACATATCTGTGTGTCTGTTTCCCCTTCTGTGTTGTAAAGTCTGAGAGCAAAGGTCGTAACAGTTTTTAGGCAATGCTTCATCCATGAAGTAAATACTAAATAAATTTGTTGGAAAAATAAAGAGCTAGCAACAATAAAAGCAAAATAGAACGAGCTTCCATCCATACTCTCTGAGAATCAAATCCTACATGGCGGTCTCCCAGGCATCTCTGTTTATGGATTTTTCTATAGCCCTAAGAGGAATCTCTTATGCTGGAGCACCGATTTATGATGAGGTTAGCTGCTAAAGCAAGTGCAGAAGCCATAATCCAATACAGGCAAAAAGCAAACTAAGCACAGTGATCCTGAAAGGCATTGTCCTCAAGGATGACCCACAGGGTGGATCCCAGGGGCCCACTAGGATACTGTTCGCATAACAGTTATGATAAACAGTATGCATTGGTTGAATATACGAAGACACAGATTTAGATGTGGTCATGACAGGAGGGAAAACCAGAGACAAATAATTACATTGTCTAAAAGGAAGCATTGTGACTTCTTCTCGGCTTCTAATTATGCCTGTCTAGAAGAAGCTGCCATCAGATCTAAAATACCAATTTAAACTGTAGTCATATATTTACAGAGCCCAGCAATCATACGTGGATATGTCTTGCTTTTCATTTGTGGACATCATGCAACACATTCTGCATTGAACAATTAGAGATGCAAACCACTACAGTAAAGCCACTTTTAGACAAGTAAATATTCAGAGACAACCATCAATTTTGGAGACTTGTATTTAACTGTCAATATTGCTTTCTATTGCTGGAAACCACGTGAGGACTCTCTAAAGTGGTTACTTTAGAGTGGTGACCTTAAGGATAGGTCAGTTCCTTCAGGAGACTGTGTGTGATCCTTAACTTCTCAAGGTTATTTTGCAAGGTTTGCACCAGACACCTAGTGTTTTGCCTGTTATGGCATAGAGGCATAGTAGATATGAAGAATACACTTTTGACCTGGTCTCAAATACAGGAACATCAGAAAAAGTCCATACTATTTACCCAAATGACTAATTTAACCTAGTTTTCTTTCCATCATAGATTACCAAGATTTCTGGTCCCTGCAAGAACCCAGGAACCCTCCTCCCAGGGAAGAGTTATTCAGATTATGCTAACTTTCCTTTTAATCCCTACAGAGCAAGCAACTTCTTATAAAACTCACAAAGGCACCAGAAGCAGCTATCAATCTTCTTTTACCTTCACACAAAACAAAACAAAGCACATTCCTGTCTTCCCTTGTTCTCCCTCTGTGTCCTCTCACGGACAAAAGACAAAATCATGATGCCCAAAGATTCCAGCAGTCCTGCAGCCAGGCCTCTTGTGGGGCACACATGGCCAATTCCTTTGATCTGCAGCTGCAGCTGCTATTTCCAGAGCCTGGCACTGCACTGAGGAATTCCTGCCCGGCCCAGAACTTTCTCCCTTGGGAACCCTGTCCCTCCAGCTCCCAGCCCACCAGGCTGGCTCTGCAATTTCTGTGGCTTTTTGGACTCTCAGCTACCCACAGCTCTGTGCAGGGCTGCTCTGCCCTGCCCTTCCCAGCGCTCATTCACCCTCCCTGCTCCTGGCTGCCCCGTGCAGTGCAGTACAAAGCAACAAGCAGCAGTAACTCTTTCGCTCTGCCTTGCTTTTCATCCCTTTAACGTGAGTTCAACTAGCACAGGTTAAAAAAAAAAGTGAGTTTTGTTTTACAAGCTCTTTTCTGGGATATACAGTTTCTGTCTCTCAAGTAACCTCGTTGTACTCAGTAAAATTCTTAAAACAATACCAAAGGGAATGACAGGGTTCAATTTTATTGATCCCCAAAAAGCACATAATAAAAGCTGAGGAACCAATGGCCATTGTCACCTGAAGGTAAAATAACTTTAATAATTCCAATGACTCCCTCATCCTGGAGCCTGGGTAGACCCCAAAGATTAGCAAGCCCAAAGTCATTTAAATGGCACAGCATTTGAAAATGAGAAAAAGGTGATTAATTTTATTCACAATGTGGATTTGTAAGAATTTAAACCACATTGCTAGGATGGTCAGTGCTGCAAGAACCTTCCTGCATGAGAAAAGCTATGTGAAAAACTCCTCCTTTAAGGTACAATTGATTTAGTCATAAATAAATCCTGAAGGGAACGTTTTGCTCTTTGCCAGGCTGGCCGGCGTGCACTACGTGCATGTTCTTTCACACAGCGATATTTGATAGGGCCCAGCATCGGCTGGAAAATGTAATTTGCTCAGCGAAGCATGCCCATCCCTTTCCCTGATTACTGCTGCTCCCTCCGCAAATGCACCAACCCCTTGCCACTCCACATCCATCAGGGTTTCTCTTGTACTGATAGCAAGTATTTATCAGATTAGTGATTGTTTTTATTATGAAGAAAAAAAAAAAACATAGGTCAAATGGCCATGTTGGTTCAATTATAGGAATTATGTTTTTTCCCCAGGTAATTCTTAACCGAGTAATCAGAAAGCTTGCAAGGCTCATGAAGGCTGTTCTGGATACCAACAATGTGTTCCTCCTTTGTTCAGAGAACATTTATCCTTGGTATTTCTGCTACCCTAAGAGAAGGTTAATCTGTGTCGGCAAGGTATCAGCCACACGGATATTGGTGCTCCTCAGCATTTTCACTTCTGGTGAGTCTAGTTTTCACCAAGAGTTTTAAAACAAAGAGTTTTCATTCAGGTCTTCTATAAATACCAAAGTGCACTAACTACTTCCTGTGTGCTGCTGTTCTTTAATCTCTGTTCTTTCCTTAGGTTCAAGTTCTCCAGGTGCAAAGGGCATGGTTCTTCTTTACCGTAGCTTCACAGGAGGGGATGCAGTTTGGTTCCTTCAAAGGAAAAGCAGGAGCAAATGATCATTGCTCTGGGTTCATAGTTAAACTTGGCTATGCACCTAAATGCATGATGAGCATAATTTATTCTATATTGCTCAAAAAAAGAACAATGCATCAACAAATCCCTTGTAACATGTGAATAATAAATAATGGTCAGTGAGCAAGGGCATCTGGTTTTGAAAAGAAGATAGAAAATAGATGTAAATCATAGCTGGGTATGATAGGAAACTGAGAGGGGAGATTCCAAATTCAAACCCAGACTGGGCGACTTAGTAACTTAGCCAGAACTTTTCTCAAAAAATAAAAAGAAGGAGGAGGAAAAAGAGGAGGATTGGGAGAGAAACAAAAGGTGACAAAAATTGCCCCTTTATGATCATTAGAAATGAGGTTCATTCATGTAGACAATTTTCATTACCACCTTCTGCTAGGTGGTATGGTTACAATGTATGATGGGAAAGGACCTGAACTAAGCAGGCAAATGCAAACTCTACCATCTCAGTTCCTCAGCCATGACATAGCCACTTTGGGCATTTTCCTGTACACTAATAGTTTCTTCAGCTATTAAAAAGAAAAATGCTGGTGCATTCATTAGCTAGGATTTCTGCAACGAAGGACCATAGCTAGGTGCTTACACAGCACAAATCCGGAAGGCAGAAAGAAGTTTGAGGCCCAGTTGGCAGCAGGCTCCTTCCAAGGACTGTGAGGGAGAGATCACTTCTGTGCCCTTATTCTTGGCATGTTAATGGCTCTGCTTATTCCGTGCCTGCTCACACATCGTCCCTCCTTGGGTGTCTGTCGGTCTGCTCACATTTCCCCCAGTGTGTAAGCAGACTAGTCCTATTGGACAAGAGCTCACCCTAACAACCTCATCTTAGCTAGTTACATTTGTAACAAATCTGCCTCCAAATTATAGTTCCTTTATGAGGTCCAGGGGCTTAGGACTTCAGCCTAAGAATTTTGAGGGGACATAAGTCAGCATATAATACTTGAATAAAATTTGTAAAACCCCCCCCCAGCTTCAAAATTATGTGGGTTTTCCTCTTAATGGCTTAGAAAACATCTCATAAAAAAAATCATTTTGAAGGCTAAAATGAGAGATAGATTTGACTAAATTCTACCAATTAATGAAATAATGCAATTTCCTAGCTAACATCTCTTTCTTTTATGTTCTCTTTAAAGAGAGACAAAGTTATAAGTAGGTTTATTCTTCAGTCTGTGTTACCACTGCCCATCATGGGTGATTCAGGAGTGTTATGACATGTGACCGTCGTTCTGTTCTGCCACCCTAGGCCCCAGTCAGAACTTATCATGGTTACTTAATTTTCTTTTATGGACAATTTTTTTTACTAACCTAAAATGGCTTCCCTAGATGTTTTTTGTTGTGTGTATATATTTTCATGAGTCCAGGAATTTGAAAGCAATCTTGCAAAGCACACAGTAGATTTTCAACATGATCTGGTAGGTGGAAGCTTGACTTTAGAAGAAGCTTTTGTAACACATATACATTACACTAAGCATGGAGGAAATGTAGGATAGCCAATACATACAAGTGATGAACAAAACATCTGGTTAATACTTTAAAATTTTTAACTTATTAGATTAAAAGACACATGCCAAGAATGATGGGATAAGTGTTCTTGAAGGCAAGGAGAGTGTCTCAGTATTTTTAGGAGAATTAATGGCAATGTTTGTTTCACTGTAATACATTTTTACCTTAACATTCACCATAATTTTGCATCACAGTCATACATTTAAACTTCAGGTATTTTTAATTGTCAGTATAGACGGATGAGTTCAGAGGTGTCAGTCAGCCCAGGACTGGCTGGACCCATGGCAGAAGCATCGTGACAGAAGGGCGTGGCACAGCACAGGTGGCAGGTTTGGGCAGTCAGGAAGCAGCCCAGGGAACAGTGAAAGAGTGCAAGGGACACTAAGGGACCAGCTGTAGCACCAGACATCACGCTTTCAAAGCTTACTGAGTCATACCTAAAAGTGTCCTCTACTAATCTCCTGGTGGCTTCTAAACCAATCAAGTTAAGAGTGAAGTTTAACCCTCACATCCTCCTTTCAAATGATTCCATAAATGACTGGAGTATCTGTTATGTTGCTTCCTTCCTTCCACTTTCAACCCGCCCATCCTCAGCGTTTAGAGGCCTTCGCACTCAGCATGCCAAGTGTAACAGTGTAACTTTTCTATCATATAGAGTAAGAACGATTCCACAAAGCTAAGGACAAGTGAGCATTCAAAATATCTGCAGCTTGTGTTCATCATTTCTTTCCTCAGATTCTCTTTGCTGTAGACACTGAACAAAATATATAGCAAGCTTTGCTTGCTAGGTAGAGACACTGGTGAAGAGAGAGTGGATGAATTCATTTTGAACTGTCCTTTGGTTTTCAATTCAAACCAAAAATATATCTCTCCTAAAAGTGGTAAAGGATCTTATTTTAAGGGAAATCTTGGGTATTATTCAAAGGATTTATCTTTAAATGGAATTTGATAGTGTACCTAAATCTCTCCACAAGAGAAACAAGATTCTTTTGTGTAGTCTGAGCAGACTCAAAATCTTCACTATCTATCTGACAGAAAAGTTACACTGTCCCAAGAAAAAAATCGAATATTCATTTTATTTTTGATGAGAAATGAAACACAGAGATGTTTCATTACAGCCAGGGTCGTAGACCATTCTTAACGTGAACTTCCTGATTGGTTTCTCCACAAGGAGGAAGAGCAGGTCTCCCCCGAGCACATGTCTGATGAATGGATGCAGACTCCTCCTTCCTAGGGAAAATTCCTCACATCATCCTCCATGGTACCTGGTGTGAGGATGACAATTACCGAGTCACACCTTAACTGTCTGAGAAAGACAATCTTCAATCATGATAAATTAGGTGCTAACTTTCAGATCTCCAGATTTTGCTATTTTGAAACAAAACAGATCAGGAAGTAAATCTTTTATGGGGCATAAAAACTAGCAAATAGGAAAGAAGATGATTGTGTTATGTTCCTTTCCTGAATAAAGAACTGTAACTGTGAATCCCACCTCAAAAACCTCATGGAGAAGAATAAATATGCTTTCACACTGGGCATGCTCAATGCCAAGGCCTCTAAACGCTGAGGATGGGTGGGTTGAAAGTGGAAGGAAGGAAGCAACACGTTAACAGATACTCCAGTCATTTATGGAATCATCTGAAAGGAGGATGTGAGGGTTAAACTTCACTCTTAACTTGATTGGTTTAGAAGCCACCAGATTAGTAGAGGACACTTTTAGGTATGACTCAGTAAGCTTTGAAAGCGTGATGTCTGGTGCTACAACTGGTCCCTTGGTGTCCCTTGCACTCTTTCACTGTTCCCTGGGCTGCTTCCTGACTGCCCAAACCTGCCCATCTGAGCTGTGCCACGCCCTTCCGTCACCATGCTTCTGCCGTGGGTCCAGCCAGCCCTGGGCTAACTGACTCTTGTGAAACCACGAGCCAGATTACTTCTCTCCTTTTAAAGCTGAGTGTTGGAGCATTTGTTCCAGTCACGGAAAAGCTGGCTAATAAATGTGAATTATTTTTTACTCATCTTATCTAATATTCCACAGAGGTGATTTCAGGTATTCTTCACAAACTTAAAAACGTTTAAAGTGCATCTGATTGTCATTTTTCCTTATGAAATAACAAAAACTTATGAAGTATTAAATTTATATTCAAAAAAGCCTAGTGATACCCTATCACTTTATAAGTAAATGAGGGTTGATTAATTTGTATTTTTAAGTTTAACATGAATATACAAAAGTATGCACTAAAACGAATTAAAATTTTTTGTATGTCTGAGATTTTTTTAAATTGGAAAAAATAGTTTCATTTTCAAGTCAAGCATATTATTGTTTAAATGAACTTATTCTTAAAATTGAGAAGTACACAAGTTGGGATAATGATTACCTTGCCAAAGAAGAAATAATGATTAACAAGAATATGAGTAACTTTATTAGAGATAGTATTTTTAATTTTTAACATTCACAAGGTACAAATAAATTGACTTGTCATTTTTGGTCTGGATTCTTTTACTCAGTATTATATTTATATCACTTATTCATATTGCTGCACTCAGCAATAGTTTATTTTCCTTTTATATAGTATTCCTTCATAGAATTCATTTATATTTTATTTATTTATATAATTCTGGTTTGATGGCTGTTACTATTTTCTATTCATAACTTAAAAATTTCAGAAAGGAAAAGCATGAATTATTGTGCATGTATTTTGATGTCTGTTTTTAAATCTATTCTTCATATGCCTGCAACTGGAGATTTTGATTTGCCGAGCACACATACACAATTCAATAGACAATGGCAACTTTCCACAATTAATGTGTTAGGACTCTATATTTTAGTTTTTCAATAGACTTAAGAAATGAGATTAAGGGGCTGGGGATTTAGCTCAGCAACATAAGCACCTGCCCTGCAAGCATGCTGTCATGAGTTCAGTCCCCGGTACTGATAAAAATAAATGAGATTAAATCCATATTTGGAAGCAAATTTATAGTCTCTTATTCACTAATTAGTATTAGGTTAAACACTAACTATCTAAATTTCCATGTTAAGAAGAAAATTAAGCTACATGTTAATACCAAAGAAAAGGAAAGAAAATGAACAATAGGAGGAGAAAGTTTTGAAAGGGAAAATCAAAATGCAGCAGAGGAAATCAACATAGTAAGTTCACAAGGCCAATGAAAAAAAAAGGGAGAAAGCCTCAACACCAGGAATACAAAGAAGGTCCTCATGCTGATCCTTCTTTACTAAAAAGATAACATGATAAATTTTATACCAATACATTTAAAATTGTCAATAAAATGTAAACATTTTTTGAAAAACACAATTTACCAAAGTAAATGTAAAACAAATAGAAAATTTGAATAATCTTATATCTACTAGCTACCTATTACTGATATTCAGAATTTTAAAGTATCATGTCAATACTAACTTTCTTTGCTCCTCAATATTTCTCCTTCCTGTCTTCTCTCCCTGTTTCCCTTCCTTCTTTCCTTTCCTTTGTTCTTTCTCTCATTCTTTTCTTTTTTGTCATCTCTTATGAGTATCATGCCTGGGTGAAAGCCCCTAAATTAAACTTTTTGTCCCAAATTGAATTCAATGCAACATGCTCGAAGATGTTCAGATATTTTGGAAATTATTCACAAGGATTTCTATCACGCTAGAAATTATATATTAAACTTCAAGTACCAGGACCTTCCAAAGTAACTTTATAGTAAACAGTTTAATATTTCCAAAATTATAATGTAATAAAGACAGGTCCCTAGAAATTCTACAGGCATTATTCATACAAAAAATACTAAGGCTAGTTCTCCGTTTTTTTACAATTTCCTTTTGATCAAAAATTCTACAATTGTAGTCAAGGGTTGTGAGGAGAACAATTAGAATCAGGACACAGAATATATAATATTACTTTATGATGGTCACCCAGAATTTAGCACAAGCAAGTGCAGGAAATCTGTCCACAACACTAAAAACATAGAATATTCAGCCAAGAGCCTGGATCCCATAGCAGTGTCCTATGTGAGTCCAGATGAAAACCTAGAGCCCATGATAATGCCTCCCACGAGTCCCTCTGGAGGTCTAGAGGCCATGAGAAGAACTCAAGCCAGTCTATTTTACGGATCCGCTCTGGGAAAGCCCAAAGGCCAGTGGTGGAAGCTAGAAAATCTATGGCAGCAGGGTGAAAGAGCTGTGCTGGATGGCTGAGGGTTCTACACTGGAGCCAAGAAGTAATGCTTATAAGAACCAGGGCTGTCCTGAAAAGTACCACAGCCATCCTCAGTGACACGGAGGTCCTGAGCTCCTCTGATGTAAGAACAGTCGAGTACATGCCAGAAAGCCAACACGAAGAGTTTCTCCTGGAGATTAAATGGCACCTGTCATCCCCTCGGAAGCCAGGAAGCCATGCTTAATGTAAGGACCAGAGCTCCCCCAAAGTGAACCACAGCCACTCTCAACAACAAGGTCCCGAGCTCCTCTGATGACAATGATCAAACTCACTCTGGGGAAGCTAGTCATGATGAGCTCCTTCAGAAGAACCAATGGCTCAAACAGTAACACTTAGAGAAACCCATAAAGCCTTGCTTCTCCTTCTCCATGTCTCTATTTATGCTGGCAACTTTCCTCAGGTGGAACATCTATGCTCAGCACCATGCTGACGTAATTCAGGTGGCATTAAGTTGACCATCAGTTTTTAATCCATAACATCTGCCTTCAGCAAATTTTGGATTTCTAAGACGCTATCTTAAAAATATAGTTTTTTAAACTACATTTCACAAAGATTTACCTAAGTTTCTGGGAGGGCATTGGACAAATACTGGTTCATATATCACCAAATCAAGAATCTTCTATAAATTCAAATGTGATCACCCTAAGAATCAAGTGCTAACATTAAGTACCTAGAGTCTACTTTCTTTTTTGTTTGTCTTTTGAAAGAAGTTATTTCTATACGTAAAAGTACTACATACATCTGTTTTAGTCTAGGCAGCATAACATAAATGATTAATTGAAAATGATAAAACTTTGTAAATAGGAGCACTGGCCATGTGAATACATAGACCATTATTTTTTGCCATTCTCCTGATCCTCAAAAAATGCATCTTACAGACAAATTAGTCTTTTTCCATATTCATGAAATATGTATAATTTCTGGTGTCTGTGAACATCAGTGGAACTGTTCCAATGCTCAAGCAAGGACTGTAATTTGAGGGATGGCGCTAAAGCATGCAAGTAGAACCTGTGATTTTTGTACTAATCAGCAAATAATTTTTGTCTACAGAGGCTGTATATAGTTACACTGAAACCACACATATATTAACTTGTTAGTTATGGATGTGACATATCAAAATCACGACCCCAAAATAATATGTGTACTTAATGTGCTAGTAGGGATAGAGTCAATGCCAACCTCTGTGGCACTGAACAAAAATTCAGTATTTGTTTCCAAATGATTACCTTATTGTATTTTGTCTCTCAAAATCTCCAATCTCTAACATTGCTTTTAATATACACATGTGTGGCTGTAACTCTTCTCTGAAGCAGTCGCAGTTCTATTTGCTGATGCTCTTAGCATAATCTTGGCAGGAGTGAAGTGTTCAGGTGCACCATGGGAGAGCAGATGGCTTTGTGCTCCTCAGCTTGGGGGACAGATCTCAGTTCTGTGTGCTGCCTACATTTCCTGGGAGCAGAGCACCAGGTGTTTCCCAGGCCCTGCTTGTATTCCACGCACACTTCATGCTTTCTGTGTCTAAACTTACATGGAACGATTCCTCCTTTGCTTTCTATTTCTAACATTTGTTTATTCTTTTTCAGATTAATTATGTGACTCTCGTAAAAAGTTGATGATCAGGCGTGATTTAAAGGGTAGATTACCGCGAGAGTGGGAGTGGAGAAATCCCCACCATTTTATCCCATCACCAAGGGGACTGTGGACTAGTTTTAAAAGGCAAAATACTAAAAAAAAAAAGTGGGGGGAAGCAAAAATACTAATGAAAATTTCACTGTTCCCATTATTATTCTTCTCAATACTTTTACTATAATTTGTGTTCATACAAAGTAATAACATCACTTCTAGATAAACTAAAGAAGGACATCTCCAAAAAGTGGAGACATATTTTGTTAGCTAGCTTCAGAAAAATAGTAACTTCCCTTTAACAAAGATGTGAGAGTTAAAATGGTGTATTGCTATACATCATAAATTACCAACTATACAGATAATCACGCCCAACCCTGTTATACACTCATGCTCTGCTGGTAGTAGTTACAGGTTAGTATAACTGTTTTATAAAGCAGAGAATATATTCAAAAATTGTAATAATATTTCTACTACTTTTTCAAGACATCAAAATTATAATGATGCATCATTTTAAAAACATAGAAAAGAAAGGCTATTACTAAAATGCACTAATATTTTCTGTGCAAGTTCATTATATTAACATTAAATTAGAAAAGTTAATGTCTATATATCCAATAAGAGAATAATTAAATCCTTTTCAGGTCACCAATTTTATAAAATATAATGTTATAAAAATAATTCATTAGCATAATATAGCAAATGGAAAATTATTAAATAAATATGGGTAAATTAAAAATAGTTCAGGTTATTAGAGAAATGTGATTATGATATTTTCCAGTTATTTTATTACAATAGTATCTAGTGTTTTAAAATTCATGGTGGTAATACTTTTCTTCTATAGAACTGCAATCTAAACTGCAACAACACAATGCACTCAAAATCCTCCTAATTATCACCTGAGTTCAACAATGTAGCCATCAGTAATGAGCAATTTTTAACCATAAATGCAGATGGAATGAGCAGAGTTATTCTTTAAGAAAAACTGCTTCTCCCCTAGTATAGGTGATTTAGGTGATAATCTCAGGTTAGAGTGCAACCTGGGTAGTTCAACTGAAATAAAATAGCTCAAGCAATATGTTGCACTTAAAACTCAATTTGACTTACCTTTTGTGGTAGCTTCACTATGGTTTTTCTTACTGACTTTGGCAACTTCCGAGATTTCAAAGTATCATTAGAAGTTCTAAGGAAAAAAACAAACAAACAAAAAATGGATGACAAGCATAATTTTGTCAAAATTAAACGAAAAGCCCATCTGGCTCCTTTGTCTTATAGAATTTGTCAGATTTTATATGTAGTTGAATTTCTTTCCCAATAATCAATCTCTCCAAATGAGGGCAAGAATTACTTCACTGCTAAAGCAAGTCACTACAGTTGGTTACTTGAACGTGACAGCCTTTATTCGAGAATTGCACAGCTTACAGAAATTTGTAAATTTTTATTTTGAAAACATTTCATTTTCCAATGATGAAATATTTTACTAGATTTTTAATGGTTATAATATGTAATATTTAAATTTGTTTGGGAGAATTGTATGTATATATTATTTTTATTATTTTTGATCCTTTTACCCCCTTGGCAACCTTTTCCCAATGATCCAAAATTTACCTCCTTACTGACCCTCAAATGGATCCCTTCTCTTTTTTGCCCACACTAGCTCCATCTCATTTCCCTCTGAATATTAAACAGTCTCCTTCCTGATCACTTCTGGAAAACTACACCCATTGTAATCTATTCTCATCATGTAACCACGGTGGTATTTTTGAAACAGTTGGCTGATGTGATTATTAATTTTGAAATTTTCACTTGACTTGAGTAAAAACTACCTAGCAACTTACTAAAGCTCTGCATGTGCAGGCCCACGCTGGATTTGGGAAGCACCAACCAATAGGCTCATGGCCTGGGTGGAATAAAAAGGGAAAGGAGAAGGAAGTCTTAAGCTTTCTTCAGAGGAGCCCTGATCTTCACCATTGCCTTCGACATTGTTCTGCAGTTCCTCCAGCCTTCTGAGGCCCTCGTCAGCTTCTGATCCAGACTCACGCCGGTGACTGCATTGAGCTTTCAGGTGCTGCATTTTGCCTGCTACCAGATCCTCCGGCACAGACAGCCTTTTGAATTCTTCTGCCTCTGATTTCACAAAGGGCCACTGGGACTCTTCCCATTTGGATCCTATAAGCCCTTGGGTAACTGTACATATATTGTGTGTTGACACTGTTCCTCTAGTGAACTCTAACTAATACAGAAGTATTACCATTACCACCAACTCTATTTCTCCACTCTCCCGCCTCTTGACTCTCACAGCACCTCAATGGCCTCCTCACATTATGGCTTTCCAGGTCTTGCCTCACCTTTACCTATCTGTCTCTCTTGCTCCATCTCGTATCTCTCCCACCATGCTGGGTGTTTTGCTCACACTGCCCGTTCATCATCTACAGAGATTAGGAGGTTCCTCCCTCTCTCTGCCAACTCACCCGCATCACAGCTGTTGCTCCCATTACTCTTACTGTGTGAAAGTTCATTCTTCTGCCACCATTCATTGCATTAAGTCAACTCACACTTTGAAACTCCTCTGAAGGAAGCCTTTCCTAACCCTCCAGAGTAGGTCAGATTCACCATTATAGCTGTACACTTTCTTCACGCTTATGCATATCTGTAAGCAAATTTGGTTTGTATCTCTTTCCCCACTAACTTTAAATCTCCAGCTAAGTAGAAATGTATTATATTTTCTCATCCTTACATTCTCAGCAATCAGCAGAGTTCTGCTCAAAGGGTAGGCACGGGGAATGAATGAATGATTGAATGAACGATGGAATGTAAATTAAGAAAAGATTATGGGTTCTCTGTTACTTATCATTCTGGTTTCTTCCCCTTAAAATAATAATACTTTTATTATTTAGCTAACCAAAATTTTAAGGATTACCATGATCATACCTAAAATGCTGGATATGGACATTGTCTGCTAATGTGAAACACCTCTTATATGTTAGACACACAAGAAAAAAAATAGAAAAAAATAGAAATGTCTTCATATGTCTAGCTAGGAAGCCAAAAGTGGGCAGGGGTAAGATATAAATATCTCACATCACTATATTTAAATTATACGGAGGAAAAAGTGTAGAGAAGCAGAAATAGCTCCTCTCTTTCTTACCTTCTAAGTATTCTTTGAAATCTAGTTCAGCCCGGAGACTGTGTGGTTAAGATTCACAGGTATAAAGTAATCACAATCCCTGCTTTGGAGGAGTTCTCTTGCACACAGCTCCACAATACCTGTTTGACACTAAAGAGACCCTTCAGAATTTGTTACCTAGCAGTGGAAATTTTCATACATGTTTTTCTCTTCCAATCCATTATCTCAAATACATTCACATTTAGCAAATAGCCCGATGAACTTTGTTTCCATGTTAGGAAGAGAATTTAAAGTATCTTTAAGAAATGCTCATTTGATGTATGTTGAACAGATGAAATCATATACTAACTTAAATTTTATAAGAACTTTAAAACAAAATATTACTATCCCTTTCCTTTATCCTCTGCAGCTCTCTCTAAGATCCTCCAAGATCAATCCTGCCATGCAGCAATAGCGGAAGGCAGCCACCTCCCACCTGTGCTGTGTTCCACTAGCGACCATGAGAAACCTACAGCACAGATCGGAGAGTCTCAGTTAAGGATCCCCATCTGACAACTACACAGGTTTCAGCAAATTCAGGATATGTTGAAATAGCAGGAAAGAGACTGACCACTTCACATTGGAAGGAGTTAGTAGCAGGAGTCCATGTCAACAAATTGCATAAATTATAGATCAAGAATGTTGGAAGTCCAAGAATGAGCAACTCCACTGAAAAATGTCTCTCCAGCTATAACATGGGGACAATAATCATTGTGTTTTCTTCAAAGATTTTTAATAATATTGGAAAAGTGCTTTCATCCATTATTAAAAAGATGTTTTTAAAAGAAAAAAAATGTGAAGCATGATGTGGGAGTGTAGGTGTGAGTGTGTGTTGTTGGGGTCCAACATGTATTCAGTCAGGTTTTCAAGAAAGGGACAATTCAAAAAGATTTTACTTTCAAAGCTTACCAAAAAAAATGAGAAGCTTGCATGTGCTTTTTATATACCATTCCTTGAGGTGTTTATCAAGTCACAGAATTGAAGAAACATGGTCAGAATTAATGTAGTTAATTAAAAATTAGGCGTAGATACTGGCAGCTCTGGTTTCACAAGATACTCATCTAACACACTGAAGGGAATTTCCATTTGACTTAGTACAATCAGTACATCAATACACACAAGCGTGTTGTCAGCAGACAGTGAAAAAAGGTAGGAGACCATCTACAGCTGACTAGGAAAGTAAAGAAAGGATTTGAATTACTTTAATTAAAACTAACTTTAAACTAGTTGTTTTCCTTTTGATGTACTATCATGCATCTCCTTTTATACCTAAAGAATTAAGGACATAGGCAGTACATGAAATGTATTATCAGAACCAGAACAGTGCAACAAGCCACTATTAAAATGCTACTGCAATTTCTTTCAATTATATTTATGTATTTATTTAAACACACATTTATAGTATGTATGCAACCTAACTCTTCTTGAAAATTTGTGATTATATCATGTATTCAAGACTAGATTTTTAGATAGATTCAAAGCTAAGGTAATGAAGTAATGTCTAAAACTTAATTTCATTAGATACTTTCATAAAATGGCTATATCTTATTTAAATATGTATCAATTAATATTTTAAATGATCCCTCCAATGTGGACATTGAGATGGCTTTTACATTTAGGTTTTGTTTCTTTTATCCATTTATGGGTCTAATTATTAATTTAAATCTCTAAAGGAACATTTTTGATATCAAAATATTTAAATATCATAGTCTTTTATGTATAAGATAATTATTCTCTAGGATTTTAGTACCTCCATCAATCATGTATAAAAGGTCCATTCAATCACAAAATTAAACTTAAATAACAAAAATTTTACTTCTCTAATAAAAATATAAAAATTTATTATCATAATGTATATTTTTCTTATTAATGAGACTGCTTAATCTTATTTTGTGAATTATTTTTGCTACATTACTTTCTACAAAATGTTAGCTTTTTTGATGCTCTCTAAATATCCACAATGCCAAGTAGATTAGCTAATAAATGTTGAAATGTTTTATCATCCTTAAATTTATATTAATTTTGTTCAGAGTGATTCTTTACATTCGTTTATGAAACTCTTCCTGCAGACTTATCATAGACTGCACACCATTCTGACCCCTGATGATCGATAAATGAACAAAACAATTTTAAAAATCCTACTCTTGCAAGTTTTCACAAAGACAACAAAAAATCCTGACCTTCACACAGTTTATAGTCCAGTTGTGGGAAAAGATAGCAACAAGATTTTTTAAAATTAAGTCATTTATGTTAAAAAGGTGATAAATCTTGAAGGGGCACAAAAGAATCCAGTGATGGTGCAGAGATTTTCAGCTGTGTGTCAGGGAGGGACACGTTTGAGCAGAACCTAGAGGGAGGCGTGGGAGCACGTCGGGCAGCAGGTGCAAAGCCTGTGAGGGGGACAGACAGGCCAGTCCTGGCTGAGGAACAGGAAACAGTATGCGCATGTGGCTGAAATGAACTGAGGCTGGGATTCCATTAGAGACCTTGTGAGGATGCAGATGCTAAAGGGCCTCATGCACCACTGTTAGAGTTAGGCTTGCATTCTAAGAAAGAAGTAGGAGAAAGGACTGGAGAATTTTACATAGGCAACTGCCAAATCTGACTTAAATACTCACTCTAGGTGCCAGATTGGGATTAAAACAGGAGACAGTAATATAGTGTGATCAGACTCTCCTTATAGAAAGAGCTGATAAGGGCTGGGGGCTTGGCTTAGTGGCATAAATGCCTGCCTGGCAAGCATGAGGTCTTGAGTTCGATCCCCAGTACAAAAAAAAAAAAAAAAAAAAAAAAAAAAAAAAAAAAAAAAAAAAAAAAAAAAAAAGAAAGAAAGAAAGAAAAGAAAAAAAGAAAAGAAAGAGCTGATAAGAACTGCTCAAGCCAAAGGTTGCTAAAATAAAAAATGAATCAAGGATTATGCCAGGATTTTTGAACTGCAATCAAAAGAATGCAGTTGTCACTAATGTAGATAAGAATGACTTTAAGAGGAGCAATTTGCTGGCCATGGTGCCACACCCCTATAACCCCAGCACTTAGGAAGCTGAAGCAGCAGGAGCACCCCAAGTTTGAGGCCAGCCTGTGTTACAAAGTGAGTTTAAGACCAGTCTGAACTGCATAGTGACACTGTCTCAAAAAGTCAAAATATAAATAAAATTAAGTAAATAAAAAGGGAGAAATTTTAGAGGGAGACTATAAGAATCTCAGTTTTCAACATATTAAGTTTGTGTCTGATTGCACTTCCATGAATATGACCATAGTCAACTGGGTGGGAGGGGTGACTTCAGAGAGAATTCACAGGTACAGATACAATTATCAATCCACTGGTAATATTTAAAGTCATGCAATGAGGTGAGTGATAATGACATAGAAAGAAGAACAAAAGAAGAATCTGAGAAGTGGACATTTGGGATGAAAAAAGCTTAAGATCTTCCTGAATGAAATACAGGGGAAAGACATTTCCAATTAAAAGCATTAACCAAGGAAGAAAAGTTTAGATTTTTCCATGAATATAACAACATGGAAACCTTCAGTGACCTTGAATAAAATGACAGTTTCTAAAATTCATGAAATCTGAAGAGTGCTGAGTATCTTCTGTATGTTAAGGAGATTACTGGTGTCTACGGGTCCCCAGATCACCTCAGATGGAGTCTGGTTGCCAAGGGTGCCAATTAACCAAGTGATGAAAGGTGGCGAATTTCCCTTTCACCCCTGACTAGCCAGGAAGGGCTGAGGTGCCGAATCTTACCTTGATCAGCAGTGACCAAATACGGGGGGTTCATGCCTGCATAGTGTAGCTTCCATAAAATCCCAAAAGGACTGGGTCAGAGAAGCTTCCAGACAGCTGGACATGTGGAAATGCTTGAAGGGTGTAACGACCAGAGCCCAGCCTTTTTTTCTTTTTTTAATTTTGACACGTGGTCTCACTAAATTGCCCAAGCTGGAGAAGAACTTGCAATCATCCTGCCTCAGCCTCTCCAGTGGTGGGATGAGAGGTGTGGACCAAAATGCCCCATTTGGTATCACAGTTTCTACACAGAAGCTTTTATAGATACTCCCTCTTCTCCTCAGCGCATGTGAACTGAGTGCAGGAAAGTAACCCTTCAGTTTGAAAAGAACTTTCAGATATTGGTCTCAGAGGTCAAGTTCCCGTTTCCTTCAGAAGACGAGAGGGATGAGTTTAAGGAGGCCCAGCTGCCAAGCAGCGCACTCTGGAGAAGACCTGTAGGCAATGGGTTTCCTGCCCATTATCTACTGTGTCCCTTCTCTCATGAAAGCCCTTGCACACCCGAGTGCAAGGAGATAGAGAGTTGAGCCATAGAAATGGCCGTGTCTATCTTCTTCAGAGACAGCACGGAATAATCCACTCTTCCTTCCACTAATTTCTTACCCTCTGCCCAGTCTTTCGCAAACCTCAAAGTGTGGTAACAGAAATACAGGTGACAATCTACTACTTGCAAGTGGCTTTTGAGGTAGGTGACTGTCTTGTGGGACTGAACACTCAACCTGTGGGACCTGATGCAATAGGCGAGTGGACAGCGTCAGAGCTGAGCTGAAATAGAGGACACCCTGCTGGTCATCACTGGGGAATCATCTGAAGCACAGAGTAGATCCTTGATCGTGTGGAAGGCGACCCTGTACACGTCTGGGTCACAGAAAAGAACAGTGTATTGGGATAGTGCATAGGAAACACTGGGTTTATGCTTCTCTGTGTCCTTACAAAGCTTCTTAGAGCAAGTTTTATTTAAGAAAAATAGAAAAGGATTTTCAAATAGAAAGGAAAAGGGTGGGACGACTGGGGAAGAGTTTCGCTATAAAGGGAAACAATGGCGTCTAAAGCCTTAGAGAGGGTTGCGTTTTAGAGAACAATGCAACGCTTTTGTATGCTGGCAAGAAAGATCTAGAAAGAAGGGAGGACACTAAAAGTAGGTTTAATGGAGAGTCATCAAATTAAGTTGAAGACAGACCCTGGAATCTACTATACCAATGCTTCTGCCACATAGGATCATGAAAATCCATTCGGGGTAAAGTCAGGAGAGGGCAGATAGGAAAACGCGCTCACAGATGAATAAAGTGGTGGGAACTCTGAAATTTTCTAGTTGCTTTGATTTTCCTAGTAAAATAGAAGGCAAGTTCATCTGCTGAGAGTGAACCATGCAGTATTAAAGGTACAAATCTATGGAGCTTGCTTTTTGTAATGTTTTTCCTTGCTTTTGGCTTAGGAGTCCTCTTTCATATTAAGGCCAACTATTAAACCATATTTACACTATTTTCTTTTTTTGCAAAAAATGATTTTGATTAGTACATTTTAGGTACACATAATGATCCCATTGAACATAGGGAATTTGTATCTGTACATGATGTAACTTGACTCATTTTCCCATTCCTCTCTCCTCCCTTCAACCCCTTTTCCCCTCCTTATTTACAAAAGCTTTGTGCTATAGAGGATTTATGCTATGCTTCTTTTTTCATTTCCATTTTTTCCTTCATGGTTTTCATAATTCATTAAGACATAACTTTTATGGTTTAATTTTTTTTATTTTAGGGAAACAATTGTCAAATAAGCAAGTCTAAGTTAAGGCAGCAATCCAAAATCCTTAAAAGAGCAATCAATTGACTTTAACATTTAGATATTTATGTATGACAAAAATTGATAAACTTTAGTGACCAATTTTAGACAAAGGCTGGCTCATCTGTGCTACACTAGTGACTTGCTTTGGCTCACTGAATGTGACAGAGGGCCAGTTTGATTCAGAGATCACAAGAGTCCTTTGTGCTTCCATGTTGTGTCTTGGAATCCTGCAAGCACAGTGAATAAAACCCAAGTTAGTCCCTGATACATGAATGATTCCATGGAGAAGAGCTCTGTAGCCTTCTAGGGGCCCTGGGTATGTAAGAGAGCCTGCCCTCCTACTCAGCCACACTGGACTGTAGCCATGTAAATCCACCCAGCCAAGACCACAGACCTATGCACTTGAGCCCAGTCGAACTCATCAATCTACAGATTTGTGATCAAAATGACTGTTGGTCTTTTATGCCAGCTAAAGTTGCATGGAATTCTAATACTTTGGTAATTCATATATACTTGTTTTGAGCATTTCTATATGTTAGTGAGGGCATAGAATAGGCTGCCACAGCACCCTCACCAGCACCCATGAAGAATTAGCTGTAAATTAATAAATAAGCAATTAGTCAACTTAAAGCCAATGTTAACTGTAAGGGCTGATGTGATTTTAAAATACCATTTTCCAAGCCAGGGATGGTGGTACATATTTGTAATTTCAGCCTTCTGGGAGATTGAGAAAGGAGGATGTCAATTGTGAGCCCAAACTGGTCCACTCAGTAACTTAGTGAGAACCTGTTTCAGAAAGAGAGAGACGGAGAAAGAGAGAGAGAGAGAGAGAGAGAGGGAGAAGGGCAAGGCAGAGTATAAGGATGGGGGCTAGGATAAGGTCTTAGGTTCACTCCCTAGTATCACAAATACATTAAAACTCCTAAATTGTCTTCTGCCAACTACTGGTCCTACCAGATACTCATGCAAAACAAGTCTTCATGAGGAGATGATTTTAAGGAAGTGTGTGTATACTATTTTGTAACAGGAACATCACCATGTATATTAGCATACAAAGCCACTAAGAAGTTGATAGTTTATGTCCTGAAGTCAGTGAATATTCAACCATCGTCTCTTTCATTCTTAACATCATCCTAAATCATTCTCATTACTGGAGAGCTGTAAACTAAATGTCTAATTTGAGAACCTTGAAACTTTTACTTCAATTTATCTCTTGAGTTCTTCTGGTCAGCTGATTTTAATTCTTTCAAAACAATTTTAAAATAATTTTATATAGCTTTTTTTGGCTTTTTAAAGAAAAAAAGATAGGTTATTGGTGTGATGTGAGTTAATAGTTATACAAAATCTCAACTTTCTCAAAAGCATATTTTTTAGTTTGTAGATAGGACTTGTATAAATACCTTTAAAGACAGGGTTTGGTGAAACTCTGGGATTCACTTCTCTTGAGGTGATGATAACTAAATGGAAAATGTCACAGGTGAAATAGTCTCCGCTCGGTTGAAGACTACACAAGTAAAAGGCAGATAAAAGTTAATTATCTTACTTTCCGCCAAAGAAATAAAGAACCATGAAACAAAGCTTTGCAGTAACTCTGGAAGGTCCCCTTGAAATCCAGATGTGATGGATGTTAGTGGTCTTGCATTGTAATAATGAATCCTCACAGGACAAAGAAAAAGAAGAATACTTTCTCAAAGTTCAACTTAATCTATAAAAGCACTGATCTTTCTTGAAGCAAATAACAAAAACAGCTTTCATGTCATGTCTTCTCATTAAACATTTCTCATTCATTAAATTCTTCATTTCTGGCATTTGATTTCCATCAATTATTCTGTTCAGTTTCTCCTGACTTTTTATGTGATAATCAATTGTTACAAATGTATTAACTTTGACCTGTAGCCATTTTTAAATTTGATCTAAGCTCTAAAACACTTGGTTATCCTGAGTTAAAAAAAAAAAAAACAAGAAATGGCCTAAATTTCAGAATTTACATCTTTCCTTACCTAAAATACAAGAACTGAAGACAGAACATAATTGTATAACACTTCAGCCAATTTATACATGATCCATCATCAGTGTTAGTCTTACAGATTGAGGGATAAATTTATTCTACAATTTACCCTAAACTTTATCCCAGAAAACCTTTTCATTAATTTCTACTTTTCTTTGCTAAGGGTGCCATAACAAACTACTATGAACTGGGTTGCATAAAGACCAAAATTTACTTTCTTCCAATGCAAGAGGATGAGTCTACTGGTAAGGTTACTTTCCCTTAAGACTTCTCTCCTTGGCTTGTAGACAGTCACCCTCTCCCTCACACAGCCTTCCCTCCAATAGTTGCTTGTGTCCAAATTTCCTCCTCTTTTGCCACCAACCAGAATGCAGAAGGGTCCACCCTGGTGATCCCTTTTTAACCTACTGGCCTCTTTAGCAGCTCTTGAAATACAGTCACGTTTTGAGCTGCTGGACATTAGGACTTCAGTGTATCAGTCTTTAGGAAACACAGTGTGGAAGGTAACAGTTTTCTTCTAGACTTTTACTAAGTCATGTATATAACCTTATAGCTCTCTGCCTACAAAAAAGGAATGATAAAGTATTTAGAGTAATACCGAGAGCACATACCCACTAAGTAGTAGCTCATACTATCATAGACGTGTATCATTATACCCAGGATCAGTGAAATGAAGAGTAGAATAATTATCGATGGTGAAAAATAAGCTGTAGAATATAAGGCAAAGACCATTGCACAGATGAGTCTATAGCATAGAATGAGGGTAACAGTTTTTAGGTTCACATGAAAATAGAGCTCAATTGCTAGCTTAAAGCATATACATTTTCAATACTTTATGTTTCCTGTTCTTTTCAGGCCCATATCCCCAAGGTGGTTGTGAGGATTCAGAGATAAAACAAGCCACGCACTCTGCCATGAGGTCAACCAGTATCTACTAACACTGTTACCTTCAAGATGTCAAAGAACTTCCTATGGAGGCAACTCGCCTGTGTTTTTGGTTTTTGTCTCAAGTTTTTATTTATTTGTTTATTTATTTAATCAAATACTGTTCTATTTTCATTAAATATGATAAATCAAAGAAGTGTATGATTTTTTTTTTGCTTAGGAAATGGAAATGATAATTCTATAAATATATGGAGTTCTTTGGCGTAAGGTTCACTCCTTAAAATGTGGGAGCTATTTATTAGCTTACACACAAAATTTCACTAACAAGTCAGCTGATTCAAGAATCACTACCAAAATAATAAACTGATTCCTGAAGTGGGCTTCTACTAATACCAAGTATTACTCATTAGACGAGTTTTTTAGTGGAGCCAAACTGTTTTTGAAATAATATATTTCTTGAGGAATATATAAAATACATACTTATATGTAAAAATTCATTTTAAAGAATAGTTTTGATAATATTTATGATGAAAGTAAATTAAATGAACAATGCATATATTCCAAATATAAAAATTTAATTTACAATAAATTATAATATTGAAAAATGCTTTGGTAGATTTTGATTTCCAGGAGGACACATAAGGAACTCGGACTTTGATATTCTATGCTAACGATGAGTCAAAGACTGAACAAACTAAAAAACCAACATGTTTTTTCTGAAGTCCTGTAAAGAAGTGAGGTCACAGGGCAAACTTTTGCCTCTCTCCCAAATGTGAGACACCCAACTATGACTACGGTGCCAGACATGGTGGCGCACATCTATTATCCCAGCACTCAGGAGGCTGAGGCAGGACCATCCCCAAGAGTTTGAGGCCAGTCTGAACTACACAATGAGACAGTCTCAAAAAAACAAAAACAAAACCAAAATAAAACAAAACAAAACAAAACAATATGAGTACAGAAAGTAACAATTTGCCATAGCTGAACTCCCCCAAGAGAACCAGAGTGAGGGTAGAAAATCTGAGTTATGATTGATAAAGTGCTGATCAATCGCTGTAAACAAATCTGAGAATTTAAACCTTCGGGGAGACCCGTCTTCGGGTGATCCTATGCATTTATGAGTTCTGTATCTAGGAGTTCCGCGCTGACCTCGTCCATAAACCCTGAAGAAAAATCCCCTTCCGCTTTCGGCAGAGGGAGGAAATAACGTAACCATTTTGAAATGCACTGAGTCGTTTGTTCTTTTTAATAAGGTATGCTCTTTAGACAATTTTTCCAGAGTCTAATTTATTGCGGTCTCTATCAGAGCCTAACAGACCTGGAGGAAAAGAAATGTCCACCTCCTTGTCTAGCCATCCTCTCCCAACCGAGTGGAGAGAAAGTTGATACACACTTGAAAAGCCCGTAGTCCAGCACGGAGTTATACAGAGACAGAGATCTAATCACAGACTGTGGAATGCCTTCTACGTTTTGTCAACACTCTAAAGGTATGTCTGTGCGGAGTTCTTTTGCAGGGCATCCAGCTCATAACTAAAATTACAAAGCATTCTTCAAACCACAAAACAGTATTTTGAAAAGAAAGGGGAACTATTAGAATCGGATTAAATACACGAAGGCTCTTGGTATTATCAGAGCGAGAACTTTTTAAAAGCTATAATAATGGGAAAATAGGAAAAAGTAGGTCATGAGCAAGAACAGATGGTTAATGTAAGCGGAAAAAAATGGAAAGTATGAAAAAAAAGAAGAAATAAGGAACTGTGACAGAAAGAAGACTGCTTTGATGAGTCTGAAAGTAAACTGGACATAGCTGAGGAAAGAATCTTGCAGCTTCAGGAAAAAGAAAGAAAGAAAGAAGACAAGAAAGCAGGTAAGAAAGGAAGGAAGGAGGGGTGGGGGGGGGAGGGAAGCTCCAAGACCTACGTGACAACTACAATATACAAGGTACAACTTACATGTAATGGAAATACCAGTAGCAAGAAAGAAACAGAGTGGAATTTGAAGCAATAAAAATGAGAACTTCTCTGTGAATATGTCAGAATTCCTAAAATGCAACAGTAAGAGAGTAAATGATTTTTAAAATTGGGCCAAAGATCTTAACGGATACTTCACCAAAGAAGATACACTGATAGCCAATCAACATAGAAACAGATGCTGACATCACAAGCTATTAGCATTCTATCTTCCAGCTTCAAGAGTTAATTTACTGTTAAAGAATTGAAACTAAAATAATACTGAACCAGCGTTAGACACTTCTGGCAATAACCAAATTTCAAAACATTCACAATGACAAATGAAGGCGAGGGCACAGATCAACAGGAACACGCGGTCATTACCGATAGGAATGCCAAACGGGGTAGGCGCTTTGGGAGACAGTGAGTCACTTTCTTACAAAACTGAAAATACATTTACCGTATGATCCAGCAATCACACTTCATAAAATTTACCCAAGTAAGTTAAAAATGTACATGCACACATAAAGCACGAACATTAGTAGCAGCTTTATTCGTGATTCCTCAAGACTAAAAAGCAACAAAAATGCCTTGGGCATTGCAGTACTAAGGGTTAAACACAAGGCCTTCACACTGAGCTGCCATCCCTGACCCACGGATTTTTGTTTTGTATTGTATTTTTGGTTTTTGGTACTTTATTTTATTTGGCTTCATTTTATTTTATTTTTGAAACCTAGTGTCTCCCCTCACTTACTTAGTAAGTTACCCAGGCTTGGCTCAAGTTTCTGATCCTCCTGCATCAGCCTCCAAGAACACTGGGTTACAGAGGTACATTATTATGCAGCTAAGACTGATATTCTTCAGGAGGAGAACGGATGCATAAACAGTGGAACTTCCAGAAAAATTATGCAGGAAAAGACATGGCAGAAGTGTAAATGGATAGTACTAAGTGGAAAAAGCTAATCTGAAAAGGCTGCATATTACCTGATTCTGTCTGTGTCACATTTTGGAAAGTGCAATACTATGAAATCAGAAAAGGATCAGTGACCACCAGTGGGTTGGAAGGGAAGATGGATGATTAGGACTTTTAGTGCAGTGAAGCAATTTTGCATGCTACTATTATGGTGAGCGTGTGTCATTATATTTTTAGAAGCCATCAAATGTGTGAGATCATCTTGTGTAGTAATGATGAACTCTGAAGCAGAATATGGTCTTTGGGTGACGATGATGTGTCAAAATAAGTTCATCAATTATAACAAACAGGCTAATTCTGCACTTTGAGAGTGGCGGAGGCTGGCCGTATGTGGGGAGCGTGGGTAGGAGTCATGTGAGATAATCGTGCCTTCGAATCCACTTTGCTCTCAAACTACAATTCCTTTAAAAATGAAATCCAGAAGAGAATGTTTATATTAACATTTTTTTCATTCTACAATACTAAGGTATAAAAGGAAAAATATTTTAAACTGTTATAAAGAAAGTTACCCCTAAAATGATCTGCCATCAAGATAGCAAGAGGAAAAAGTAAAGCGAGACAGTGACAGTCCCTGCAGTTCAGATGCTCTGTAATTGTACTGGTGTAATGAGCCTTCCTGCATACAACAGTGTCACCATGTTACTTTATAAAGGACAAAATTTGCCTTCAACCTACTGAATTATTAATGCTGTTTAATTTCTCCAACATTCACTTTAGATTTGAGTCATAATCAGAGATGCGAAGTGACAGTAACAGAAGTGGAAGAATTAGTCAACAACATTCTTGTTTTCCTGCTCTCCAGGCCTGTCTCAACCCAGGTGTCTTACTCAGAGGAACTTGGAGGAATGAGAAGACTGGAATGTTAAAACGCAGAGTGATAAAGAAGAAGCACTGCATGGAAGACATCAAAGGAGTGGAGAGAAACTTTTAAAAAGTGCAAAAAATCTCATTCAGGGCATATATTTGCCACCCTAGAGCTCGACAGAAACGGATAATCAGAATTTCACACTAGATTTCAATCTAGACACTCAATGTGGCTATCAGAGTGTTTTCTCAAAGTAGCCAAAGGCAGCACTTCCATTTCCACACTGGTGGTGACTTTTAGTAAAGGAATAAAAGAATGGAATATCCACATTAATATATATATATATATATATATATATATATATATATATATATATACCTGACATCTACACAAACAATAAAACTCTGCTTAAATCTAAGTTTACATAAAATCATAATAGTTAGGTCACTTTAATCTTTCTAATCCTGAAAGATTGCATGTGTAACATTGCTTCTGTTTAAAAAATATGATGCAAGTTAGGGCATAAGAAGAGGCTTTAATCATTATCTGCAGAGCCTCAAAGGGCCAAAAGGAAAGGAGGAATGAGACATTAGAAAGCCAAGCACCAGGGCAGCTCCGGTGATCTCACTGATAGGAACACAGGCTCCTGGTTTACTTCCAGCATGACAACGTTCAGCTCTGTCTCCTTGTGACTTGTGTACCCCTGTGTAAAGTTCATGTTATCAGAGAAGAATCCCTCAGCTCCAGCTTGGGACACAAATACATCCCTGTGGTGACTCGAGCAATGGGATGGGGATGCGGAGGCGACGGAGTGCGGGGCTGAGGAAGAGATGCCTCTGACAGGAGGTGAATCCTGCCAGACCATGTGGCAGGAGGCAGGGCAGTTCCTCCAGAGAAGACAATGCTTTCACTAGTGGGGGAAGACAGGCCAGACAGACCCTGTTCCCCACTCCTCCAAAAAAGACAAAAAAAATGAGTTAAAATTTCAAGTAAACTACTTAGCACAGTGTCAAGAATATGTTGTATATTGAAGCATTAATCATACTATTTGGATAGGTCTGGAGTAAACTAAAATGCTCAAGAGATGTTTAATCTAGAACACCTACCTTATTTGCACCCTCAAACCAAAAGTGTTTTAAGCATTTTCACCATATACATACCCATATATACATACCAAATACATACACATATACATTCTTAGTCTCTCTATGACCTTAGATGAAGAATCCTTTTCATCTGCCTTAAATGGAAATGAGAGGCCAGGACCTCTTTCTAGTAGATGCAAAATTAAGCAGAAGTCCCCTCAATGTCCTGTTGATCTTCAGTGCACAAATGCCACAGAATTCCTCTAGGACCCTCCCACCTTCTGAGGGAACTGTCCTCGATGACCCCACACCCACAGCCAGAGTCCCCTGATCTGCTTGTTAGGAAGCCCTGGCCTTTGAATCCCACCAGTCGCACCATCAGGGCAGGGTTTTCAGGTGACTGGTCTTGCTGGTGTGCTATTGGATTGTTACCGTGTGGGAGAAACCATTCCTGAGGAACAAGCACACAGACACAAGCAAGAATCCACTCCAGCGCAAGCCATTCTTCTTACTGGAAAAATTGGCATGAGATTAAGATTCTCCAAAGTAATTGTGTTTTGAATTGTCTTCTACCAGCCCCTCTGAGCTTTGTTTTGAGAGCCTAATCACTTCAGGACATAATTCAAATAACAATATAAAATTTGCATTTTGCTTCCAGACTAGTCTGGGTCTGTAAGCTTTTTCCACTGTATTGTGGTGATGTTTTCTTTCTTTCTCTTTTCTAATCTTTCCTTTTTTCCTTTCTTCCATCCATCCATCCATCCATCCAGCCAGCCAGCCAGCCAGCCTTCCTTCCTTCCTTTATGCTTTATTTTCTTTTCACTTTCTTTCTTCTGTTAACTAAACGCAAACATATTCTGCCCAAAAGGTAGATGTAGGTCTGTGGATGTAGCTGTAGCCAGCACCTAACAGCAAAGTGAGGAATGTGAAGAGATCAGGCGACCAACCAAAACTGTCTCTCAAATTCATGATCCATGCACACTGCAAACCCTTTCTCTATAAGGCACTTATAAACAAGTATAAGGCCCCAATCCCGGTCACTCGTTTGAAGATGAGGTCAGATTGAGTTCAAGCCACTCACTGAACAAAGGTTCAGGTCTGACTGGAGGCAAGCTCAGAGGGCACAGTCTTCCAGCAGAGGTCCTCAGAGTCTATGTTCATGGAGGCTAGAGAACGCAGCTAGTGAGCAAAGCTCAGTCATTCTTTGGAGACAATCATGTCTAATTTGTGGCTCTGCAGTGTCTCTTTGTATGTGGTTTTTTTTTTTTTGGTGGTTTCAACACATGTTATCTGCTGCTCTGGGTGTGGTACTTTGGTCATCTGTTCTTGGGCTGTGGCAGTTGGGTCTTGGGCGTAACCAACCAGCTTCTTAAAATTCCCAGAATTCCTTGCCTTAGCTGCCAGCATGCTATGACGTCTTCATGTACTTAGCCAGGTCGGGCCTCCACTAAGGAATCAGGCCTGCCTCAGGTGAGTACAAGATTGTGGGCCTATGTTGGGTACATTCTCTACATTCACACTCTGTGAACTGGAGTAGCACACCAGTGGTTAAACTAGTAATTGTGTCAGGGTTTGAGCACTATATGTAGCCTAGGAAATGTAGTTTAAAATGAAATATTAACTTGTCCTGATTGTTAAACTATGTGAAAGGTGATTGCTTAAAAAAACAAGTTCTTATGCCATAAGAAAGGAAGCTATGTTATTCAGATTTTCTGATATTATTAAGATGTTAGAATTGTCTATTTAAAAAGTCCCACAATGGATAAAGAATATAGAGTGATTTTCTTCCTGGATGATATATAAAGATGCCACCAAGTTTTCCATTAAGATGGGACTATTTAATAAGAGCAAAGTATTCATTGTTTATTGTTCATTCTAATTTTTATTCACTGCTTGTTCTGGAATTATAGGAAGCAATTATGTTTGCAATTAAGGTTGTATCTGCAGTAAAAACTGGTTTAGACAAAAATAAAAGCATATTTTAACACTGGAAATATCTCCTTATTTTTAAAACCACTCTTCTGGAAGTAGCTGGCCTGCATTAAATATTTTTTATTCCAAAATAATTCTTGTTCAAGTAGCTTTTATGGCATGCCTACTGTGTGCAAGGTAATTAAGATGTATTGGTCAGTTTTAGAAATTTGTAGCAAGAGAAACCAAGTTGAAACACGTCTTGTGTAACATACATGATAGGAGTATGGTTTAATATTTTGGAATACTTTAATATTTTGGAATCAACTGTAATGCTAGAAATGATCTATCATAAAGATAAACACAGTGTTTTAACCACAAAGCCCAAGTATTACTGAGATGTTCAAGGCACTGTCTCATCTGATGCATGATTCTAATCACTTCCTTCTTTCAATTTACAACTGAGTATAATATTCATGAATATCCTGATATAATTCAGGATAACATAACTTCTAATTGTGGACCTGCCCTTTTGTGCTTCCATTTATGACTGTTGACTTATCTATCACTTCCTGATTAGCCTAGAAGAGTCCTGTGAAGGCTTCCTAACCATTGCAGCCCCTGCACAGGTGCAGATCCTGACAGATCATTGGCATCCATAAGGATTTGTGAAATGATATTGAATAAATGATGTTTTCCTGAGACTTTGCAAACAAAAATCATTGCTTCTCTTCAGTGCTCTTATAAATTTTTATTCTCTCTGCTGCTTAGTTTTTCTTCTCTTTATCATGTAACTGAGATAGATAAGGCTTTTTATCATTTTTTCTCCTTTTACTATCTTCTGGCACACTACTTACCACATATGTCAAACATATTAATTGAATTAGCTATAAGTACACTATGGCAAATCAAGTGCCTTAGTGATAGTCATTAGTGGTATTTTATTCCATTTCCTCAGCTGGCATTTTTTAGTGTTTCCAAGATATCAGACACTATATTTAATGTCACAGTAAAGTCAAATTTTGTTTAGAATTGATCAGAGCTAATGCAGTAACAATCAAAATAATCTGCTTAAAGAGTCAAATAATAAAATAACAGTATATAATAAACCTTCAAAAATATTTCTTGTACAAATGATTTTTCTTTCTTAGAAATATGGCCATTGAGATCTTGAATTTGTGGGGATTATGCATTCCATGAAGCTAACCAGAGGCAGGAGGACCTGCGTGGAGCGTAGAGCCCACAGGATCACACTGCACCCGTGAGTCCAGCACCTTGTCATTGTGAGCTGTCGCCCTTCCTCTCCTGCTTCAGCTCCTGTGATAGAGGCAGCTTCTATGCAAATCTGTCCAGTGACCTAATACCAGGCTCACACCGCCTCCCCATCCCTCACTCTACACAACCGGTAAAGGACTCCAGATGACACCATGTGTTAGAGTATCTCCAGTAATTCCAAAGTTATCCAACAGCAAAATGACTCAATGCTGGATTCATTCTTGGCAACTGCCAAATTAATATAGCATTCATACTAGAAATGAATACATTTAACTTCCTGGAGTTTCATGAAGCAAAATGAGAATGCAAAACATTCCAACACAAGAAAACTTAGGTCTAATCCAATTTAATGTACTTATTACATTTATAGAACTCTCTCCTAATCATGAAAGATAATTTCTAAGACATGTTGTCAATGCTTCAAATTTCAAATAATACTAAACCTATACACACCACATTTTTTCTTATGCTTGCATATCTATCACAAAGTTCAATTTATTAGTAAGGAGAGTAAGAGATGACCAACAATACCTAACACTAAAATACAATGATTATAAGATTAAGTTAAGAAGAATAAAAGCTTTATGAATGTTATATCTCTAAAATTCATGTAGCTTTTGTCTTTTGCTAAGGAAATGCACTATGTTGATTGATTTGTGTATTTTAATCAACTTTCCATCCTAGGGATAAATTCCAACTGCTTATATGATGCATATTTTTGTCATGTTATTGAATTCAATTTGCAATTAATTTGTTGAAGATTTCTCTTTCTATATTCACCAGTCATTAGTGTATAGGTTTATTTTTTTCTTTTGACATCTTTGGCTTTGGTGTCGGAGTCAGGCTGAACCCATAAAATGAATTTGAAAATATTTACTTCACCTCTCTGAAAATGTTTAAGAGAGCTTGTTATTAATTCTTTGAATGTTTTTGCTAAATTTATCCAGGAAGCCATTTTGTCCTGAGCTTTCCTTTGATGGAGCTCTATGATTGCTTTCCTAACAAAGATACTAACAAAAGAAGTTTAAAAAGATAAAAATAAATGGAAATATATCTATGTGGAACAGAATAATTAATACTGTTAAAATGCCCATACCAATCAAAACAACACACAGATTTAGCAGGATTTGTGTCAAAATTCTAATGACATTCAAATTCCAATGATATTCATTATACAAATGTAAAAAATATTTAAAAATTTGGATGGAACCACAAAAGACAATAGAACAATCTTTAGAAAGAAAAACAAACCTGAAGTCATCATACTTCAAAGTAATATAACTAAATGTACTGCCATAAAAGATACATTGACCGATGTAACATGACAAAGAATCTAGAAATAAACCCAGGCATATAATCAAGTAATTTTCAATATGTCAACTAGGAGAACATGATAAGAAAAGGATAATGTCTTCAATGATAAGTGTTTGGGAAAACTGGATATCTACAAATACAGAGAAAAATAAGAAAAGAAGGAAGGAAAGAAAGAAAGAGAGAGAGGGAAGGATGGAGGGAGAAGGAAGGAAGGAAGGAAGGGAGAAAGGAAAGATAAAGAAATGTGGAAACTTATTTTACAGCACACAAAAAAATCAATTTAAAATAGATGAAAGAAAGAAACCAAAGACTAGAAACAATAAGATTAGAAAAAAAAAAGGAAAATGAAAAAAAAAACACATGCAAGTATCACAGGACATTTTTTTGTGTGATTGTTTTTTGATACCACACCAAAAGCTCTGGTAACAAATGTGATAAATAAGCGCAATTAACCAAAACTAAAAAGTTTTGATTTTGACATTTACAGAATGAAAAGGCATTCCATTGATTGCAAGAAAAATATTTGCAAACCCTCTGATAAAGGGTCAGTATTCAAAGTTATAGTATAGTAGTCAACTCAGCTCAATAGCAAACAAACAGATAATACAATTTAAAACTGAGCAAAAGAACTGCATAGCTATTTTTAAAAGAAGACAGGCAAATGGATAAAGGGTGCATCAAAGGCAGTTCAGCCTCACTCAGCTTCAGAGAAATGCAAATCAAATTCACAGTGAGCTGTCACCCCATTCACCCATACCTGCTAGAGTAGCTGTTACCAAAAGACAAAAGAGACAAAGGCTGTTGAGATGCTGGAGAAGAAGGGACTCTTGCGTTCTGTTGGTCAGGATGTAAACTTTTGTGACAATGATGTAAATCAGTATGGGAGTTACTCAAAAACATAAAAAGAATACAAATATGGCTTAGCAGTCCTTCTGTTGGGTGTACAACTAAAGGAAAGGAAATTGGTACAGTGTTGATATATGTCACTTTCATTATGGCTTTGTTTACAACTGCCTAGATAGATAATCAAAATATTTGTCACTTGATAAAAGAATAAATTATTGCACATCTACATTTATAAACATCTGTACGTATGTGTATGAAGCCTTCAAAAAGGAGAGAGGTCTTCACATCTATGACAATTATGGATGAACCTGAAGAATATATTAAGTGAAATAAGACTGGTACAGAAAGATTTTGCACAGTCTTATGTGTGCAATGTAAAAAACAGTAAAAGTAAAATGTACGGAAACAAAAGTTAGGTTCTGATTAACAGGGTTAGGGATGTGGAGAGGAAGTAGGGAGCAGTGAGTTAAGTTGGGGCACAGAGCTGCAGCTAGGTAGGATGAATACATGTGGAGCAATAGTTGACAACATGAGGAATATAATGAAAGTATTACACTGTATGTTGTATATGTGCTAACAAAAAGGATGTCAGACGTTCTTACTCTACACACAGGAATGTTATGTGGGACATGCTGATTTGCTTGGCAAAGTAACCATTCACAATGTGTAAGTATATCAAAATATCATGTTTTACTTCTTATAAATGTAAAATTAAAAAAAATCAGTACTGGGTAACATACTGTATGGTAAATATAAAATATCTTATTATTGGATTTTTGGCTTAAAACTTTTTTCCTGTATGATTTAGAAGACAAGTGCTTTCAAACAATAACTACAAATCTGAATGAACATAAAATATGAAAACAAAACAAACATAGGAAATGTGATTTTCTGGCTCTTTGTGATAGATTTTTTGAAAAGTGAATTTTGTCTACCACTTAAATCACATAAAACGCTTGAAGCTTTATTGATTAGTGAGCATTTCAAGAATGTATCCTTCCAAATTCTAAATTTCACACTTTACTTCAGTGACTTTTAAATTCTATTTAGTGGAAATGAAGAATTGTGAAGAATCTTTAGGTCTCCAGTTGATAAGGGCAAGCCAAGAGTGTCGTCATTTTGTTTGTTTTATTGTTTTCTCATTTGTTTATTTATGTGGTTTAATCTAGCATCTAACAGTACAGCACGTACGTGGGTACAAAGAATTGCACCTCATCTGTGAATAAGCTTCCCAACCCTGAAGCCCAAGTTGTGATTAAAATAGATAAAATCTATTTTAAAGGTCTGTCATTTGGGAAAATTCAAGGTTGAACTTACCATTATGAACTTCATAATGATTATACTGTAGTTTTCAATAAATTGCTTGTGGTCTCCGTATTGGAGACTTCATGATTAAATTAAAGAGGAAACATTCACTATTCATCTACTCTTCAGTGTGGAGAGAAAGCTTCATTAGGTCATACTTTTATGGTATTTTGAGTAATTCAGTAGCCAACAAATAGCCTGCTCGATTTCATTAATCATTCATCATCGTCTGCCTTAGAATGCACACATAAACTTGACATTCAGTATGGCTTGATAGCAACAGCATTCTGCCAGCATTCTGGACAGTTAGGGGTACCCTGTGATACAGATTCTGCCTTCCCATCCTGCAGCAAAGGACACTCAACTGGTCACAGTACTACAACTTAGAATATACAGAAGTTCACTGAAGTCTTTTTCTCTTGAATTCATTTTTGAGCCCAAACTAAGCAAGATAAATTATATTGCCGGAGGTATTTTTTAGAGAAATCTATTAGGGAATGAAAAATAGAGGTTAGGTTCCTATGCCCTCAGCACTCTTACCTGGAGCATCACGCAGCTGTTCCTTAAATTAGATTCTCAATAAGATCTACTTCTGTTCAGGGTTAGCCTTGGCCTGGAATGTGTCACAGAACCACAGACAGATAGCTGGACATGCCCATTAGATCAGCCCATTAGGTGGGTCGAGTTTTCTAAATTTGCTAAGGAAAGCCTTGGGCTATAAATAATATTCAACAGCAGATCATAGGTTGATCTTAAACTTGACTTCTTTAAGGTATTCTACTTCATTTTAATCAGGAGGCAATATCATATAAGAAAATGATTCTCCACAGATTGGGAATTGGGTCGAATCTGTGGAGGTTTGAAAGCATATAAATATTCATACTTTTGATTCCATCCCCTATCCCAATTTTCTAACTCTCTCTACCCTTAAGTGTATTCAACTGGAAAGGAAAAAGGGATTTGATTTTTCTCTATGCCCAGCATCTTCTAATATCATGAATTTCAGGGATTATTGAACTAGGTTTTATGTTGCAATATTTGGAGCCAAGATAATCAGGGGTTTCTTCCTTGATGAAAAAAAGAAAATAAGCTAAAAATCAAGTAGCAGAAACCTTTTAGCTCTCAACTCTAGAAGAGGAAAATTAGAAGAGTGCGGGAAACACAAAGTTCAAGCTTGTAGATGCCCCAGCAATGAGGGTTAGATCGCTGTCTGCAGAATCCATAGCACAGAGGCAAACCTGCAAGTGGACGTGCTTTCAAAGACAGACGGTGTCCTTTGCTTACACACATTTCAATCACTGCTGTTTTTAGAAGCTACATCTCAGAAAAACTGGCACAAAAAATATTCCTATCCACAAAGATTTTCTTTACAGAATTATATTCACATGTGGTTTAATAAAGGGGAAATGTTTTGAGAGCTCACAAGCGTGAGTCGTACAGATCAATCACTCAACGTGAGTCCTTTGAAATATTTTTAAGTGTTTATTGGTACATGGTTTTAGTACACACTGAGTGCATTTATCATGGGGGGATCTCTTGATGCAGTTACGATGCACAGTAAGGCTTCTGGTGTAACTCAGCTCACTATTTTCCCACAAATTTATTTTTTAAAAGTAAAAGGAGAACAATCTAAAATAATGATCAAAGTATGGTATATAAATGCAGAAACCAGAAACACAATTATGCTATCGTTATAAAATAATATATGCCATGGATAAGGATGCATGCTATTCTTTTATATTACTGACAGAATAGTTGTTGTGTTTACAGCAGAATCACCACAAAACACACGAGTAAAGTACTGCGTGTTAGGACAGCTACAACATGAGAAAATGACCAGATCCCGAAAGGCCTATTTGAAACCCCAATTAAATTGTCTAGCTATCAGAATCTGGCATTTTATTTCATTCAGGTTTATGAGTTCAAGCTGAGTGTGCTGGCACACGCCTGTTAATTCTGGCACCCAGAGGTTTGAGGCAGGATGATTGCTGAGAGTTCAAGACCAATCTGGGCCTCACAGTGAATTCAAAACCAGTCTGAACTACTTAGTGAGAGCCTGTCTCAAAAAGAAGACAAAGTTTATGAATTCACGATGACATCTTTTTCCTTTACATTGTTATTAAACCCACATATTTTGGACATGGTTTATCAGCGGGAAGTGGAAAAGGCTGCAGGGAAGCACTGATCTCTGAATACAAGAACGAAAAGAGAGGGAAGGTACTGATGATGGAGGGTACTGCAGGACACTGTGCTGTCGATGCTGTCCGGCAGAAGACCCTGCGAGCACACCCGTCGTCAAACAAGTGATGTTTAGGACTCCTCGCAACAAAAGGTGGGAGTACTGGGCAAAGTAGAAAAGGTTATCTGGTAAGATGGTATTTAAAAGAATTAAATTGTGCAACGGTTAATGTAGATTAGCTTGATTGGCTAGAGAAACATCTAAAAAATTAATAAAGCAATTTCTGAGTGTGTGTTTCCAGAGATTACTGGCATATGGGATGTAGGACTTCAAACTTAGTGGCGAGACATGCCCCGAGCAACAATATACCATCTGATAGATCGGTGCCCAGATGTGACCACAGGGGAAGGAGAAAACCCACCAGCACAGCACCTTCTTACACTGTGTCCATCATCTCCCTCTGCCTCTGCCACTGCCCTCCCTGTGCCTCTTCCTCTTCCTCTGCCTCTCTTTTCCTTCCCCTCCTCCTTCCCCGCCCCTCCCCCTCCCTCTCACTTTCTATCTCCTTCTCCCTCTCTCATTCCTGGCTGCCAGGAGGTGAGTAGCTTTCCTCTACCACATTCTTCTGCCATGTTGCCTCTGCCTTTATACAGGCCTAAAAGCAATGGAGGCAGCTTACCATGGACCAAAACCTCTGAACTCATGCTAGCAAATAAGTCTTTCTTTCTTCAAGTTGTTTTGGAAGGGGACATACTTTGTCACGATAATGGAACTCTAACTAATACAGGGCTCCTGTATGTGACTGGGGGAGAGTTCCAGGGTTCAGACCTTTCCTTTGGGTTGGGTAGTATCAGGAAGGTCTTCCCTTAGATTGGGTTAATTTCATAATTAGGCCACTAACAGGGCTACTCCAGAAAGAAAAGCCTAAAATTATGACGGCACTGTAATTTATAAATAAGGATTGAGCAATCATTCATAGCCATGATAAGATGGTGTTTGGTTAATATTCATAATTTCCCCCATTCAGACACACTCACGGGGTGGGCTTGCTTTAGTCCTGATCTATTATATTCACAAAGTGGCCATCTTTGACCTTAGTATTCTGTGAATTGTTTCTATTCAACAGGAAGAGGCCCCGCAGCAAATGCCAAGGCAGCTACTAGATGTGAGGGATTGCTTTCTTCTCTCTGTCAACGTGAACTCCTAGGTAGAAGCAGTAGTTCTGCTTCAACACCAAAAGATTGTAAGAGGAACAGTACAGACAATACCGTTCCTGCAGCAGGCACTGCTGACTACAAGGATTGTTGCCTGTCATTTCCTAAACAATGCAGTGAGGTACCAGTCCTCTTCTCTTCACTTGCCACATGAGGAAACTGAGTCACAGAGAGGTTATCCAGAGCCTCAGAGCAGTCCTGTAATGTAGAGATGCCTGCCAGAATTCAAAGACTCGGTTCTAGAAGGCAGTCTTACACTCCTACCAACAAACAAATGAATAAATACCTCTATTCTCAGGTTTTGAACAAATAATTTTTGGAGTTGAATATTATTATTATTATCCAATGCCCTTGCTTTCCTCCATGAAGCTGTTTTGAGCTCCTCCTTAATTTCTGTTTTAAAGCACTTTCCAACTCCTATCTTTTTCCAACTAGTAATAGTATACAAGATATAAAAGGAGAAACCAATTTAGGCAACTCTTCTGTGGAAAACTGTTCTGAAAAGTTGAGTTTCTAGACATAATGAACATAAATTGCACACACAAATGCAGAATGCCTATTTAACTTAAATTTTATAAAAACTTAAACACTCTAGGATAAAAATATCCCATACAGTCTTGAGGCATGTTTATTCTAAATATTTATCTGAAATTCAAATTGAACTATGTGCCCAATGTTTTAATCTGCTGAACTTCGCTAAAAGTTTAGTGAAATTTAAATTTTATGAGATTAATTTATTTTCATTATCTTCCTAGCTGTAAGAAAAAAGAGATCAGTTACCTAGTTTTTGAAAGCCGACAAGTATAGCATATTGTTTGTAACTAAAATATTTAATATAGTTATTACATAGATATTTTTAAAATATAGGAACTAATGCATTTAGTCCTCATGAATATATACAGCAACATGTATTTTATGGACATATGAGTGTAACATAGTAGAAGAAAACTCGGAATATATATATATATATATTAAAATTGAGGGGTAGAATCTCTCATTTATTCACCATCTTATGAAGTCACTATGTCCCAAGCTATAACAGGTACTGGGGATACGAAAACAACCTCAGAGTTTAATGAAAGCTAAAAAAAAAAAGCAAAGATTAGCTAATCTAGTAGACCTTTTCCAATTGTTTTACCTTTGCTTATATTACATATCCTTTAATTGAACATTATTTTTCTTTTCTGTGAAATATATATGCTTTAGCAAGTTGTTCAGGGACACTCGCAATTAATTTTCTGTTGGCCTCGGCCTAACTCATCAGTGTTTCATCGCGCTGACTTCTGCCTATTAGGGAACCTCGCCCTAATTCAGCACATGGGCATTTTCTAATCATTGCTGCGTCTCATGCAGACCTGAGTCACAATGGAGTTTACAAGAATCCTGGCTTTTCTCTAACACCAGGGGTTACAGATTATAAGAAATAATACTTCAAGGGTCTAGCATCACAGGATAGACTGATGACCTTAGCAATGAGCAAGCATGCCATTTGAAACTGTCAGGAAAAGACTAGACATGCTTTGTAAGGAATAGTCTCATTAGCAACTTTATACTGAAAGCAAAAACTAAAATCCATTGTTGCAAAAGAACAAAGAAGAAAAATTGTACATACAGCCCACTAATTATATCTACAAAGTATTAAGTGAATGCAAGAAGGTCTGTAACCAAGATTTAATTGGTTAGCATATGGCACAAATGTATATTTGCTATGAACACTAAACACTACATGATTTCCTGGAACATCTTTGAAGAATTGTCCAAAAGTGTCTAGCAATCATTTTCTTGATGTTTCAGATTTCCCAGAGCAGCAAAGCACATGAGATAATAACCTGAAATAAGAGAGGAAAGCAACACAGGGAACACTCAGAATTATTTAAGGCCATGCACTCTGTCTGGCAAGCAGAAAAAGGGAATAAACATGAAGAAATAGTATGATTGCATGAACAATCCACACCTCAGCATCTGATGTGTAGGAATGCAACGTGACAAAAAAGTTGGGATAGATTTGCTCAAAACATCTTCAGAACTGTTGCTAGATCTGCTCTGTCTTAACAATATGTTCTCAGTGACATCATAAGGAAAGGGACAACTAGGGAAGGACACAGAACTAGTATGTGTTATTTTCCTCAGTCTTGCACAATCAGTCTTGTACCCTCCATTGCCAACATCATTTACCCATCTGATTAGACTAGGAGCATGGTAGGACTCTCAATGATGTTTACTAACACAGTCATCTCTTAGTAGATACTATGATCTTTTTTGAAAGATTTACAAAGTCTTAAATGTAATGGACTTTTGTACTTGCCATTACACAATTTGATGAAAAGCCTAAACCAAAGTGGTAAAATAAAGTCAGTTTGAAAAGCCAGAGCTTCTCGATAGAGTCAAATCATGTGCAGAAAATAGAACCACTAGTGGCACCATTTGCTGTGACTTTTTGATCAACAGAACAGTAAAATGCGCTGGCCAAATGTTTCCTTTCCTAATTACAAGCTTCACATGGCAGAACTCTCAAGCTTTCTCTGATTTAAACACTACTAAACTCACAGTATTTGAACAATCTGTTCATAGTCAATGAATCTTCTAATGATTTTATCAGTATTTTCCTATTTTGTATCACATCTTTCCTCACAACCATTTTAAAGCAATTTATAAAAATAAACCCCAACTGGGGGTGCCTGTAATCCCAGCACTCTGGGTTGAGGCAGGAGGATTGCTGCAAGTTCTAGGCTCCATAGTGAGTTCAGGGACAGCCCGAATTATGGCAAGACCATGTCAAAAAAAAGTCCGATTTTGCAATAAGTTGAGGCACAAAACACAGACCTGAAGGTCCTAATTTGCATGCCAGACATGACATGATGTTTTGCATCTACTATTCCCATCAACAAAGAAACTTAGAAATTATTAAACCCACTTCAAAGAAAAAACTCAGGCCCAAAGAAATCTTATGTAGTTTTCCCCAAATAAGACAACTAGAAAATGTATTTTGAAATTACTGACAATTATGCCCATGGCCCTAAATAAAATTTTTCTATGAAATAATCTGAAACTGAACCTTGGGCAGATAAGTGTTCTGTGCTCTGCTGTTTATTTTGTTTTATATGTGCTTGAATGAGACTATTTATTTATCTAGTATTTTTTTAAGGATGCTTCATCAAAATTGTCAGACTGCAAAACCTTTTGAAAGCAAACAGGAGGATTACATCATAAATCAACTTGCTTTTAAAAAATACAATAGAACTGTGTTTTTTGGAGAAAATCCAGTGTTTTGCCCTCATACTTGCAGGCCCAGAGCATGCCTGCGATCCATAATCTTAGGTGAAGGCCTGTACCTTTAGACAAAGATAGAAGGGCTCCACACAAGGAGGGAAAATTGAGTGAATCAAATGGCTCACAGCTGGCACATTGTTTTTTCTCACACCAGTGCCACCGAGTCCTTTGAAGAAGTTTGCATTTCTTTCTTTTGTCCTGGTAGGAATTTTCTCTTTGAATAACTCTGTTGAACTCAGTGCTCTGTTCATCCCATTTCTCTTTCTTGCTCTGTGAAAAGGAAGAAGAAAATCTTCCATCCCTATTCGCCTGTGATCCTAGCAGTGAGGACAGGTTTATTCCGAGAAGATGGTTAGAACCAGAGCTCGTGGGCCTAGAATCAGGGCACTTGCAGAATGGCTCACTGCCCTCCTAGGAAGAATTTACCAAGTCAATTTTATAGGAATCACTTTGCCCTTTGCTTCTTTCCTGTCCGGGGTAAATCAGTTTCACTGAAGTCATTTCAGTTAATCTCTCCTGCATAACTTGCTGTGTTGCATGGATGTGAATCTTATCCAGTCAGCCCCAAGTGTTTCAGCATACTTGTTCTGGCACACCAACATGCTTGGAATGATTTGCTGGGCCACGGTGACACGCAGTAGGGGGTCTAAACCTGGAATGAATTTGCTCTCTCCTAAAGCAGTATTCTATCGTCTCTCATTGCCTTTTTTTTCACCTCTAATAAAATTGTCCTGGCTAATTACTAGATGAGGGAACAGAAGACTATATGAAACTTCCCCAGTGGCAAAAAAGGTTAAAAAGGGAAAGAAAAAGGATGCATTTGTGTGCTGATTACCAGCGGAGGACAAAAGTCTTTTTGAAAATCATGTTCTTTTCTAGCAATAAGCTTTATAATAGTCCCTACCCTTGGAGATTAAAAAGCTTCAGGGCTGTACAAATAACAATAATCAGATCAGAAACTGTTAAAAGCATAAGACAGATAAATCCAATGAGAAACCTTTAGAGGAAAGAAGATAAGCTGCGCTCTGAGTTAAAATGTCAGTGAAGCTATATCTCTCTAGAGGCAATGTGTTTTCTTCCTCACTGATTAGAAACAGAAAAAAGTGCATATGCAGTTTGAACAGAAAGATGGATCCCATCGAAGGCTGCCCATCTGCCCTGTAGCCTCTGGCTTGCCTTGAGTCTAACTCTGTGTCATCATGAGGAAACTTGCCTTCATCTTTTTTAAAAAGTTGGGACCCAAAATATGTGTCAGTCAGGTAGAGAAGTAAATGTTAAACACGTGAGCGAATACAGAATGAGGAAAAACACACAGCCACAGCACACTTGCATTCAAAATTGGTCTGTCGGACACCCACAGATAAAACACTGATTCATTACGCATTGCCTCATCCAGGTTAGAGAGGTGGATTATATTTTATAGCAAATATAAAAAGGATAGTAATGTCAAGCATTTCCGCTCAGTGAGCCCCCTATCACACAGACCCACCTGGACTTGGCTTCTGTTTTTAATTCACCTCCTGAGGTTCTTGATTGCTTAAGAAAAATATGAAAGATTCCCTGATGTAGATAAATGTTGCTTTACTACCTTGCCACCAATTTCTTTAAATAATTCTCTTAGCCACTGACTCATATTTAAATAGCTTTATAGAGGTACAGTTTACATATCATAAAACTCACCAATTTAAATTGAATACCTCAGAGATAATAGAGTTGTACAACCATCACCATGATATTTTCTTTTTGTCTTTGTCTCTCTGCAATTGGAATATAAATATGCCCGGGTATGTTTTATTTGGTATTTATCCTGTCTGATGTTCACTGAGCTTCCTGGATTTGTGGTTTCCTGTCTGCCATTAATTTAGGAAATCTTTTAACCATTATTACTTCAAATATTTCTTCCAATCCATTTTCTCTTTCTACTTTTGACATTTTAGTTATGCATATTCTCCTTTCACAACTGTCCCACAGCCCTTAGGTGTACTACTCTAGTTATTTTTCTTTTTTTCCCTTTACATTTAATTTTGGAAAATGTCTATTAAGTTCTCTTTGAGTTCCCTGGCTCTCTCTCTGGCTAAGTCAATGAATCCACTGAAAACATTCTTCATTTGTCATTCAATTTCTTTTTTAATTCTGACATTTCCTTTGGGTTCTTTCTTGAAATTTCTGTCTCTTGCATTACCAATTTTTCTTCCAAACTTTTTTCATTAAAGACTTTAATGTGCTCATAATATATTTTGAACTCTGTGACAACTCCAATATCTGTGTTATATCTGAGTCTAAATTTACACTTTGTAACTTTATGATTGATGTTAAAAGTAGAACATGTATTCAATTATAAGAATTTAGGTAGGTAAATAGACATTTAATGTCAGGGTGCTATGGTGTCTCTCTCTAGGTCTCCCCAAATCTTCTGGCACTTAGAGGTGGGACTTGTGGAAGATGACTGGATTTTGAGGGCATCGTAGCTGAGCGGGATGCATGGAGGTGGGGTCGCTGTCTCATGGGAAGATTTGTGTCACTGGGGGTGTGACCTAGCAAGGTGCATCTCCTTTCCCACTTCATTTCACACTCTGCTTCCTGGCTGCCATGACACGAGGAGCTTTTTCCTCTGTCATGCTCCTTTCATGCCATTTCCTCCTGGAAGTCAGCTGACATGGGCCAAAACATGAGCCAAAGTAAATCTCTCCTCCTTTAAATCACAGGTGTCAGGCACTTTTTCCCAGCAATGGACAAAGTCATTAAGACAGAGGGTTTATGGTAACCAGGCTACGGTGCAGCCCATACCTAATACACGTTCTAGCTGTATGTGCTAATGTGTGTGGTGTCCTTGCTTTTGTCTCCCTTCTTCACTGTGAGTGTCCCTAAGTGTTCCTTTTCAGGAGGAATGAGTTTTGCAGCTCTCTGAACTGCCATGGCCCCTTACTCTGCTACAGCTTTTTGTGATGATAAGCAGTCTGGCGAAGAGAAGCATCCTACAACCTCGTGATTAGAGATTTGCCTTTTGGCGGGCCTGTGTCTTGGAGCTGTGACCCTCATGAGAGTTTCTCCAGTGTTAAAGTTTTGCTTTTCCATTCTGGACTCCCTTTGTTGGCTGAAGTAGTCCCAGTCTATTTCTTTGAAGGCATGATGTCTGCTGACTGTATTTTTGCCCTTAAGTAGCACAGAAAGGGCAGAGGCGGCTGCAGTAGGTGGGGTAACCTTTACTCAACTGAGATAAGGCTCTTTTTGGGCAATGATAATACTGTTTCTCTGGTGAATTCCAAATGATACAACCTCCAACATTTCATGAAAATTATCATTTAAATGTCTTTAAATTGGGAGTCTTTAGTGCATTTACATATAATATAATTATTAATATGTTTGAACCTAGGTGTAGCACCTTGTTAATTCCTCGTATTCTTTTTGGTTCCTCTTTCCCAATTTATTTTGTATAATTTGAATTTTTTTAACATTCTATGTCTGTTTTGATTTTGATTATATCTTTCTATAATTTTTAGCAATTGTTCTATGAATTATAAGACATCTGCTTTCAAATCCTACTTAGAATCAATATTTTACCACTTCAATTTGAACATAAAGATGTCATCATGATATAGGTCCCCTTACTCTCTCCCTTTTTATGCTATAAATATGTTAAATGTTCAATATAATATTTATTTTTTATACTTTTTAAAACTCTGGAGTGAAAATTTGTTTTATTCAAGTTTAAAAAATATTGACTTCTTTTTTAATTTTAAATTTAAATCTAATTAATTTTAACTAATACATGAAAACACTGAAATTATACATATTGATGAGGTATTATATATGTGTCTCATTTTGATATATATGTAACATTTAAATTAGGCAAAACATATCCATCTCCTAGATACAGTTTAGACATATGTCCTTCAGGGCTTATGTGTTGGAGGCTTCATACTAAATGCAGCACTGTTCAGAGGTAGAGACAGTGAGAGGTAATCAGATATGAGGGCTCTAACTTCATAAACAGATTGTAAGACTGCTAAGTTTATAGCTCAATGTGCTTACTCGAAGGTGGGCTTCGATTAGTTGCAGCTGGCTTTGATAATTATAATTCATTCCCAGTCCCTTTCGCTCTGGCCCTTCCCCTTTCTACTTCCCCTCTTTTCTTTCCTCTATTCCTCCACTATAATTCTGCCTTCCTAAAAGCTGGATCCAGTCAACCAAGGACTGACACCTCTGAAACCATGAGCCAGAATAACCCTTTCCTCTTTATTTTTGTATTTTGTTATAGTTTTGGAAAGCTAACCATTATAGTACTCAACATTATTATAATAAACACTCAAATCTGAAAGCTTCTTGAGATATACCATACATCATTATGATCTACAGGCACCAGGACCATCATGTAGTATTATAACTTAATACTCACTGACCATGTACAACTTCTCCCTTCCCTACTCTCCCTAGTTCCTAGTAATGAACATTCTACTGTCAACTGCTTTGAGATGGACTATGTGTATTTAAAGCCCTGTCATAAATTTTGTATGCAAGTACTACATTAAGTTTAAAAGAGCTGAAGAAAAAGAATAACCCATTAAATATGCCCTGGTATATACCATACCCAAAATGCATTATTCCTTATGTTCTAACTTTTCTTTTGCTCTGATTTGCCTTATATATGAAAATTCTTTTACACAGAGCAATTGGTTAAGAATTACCTTAGTTTTGCTTTTTCTGAGGATGTCTTTATTTTGTAAATTACAGAGAGTCATTTAGATAGGAAAAAGAACCTTAAAATAACAGTTTTTTCAGAACTTAAAAAATGTTAGCTACTGCTTTGTTCTCTTTGAAATCTGAAATTACCAAAAAACCAAATCTTTGCTATCTATAAGTAAGGTGTTATTTTTCCTTAGTAGCTTGAAAGATATATTTCTTGTGTTTATTCTTAGAAATTTGAGTCTGATGAATCCTGTCATTGATTGTGTTTATTATTTTTAGGATACACTTGGCTTCTTCCATTTATAGTGTTATATCTTTCACCAAAAATAGGAGACATTTAATAACTATTTATCCATGTATTTATTTTTAGCATCACATTCATTCTCCTCCTCTATAATCCTGATAACAAAATAGTAAGACTTCCTGTTTGTTACTAAAACTCCATTTTATTTTTCTCTGTCTTGCCATTTACATAATACCTATTGATTTCTCTCCAATTCACTCTTCCCTCTATCCCTTCTATTGAAGTCAGTCTGGTGAACTTTTATTTTGGTAATTGAATTTTTGCTTCTAAAATTTCCATTGATTCTTCTTTATGTCTTTTATTTTATTAAAAATTGCTTCATTTTAAGTTTTGTGTTCAAAAGTGTTCATTATTACTCTTGGTAGCATTTTTATGTAAATGCTTTAAATATTTCCAGGTAATTCCAACATTTGTGTTACTTTGTCATTATACTCTGTTGATTATCTTTTCTTATGGAGTAGTAATTTCATAACTCTTTATATTCCAAATAACTTTCAATTGCATTCTGGTTATCTAGGAAGACTATTATGTTTTGAAACTCTGGCTGTATTTGAAATCTTATGGAGAATACTGATATTTTATTTTAATAGGCACAGGCACAATTGTGTTCAGGCTGCAAGTTCTAAATTGCCTTCAATAGACTGTGATTCCATGGTAGCTTTTTTTCAAAACAAAATGGCAGTATTATGAATATTCCACTAAAAAGTTATTTTTCCATGTGTTTGAAGCTTCATCTCTAGATTAATTCTCAGAGTTACTGGATGCCAACTAAAATCAAATGCATTCATTTTCATGTAGAAATGGGTCCAGAACTTCTTAAGTCGACTTTGTTTTTTTTTCTAATTTCTCTATCACTACCATCTCTCAAGTACTTTTTATGCATAATTCCCTGTATCTTATCTTTTGGTCCTATGACCAAAAATACGAAATATTCAGTATTTTATCATGCAGTAGGAAACTGGGAGAGAAAGGAAGACTTTGGATTTGCCATCTTGGAAATTTTGGTAGAAGTTACTCCTTCAGAGTTTGGGTTCTTTTAGTCTCTTCTTGCTGTTCTTTTTTTTTTTTTTTTTTTTTCCCATTGCTGCTGTCTTTGGAATATTGACTTGGGTCTGAGATATGAAAGATTTTAACTAAAGGAAGAAAATAACTACAGGGACTTTTGCCACTTTCTCAGCTTAGAAGCTCCACTTTCTGTTCCTTAAATAAGAACTAATAGGTTTTGCATGAATATTTCTGCAACAAAAGGATTCACTTTTAATTTTGATTCTAAAAGCAAAGAAACTTTAATAGCAATAAAGACAGTCATATAATGGTTTGATTCTATGGAAAGTTTTATGTGTCAGGTAACAGTATGCATATAGTTATACAGTTTTATATGCCATGTAACTATATATAAACTATATATGTGTGTGTGTGTGTGTGTGTGTGTGTATATATATATATATCATCAACTATCACAGAAGTTTAGTATATTTTTCCCATAGCAGTTAGCTGATTGAATAGGCTGAATATTGAATATTTGAAAAGAACAATTTAAAATTTCTCTCATTATATTTTTCTGTACAACACTGCACTGAACAACAAAAGATGTATCCCTTTAAAAAGTATTTGAAATATTTAAAAACTTGAATTTTTGTCTAACTACTCAAATACTCAAATAATATGAAAGAATTAGTAATCTGACCACAACTTGATCAGTAATAATAAAGTACATACTTACATATTTTGGCCTGATGAACAAAATAGTAGAAAATAAAATTATTTTTGAAACTGATAAAAACAGGGCTGGGGATTTAGCTCAGTGGCATAAGTGCCTGCCTGGCAAGTGCGAGGTCGTGAGTTTGATCCCCAGTACCGCAAAAAACAACAAAAAAAAGAAACTGATAAAAACAATTTTTAAAATATCCCATGAGGTTAAAAATTAATAAGCACTCTTTTTAAGATGGAGGAATATTAACTTAAAAAATTCCTTTTCTAGTATGATTGAAGGTCTTTAATGGTCCTGCAATTCCACGTGTAGGTATATATTTTACAGGAAATGTTGCATTTGCAAATACAAGACATATGGTGTTTAAGATTGTTCTAAACAGTAGGAAAAATATAATAAAAAAACTAGAAAGACTAAATGCCCATCAATAGTAGAATGGATAACTCACTATATATTTTATAATGCAAAACTCTACAAAAGTGACAGATTATTCTCTCTAAACAAAACAAAACAATAAATGGTGAAAGTTTGTGTGATAGTAAAGTTCATATGGATAAACAAATACACAAAAGTAGAAATAAAAATGCTAAGAAATAAAATCTAAGAGTAATATTTCAGATTTTGAAACATATAAAGATTTTATAAAAAAAAATACCAGTGAGATACTAGTGTATGCCTAGACAAACATGCCAATGAAATAAATTATAAAGCCTTGAAGAAGACTTGAGTACATAGAGAAATTTATGTGTATTTATTATCTGATAAAAGTGATATCTTAAATGTCCAAGACATTGACTGACTTCATAATACATAGTACTGAGATAACTATTTAGATACTCAAAAGTAAATTTAAATGGTTTGGGGATCTACATGTAAAATACAACATGTAGTTTCCAAAACAAGCATTAAAATTTAGTATTTAATTTCAGTGTAGAAAAAGGTTTTCTGTTACCAAAAATACAGAGAAAGTAAAAGAATACATGGCAAGTTTCACCACACAGAAACTGAAATTTTGTGTGACCCAAACTGTCAGAAATGGAGTAACAACAGCAACAATAAAAAGTCAGCAATCTAGAATGATATATTTGTACCTTACCCTGTATATAAAATTTAAGAACTCTTAAAGATTGAGGGACAAGCAATCAAAATTCTGATAGAAAACGCTCAAAAAAACCATGAATAAGTAACACAGAGAACGATATTAGTGAGCCCTGAAATGTGTGGGGAAATGCTCAAATTGGCTGATAACAAGATATCATGAACTAAAAGCCCTGAGGTAGTGTATTTCACTGATAAATGGACAAAGGTAGCAAGTGTCCCAGCACATTCTGTTCACGGCTGTGGGTAAACAAGCGCGCTTGCTTGATGCTGACAAAAACGCACACAGCCTCAAGCCTTTCACAGGACCATGTGGCCACCTACAAATACACTTAATTTCTGACCCAGTAATCCATTGCTAGAAAGCCACCCTTAAGAACATCTTTCACATAAAAAACATACATAGGTACAAAGATGTGAATAAGGTTGCATTGCTTGTAACTGCAAAATACCAGAAACACACTCTTGGGAACGTCACTCGGCATACTATATCTACTCACTTGAATACTACACATTTGTAAATGGGAATGAAAGTGATTGGGAAATTGATATTGCGAAGGATTTTCAGGATATACTATATTGCTAAGACAGTAAAGCACAGTATGCTAACCTCCGTGAAAGATGAAAGAAGAGGATGTAAGACTATGTAAGTGTCTCTTCCTACTAAGGAAAAATTACATGGAGCAAGTGAGCGGGAAAACACATGGAAAGATGGGATAATCAAACTGGGTTAGAATGAGACAGATAAGACACTTCACTAAATCTTCATTTATGCAGTTTTGACTCTAAAAATTATAGCCATATTTTTCATGCCACAATAATAGACAACTGAAATTAACCATAACTTAAGAAACTCAAAAGGCATACAAACAGTAACAAATGCAGCAAACTGAACTACAGAAATAAAACACTAAAAGAGTCCAGAAAAAGAAAACAAAACTAATATATATTTAGACTGTATAAGGTCAAGATAAATACAAATAGAATCATACATAAATATTTCACTCTTTTAACAGATTAGTTTGAGGTACAAATTAAAAATTAGTGACTTTTCATATGTAAATAAGAATTGAGCAAATATTTAAAACACTATAGTAAATAATGAGAACCAGGTTTTTCATTTATTAAGGAATTATGCTATAAACAAGAGGAAGACGACAAAGAAATCCATCTTGTTGGATTAGATCAGAGGTGTTGCTATGAATATATATATTCAATGTGAATTCACATATTCCTGCATGTATGTGTGTGTGTGTGTGTGTGTGTGTGTGTTTTTCTCAGCTCTTTTGTTAAGAGATCTGGAAAATAGTACCCCAACACAATGAGCACACTTAGTATCTGAATTTTAGTTTCTAGATATTATTTCTCAATGAAAGGAATCAGAGCTCCTGGAAAAAACATTTGCCCCTAAGAAGCACATCAACATGAGAGCCTGGAATATTTCACAATTCCACAAAGTAGGGAATTGCTCAAAAAGAATTGAGAGCACGTTACAATAACATGGAAGCCACTCTGAAAAAACATCATAGTAACATAAAAAAGGAATAATCTGAGAGAAAAAAATGAAAATTGCATTGTACTATATAAAATAAATGTCAAGAATCTATAATAACATGATTGAATAAATATATAGAAAGTAAAAAAAGGGCTGGCTAATACTCTTCAAGATAGTCATACAAGTCAGCAAGCACAAAGAAAGTCCAAGTACTGTCACAGGCTGCAGGGAGCCACGGAGATACTTAAGTTAAACTCAATCAGTGCAAGGATTTATATGAAGCACATGGTTGTGGATTAAACCTGAAACAGAAAAAAAAGAGGAACTTATGGGAAAAAAAGATGAGATTCAAAATGATCTGTAGTTCAATTAACAGAATGTTTCAAATGTTACTTCTTGGTTTTGATAATTGAATTATGTAAGATGATAAATTTCCAGGAAGCTGGATTAAACTATGATACAGGAACTCTGTATCAGTTTTGTGGTATTTCAGTAAGTCAAGAATCATTTATTGATAAAATCTTTAAAAACAATATATTTACATTCACAACATTTACAGTAACACTTAATCACCAAAAGAAGGATAAGCATAAAATATGAACATGTGGTGACATTTGAGGGTCACAGGTACGGGAAGTGGATTAGAAAGGGGAACTTGGGGGGAATTCAAAGGTAATTTAATACTGTTTTTAAAATAAGTATAATACATGAATGTTCCTTGTGACATAAATATTTATATCTCCCATATATTTGATCATTTTTTGGATCAGCGCACACAAACGTGATACTGAAGCAGAAACATAAAGGGTATACATTAGAGCACATTCTATGGTAGTAATCTGAAGTCCTACTGCATGATATCAAGTACTCCACAAAGAGCCTTTCAACATTAAAATTTAAGGTGTTAGATTTGATAACCTCTCCATCAGCAGGTCCTTAGTAGGAGTGGTCTTGCTTGTGAAGATGGTAAAATCCTGGCAAGAGTGCAATTTAGTTCTGAGTATGGTATCAATGGAGAAAGGGGAGCGGTTGGAATATTTGCCTGTGGATACAATTTTAAGAAGAGCAAATGGAAGAGAGTATTTATTGGCACACACTGAGAGTGGAAAAGAAACCCTGCAGTGAGTCTCAAGGTACCCAATTAAGATAAAATTAAATCATACAAATATTGATCCAGTTAAATTTGCCGGGGGTAAGTCTTAGTATCAGTCAAAGTTTTAAAAATATCACATATCAAGGAACTGTAGAAAATACATACCAAAAAAAGTATACACACACACACACACACACACACATATTCCTAGAGAAAACACATCTCATCTCAAGTTTACTCTTGCATTGATTAACTTGCAGTTTTGTTTATGGTTAGTTGCTCTCAAAATATTGGCCTCCCTTCACACATGCTTAACACTATCAGAGACAATGCTCTACCTTCAAGGAACGAACATTTTGTTTAAATGAGATGCACACAATTTTAGGCACTTCTTTACGGAACTAACTGGGTAAAATAGAGAACAGATACCAAGTGTGATGGTACACTCCTGTAAAACCAGCACTTAGGAGACGGAGCAGAAAGACTAATGCAAGTTTGAGGCCAGCTTAGGCTATTTAATGAGTTTAAGTGACCTAGACAATGAAGACACTATGAGGCAAATCTGTGACTAATTGTGTATTTCTTCTGGATTAATTTGGTTTAATCTAAACCTTTTAATGGAGAATTTTGCACACAAGGGACTCTGTGGCAAAAAAATGAGACAGAAGAAAGAAAGAATAGAAGAGAAGAGAACAGAAAAGAACAGAACAGAACAGAAAATGTATATCGTATCTATGGGCACCACAATGACCTGAAGGCTCTGGCCATCCTGATGGAAAGATTAGTCACGATTTCATGGACCAACTACTACTGTGCTTGCATTATTGATCTTACTCTTCAGGGAAATTTATTCCACTTGATGTAGGAAAATGTATTTAATTCCACAACTATATTTGAATGACACATGTTTGAATCACATTGGTCATTTTTTAATAAGGATATAGTTTCCAAAAGCAAAATTCCCCATTAAAAGATTTGTATTAAACCAAATTAATCCAGCAGAAATATACAATTAGTCACAGATTTACCTCATAGTGTCTTCATTGTCTAGGTCATTAATGCAAGTTGTTAGCCATAAAATAATAGGTATTACTGATGAAGAAAACAGTTGATTTCTTTTAAGTCTGCCAGCTCACATATATCTGTGAGAATAGGCCCCGTGAAAGCAGTCCCCTGGAGGCTGTATTTACCACTGATGCTAACCCAGGACCAAAAACTTGGGGAGTTTTCTTGTGGAACAGTCCTCACAGTCCACAACACATTCAGGAACTAAATCCTCAACAGAAGAGAGTCTTAATCCTGTGACAGCAAATTTGATTTTTGAAAAGAAAGCAATGTGAGGTTTGCTGTAGTGAATAAAATGGGTGATGAAATCGATCAATAGAATTCTGAAATAGAAATGATTCATGATTTCAAATGATTGGCACTGCTCCACAGGACACTTCCGATGGACTCTGCACAAGTGACACCTTTGTAAGATGAACATTTACACTTCCAAAAAGAACTTATTTTGAAGGACAGTCTTCATTTGTTTGCACCAGTTGTGGTTTTGATATTTCAGCAATACCACTCTGTGTGTTGCAAGGCCTTAGAAGCCGGGTAGAGTTTGCTGTGAGGGTCATTGCAGGGTCTCACAGTCCCTGAGGAGTCATCCCAGTTCTGCTGGCCAAGAGCTCTTCCCTAGCACCCTCCCAGCCACAGAGAGGGGCTGAGCCTCTGAGAAGGCTGGTGACTTCCGCTCCATCGCCTGCCTGCAGGAAGCCTGAGTCTCCGCTCCTGGCTTCTAGTCTGTAAAATACTGGATGCTAACACCTTCCCATTTCTGGCTTCATGTTACCAGCAGGCTGGAGGTAGCCATGAATTCAAACTCTGTTCGATAAACAAAAAGAGAGGACAAGGAAACCCAAAGGTGGCTTATCCCTCCCAACTTACCAATGTGGTGAAGTTAGAAAAGATGAAGAAGAAAACAGGTGCACTAACAGACGACATGAGCTGAGAGATGCGAGGAACCAGGCAACTGCTACTTTTGCTGCAGGATGCGCTAATCATGTGCATATACGTCCCCGTCTGTGGGGACTCAGTTGGCAGAAGATTTTCCTTCCCTGCCCCGAAGGCAGCTTTTCCCCTACTTTGCTGCTGGCACCCGCCCTGCGTCCTCTCCTCTCCTCCCCTAAGCAGCTGCGCTTCCCTGGACAGTGCAGGGCCCAAGGCAACTGTGAGCTCCAAGTAGTCACAACCTTGCCATTGCTCTACCTCCCTTCCTACCCACTCTTTGACTCTGAAGATAGAGAAGGGCTGCTTGTCTTTTGCCCCCCTGTTCGAATTCCTTCATCGTGGCCCTTCAGGCCACAGACATAGGAGGACACATGCACAAGTTGGAATTCTGGCCGGACTCCTTTAACAGCCTCGTAATCTGCCTTCTGGAAGCATTGGGAGGATGAATGAGTCAGTGAACAGAAATGCATGGAATAGCCTCTCAATGAACGCTATTATTATTGTTATTCACACTTTATTTTCCTTGTGCTTAGCAAGCACAACCTCCGGATGCCACCGGTGCAGTCTCCTTACTGCCCACAACTCAATATCCTTGCCTTTTCTGCTGCACCCAGTCCTGGGAGGTAGCTGAAAGAGGAATAGCTGTCACCTTCCAAGACTTATCTGGAAAAGGCTTTATCTCTTTCACTGTGGGGATTTCCCCCAGGCTCTTTTGTTCCCTATTTCAGAGCTTAGTTTGCTTCCCTTTTGTGCCGCATTTGCTTCTATAGGGGGGTAGAATTGCCCTATTTACAAGAGTAGCTATCACCATGGTAACTTGGTATTTTGATACAGGCACAGAAACAATTCTGAGGGAAAAATAGGTCCCTTATTTTTCAACTTTGGCATGCAGAAGTATGTGAATCAAAATACTTGCCCCATGTTATATAGCCGGTTCAAATGTCACAGCAAAGAAACAAGTTTCGTTGATATTTTAAATAACTATTGAGAAATCACAGCATGGCAGCATTTGAACAGAACATTCTCACAATTAATTTTCAGCCAGTGCCTTAAGGTAATGTAGCTCATACTTTGGTGAACTTATTCTGTGAATGAAAAAATTGGTACCCATGACTGGACAAAGAATTGTTATGCTCACTCACACTGCAAAAAGCACTGTGAAACATATTGTTTGGGGGTTCCTGGGAATTTTTGATTGTTTCTTGAGAAAGAACAAGAAGGGAAATTGGAAAAGTTGCTCTGTTAATGATGAGAGAAATGTGGCATGCCGTATGTCACTTCTACACTGTGGAAGGAACTAGGAACAGGCGGGCTTTGCCTATTGAAAGCCTACTGTGTCCCAAATTCTGTACTAGGAGCTGCTAATATAGATTAATAAATGGTCACCCTTACCTTTGGCACATGTTATTTGGGGAGGAAACAAATGTGATGCAGCGTGATTGACACATGCCTGTAAAGACAGCTGCAAAGATGATGTGAGAGAGAAGCAGGGAGGAGGGCTCCTTAGAGACGAGCTATTAACTGTGCTGGTTTAAATCCAGGGTCTTTGCATTGTGCTGCATCCTTAGCCATTTTTAATTTTGTTTTCTTTTTGAGATAGTGTCTCACTGTTATTAAATTTCCCAAGCTGGGCTTAAACTTGTGATTCTCCTGCCTCAGCCTTCCAGAAGGCCAAGATTAAAGGTGTACACCACCAGCCAGCTCCGTGCTTTACGGATGACCAGCTGGTGAACCGGAGGCTGGAGACTGCCTCATTTATAAACTGCTGACGCTGTGTCTCCCTAGAACATGAAATTTTATGCCTTCTGTCAAACCAGGGCAAGTCTAGTGTGTCCTTTGGTGAAGTCCAACAACCGAGATTTTCCTAGCACAGGGAATTCTCATAGCGAGTTACTCTCAGTCTCGCACAGGCCATCTTGTTTCTCACCTTTGTTCATCTAGTTACTGAAATCTCCCAGTTATGTGGTACCTCCTCCCTGTCCATCCCACGTGTTCTGTGTGCCTGCTCTTACTAACTCTCCCGTTCCGCAGGCCTTCCCTTTGCTGTTTCTTTCTTGGAACCATTTGCTGGTCCCAGAGGGCTGTGGTGCACCTCTTGTGCCCGCCTACAACACCTCTGTACTGCCCATTCTTACCTGCTGGCTGAGCTGACTCATCCCGTTTCCTCACTCCCTCCACTGAGAAGCAAAGGATTTATTTCCAGCGCCTAACTTAATGAGTAATGGAGAAAAGAATCAAAGGAGACACTGTCTATTATAATTGCCCCACAGTGGAAAGAACTACTGTGGTCCACAGTATTACACTCTCGGCTTGGTTAGAGTCTTCCTGTGAGATACAGGTCACTAAACTAGATGAGACCCAAAGACCTACTTTAGTTCATTTTGGAGGTTACATTTTAATTTTAAAATAGCAAACTTCTACTATAAGTGACACCATAAAATGTTTACTCAGATTTTTACTTATTTTTATTTTTATATTTTTGATTCAAAAGAGAAAAAAAGCACTGAAAAATTAGAAAACAACTAAGCAAACAAAAAACAACAAAAGCCAGGCGATGATGACAATAACAAAATAGTGATACAAGATTTCAAAATAAAATGATAGGAATTTAGCAATGGTGGTTATATATTGCTATCTTCATAATAGTTGCTCAGGTTACCAGATTCAGGCATTCAAAATTGATCAAACAATATGATTTCCCTTTGAGCAGTTTCTTTCTCTTTCACTATATGTATTGTAACTTTCAAATCTTATTTACTTTCCGTTTCTTATACTAGCGAGACACTATGGTGTTTACACGAATGTTGGCAGGGTTGTGAGGAAAAAAGAACCCATTTCCACTATTGGTGGGAGTGTAGACTGGTAAAAACCACTGTGGAAATCACTCTGGAGACTCTTCAAAAAACTAGGATTAGAGGTTCCATTTGATCCAGCTATTCCCTTCTGGGTATTTTCCCAGAAGAATTAAAAACATCATACCACAGTGATATATGTGCACTCATGTTTATAGCTGCTCAATTTGTAATAGTCAGATCTTGGAAACAACACAAATGCCCATCAACTGAGGAATGAATTTAAAAAAAGTGGTAATTTTGTACAACAGAGTACTACTCAGCCATAAAGAAGGATAAACTTGAGACTTTTGTAGGTAAAATGGATGCAACTAGAGACCACACTCACAAGAGAAATAAATCATACCCAGACTTTTAAAATGGCTTACAGTTTGCCACACTGGCTTGTCACATTCTGTATTTCTCCATTTCTCTGTACATAAACAATTATCCACCTCTGTACATGAAGGATTGGTTCCAGGAATCCTATGAATACCAAAATCCATTTAAGAATTTACATACCATAGCATAAAAAATGGCATAACATCTGCATATAACCTACACACATCCTACCATGTATTTTAAACCATCATTGGATTACTTACCATATCAAATACAATGCATATACTATGCAAATAATGGTTGTGCTGTATCATTTGTGACAATTTTAAAAATGTCTGCATGTTCCATACACAATCCCCCCCACTCCAAATGCTTTCAGTCTATGGTTAGTTATTCACACATGAAGAACCAGCAGGTACAGAAGACCTTGCATTTTCTTCTGAACCACTTCTGAGTAGGGTGGAGGCAGTATACTCTTTTTCTCCTAGATAGTTCAGTGTGAATTTCCCCTTAAAGAGGAAATTCTTTTCCTGTAATCACAGTAAAATAATAAAAAATCTGGTAATTTAGCATTGATACAATCTTAACATCTAATCAATGGCTCACATTTAAAATTCATCAGTTGTACCAATAATATCCTTCATAGCTATCCAATCTAGGATCACATATTGCATATAGTTGCCATGCCTCTTCAGTGTTATTTAATATAAAACTTTCTCAGTCTGTCTTTGTTCTTCTCTACCTTGATATTTCGAAGAGTATGAACAAGTTCTGTTCGCTAAGCATAATGCCCGGATGTCCGATCTTTCAGTTTGCTTGTGTCACACTAAGTAAAGAGGAAGAGTCATGGGTGGCACGTGACATGTATAATACAGTTCATGGATAGAAGTAACAAGGCTTCCTTGGTTTCTAATGCTTTTCACTATAATAGTAAAGCAAAATACCACAAACCCAAGTTTAATAATGAAATGAGAAAACTTGCATGTCTGCTTGATAACATTAAACCCCTGTGTTCACAGGTACATGCCAATGTATGAACCTTGAGATATTATTACAAGCAACCGCCATATTTTCCTGGCCAAGTCCCACAAGCACAGTCTAGTGTGGTGACACAGGAAGTGGAATTCGCGCCATGCTCTGTTCTCCCCACAACTTTTCCTTTTTCCCTATGCAGTCCACAGTGGAGCACCACACAAGTGAGTCATGAAAACTATTAAAAATTCTGTAATAACCTTAAAATTCTGTTATCTCCTGGGGTCTCCTTCCTAACTGTTCAGCGCCACATGTGCTCTCCAGGCTGGGCTAATGCTTCTTTGTAAGTGTATCCAGGTTTATCTGGTCTTTTCCCCTCTTCCTCCCTTCCCCCCTTCCTTCCAGTCTTTTCTTCTTCCTTGTTTTGGAAGGACAGGCATATTGCAAAACTGAGGCTACATCTTTCTTGGCATATGCCTCAGAGGCCTGTGATTTCAGTTTGTCTCTATTTGAGGGACGTTAACGGTGACCATTTGGTTAAGGTGGTATCTGTCAGCATCCTCCACAGCAAAGGTCTGTTTCTCCCTTTGAAGTTAATAAGTAGGTGTATTAGGATTTGTATATACTTGCATGGAGAGATAGGTAGATACAGGTAGACGGGGAGTTTACATATATAGATACTTAGAAGGGAAGTTGTCTGAACGTTACCAAACTAACACAAGAAGAGAAAAAAAAACCTTAATGCTCTCCTGTCCTTTAAGAAAATTAAACTTATAACAAAAAATGTTTTTTTTCACAGAAAACATTATTTACATGCATATGTGAATGCACAGAGACTATTGCTTCTGTCTCCCTGAAGAACCCTAATGTGATACCCTTCAATCATGAGACTGGGAATTATTTTCTTATTGAACAGTCTTGCTAGATGATTGCCAACTTTGATCCCTTTCAGAAAATCCACTATTGCCTTTATTAACTGTTTGTATATTCTATTTCTATTTCATTATTTTCTGACCTTACCTTAGTTTGTTCCTTCTTTCTACTTTGGATCTAATTTGTTAATTTTTTAAAATCAAGATAAAAACTTAGATAACTGATTTTAATCATTTTTCTTTGGTAATAGAAATATATAATCTTTACATTTACTTATAAATACAGTTAGCAACATCCTAAATTTTGACATATTTTGTTATTTAATTTAATGTTATTTCCAATTTCTAGAGTACATCTATTTTGTGATCTTTGTGATAGAACTTATTTGGAAATTTGCTATTTATTTCAAATATTTAAAGTTTTGAATTATTTAATTGTTATTTATTCCTAATTTATTGTTGTGGTAAGAGATCTTAGTTATGTATATTTAAATCATTTAAAATTTTTATAGACTTATTTTATGAGATCGTATGGTTTACCTTGCTTAATATTCCATATATATTTATGAGGACTATGTATTGGGTAATTGTTGAGTGTTCTTGAAATGTCAATTAGGTCAATTTGTTTAATAATGTTATGCCGTTCTTCCACATAACTATTAAGATTTAATATTCTTACTCCACCAACACCTGAAGGAAGAATGTCAATATATCCACTTCTTGTTGTATATTTGTTTATTTTTATTTTAAGCAATTTTCCCTTTTTATGTTTAAGTTCTCTAGGTACAGAGAGTATTACAAAGTTTATTTTCTTTTTTATTTTAAAGAGAAAAATTATAAATAACAATAAAACAGAATTTCAAAACAAGTTAGTAGGTGAGTTAAAATAATTAATACATTATGTATTATTGAATTTTTAGTAATTATTCAGTTTATAGGATACAAGTATGATATCTTGTTCAAACAGTATCACAAAAACCTCCCTTTTCAAAGAACTAAGAGAAATTGTTTTAACTATCTTAACTGTCTTGTATATAAATATATATTTTTTCCTTTTCCCTTTCTTCCTTTTCCTTTCCCCATCACAGTTTGTCTTTCGTTTTAAACAGTTTCTTTCCAATTCACAATGTCTATTGCACATTTTGGATCATATTTACTTATTCAGTTTCTCACACTAGCAAGACAACATAGGGGTCTAATTTATTTCATCTATGAGTAGGGTCTCAAATTGCATTCATTTACCTAGACAAGTCTCAAGTTTATGGTTCTTTATGTTTGGGCCATATTCCATTCTATTTCTTTCTGGGGTGAGATGGAATCTCAGTGTTGTTTTAATTTGCATTTCCTGAATAACCATTGATGTTGAACATTTTTTCATATATTTATTTGCCATTTGTATTTCTTCATCTGGGAAGAGTGTATTCATGTCAGATGCCCATTTTTGGATTGGGTCCTTGAATTTCAGGGTCTTGATTTTTTAAAAAATTCTTTATAAATTCTAAATAGAAGTCCTTTCTCTGAGGGACAGTTGGCTAAGATATTTTCCCAATTCATGGGTTTTCTTTTCACTCTGTTGGAGATTTCCTTTGACATGCAAAAACTTCTTAATAAGAGGAGATCCCAGTTGCTGAGTCTGGGAAGAGTTCCCTGTGCAGTTTGATTTTGTTGATGAATTCTCTGCCTACTCCTATGTCATCAAGTTTTCTACCTACTTTGTCTTCTAGTAGATTTAGTTTTTCTGTTTTAATATTTAGATCTCTGATCCATTTTGACTTTAGTTTAGTGCATGGTGATAGACATGGATCTAGTTTTAGTTTTTGGCATGTTGAGGGCCAGTTTTTCCAGTACCACTTATTAAAGAGGTTATCTTTCTTCCAGTGTACATGTTTGGTCCTTTTGTCAAAGATGAGGTGGCTGAGTGTGTTCATAGTTGTGTCTGTATCTTTTGATCTGCTTAATTGATCTTCAGGTCTGCTTTTATTCCAGTACCATGATGATTTTATCACAGTAGCTTTGTAATATAATTTCAAATCAGGAATTGTGATGCCTTCTGCCTTAGCTTTGTTGCCCAGAATTGCCTTTGCTAGTGTAGGTCTGTTCTGGCTCTAGATAAATTTTAGGGATGATTTCTCTAGATCTGTTGTGTAAAACTTTTTAATAAGGTATAATTTCATTTGTTTATTCTTTGTAATATGTCCCTTGCAGTCTGGGTTTGTTCATGAAGTCTCTGCCTCACCTATACTGAGATTTATACCTATTTTTGCTTCCAGCAAATTTAGTTTTAGTCTTTGGCATATGGAAAGCCAGTTTTTCCAGCACCATTTATTAAAGAGACTATCTTTCTTCCACAGAACATATTTGGCTCCTTTGTCAAGCATAACGTGGCTGAGTATTTTTGGGATTGTGCCTGTATCTTCTATTCTGTTCCACTGATCCTCAGGCCTGCTTTTTTCAAATACCATGCAGATTTTATCACAGCAGGTTTGTAATATAATTTCAGGTCTAGAAGTGTGATGCCTTCTGACTTGCTTTTTGCCCAGAATAACTTGTGCTGTTCTAGGTCTCTTTTGGTTCCAAATGAATTTCAGGAATGTTTTCTCTGTATCTGTGAGGCATGCTAATGATATTTTGATTGGGATTGCATTAAATCCGTATAGCAGTTTTCGGAGTATGGCCATTTCCACTATGCTGGTTCCTATATAAGACCACATGGAAATTTATGGGATGTGATGGAAGCAGTCCTATGAGGGAAATTTATAGTGATGATAAACTCACAAATAAGGAAAACAGAATAAGCTCAAATAAGCAACATAATGTTGAACCTCAAATTTCTGGAAAAAGAACAGATCAATCCCATAGCTTGTATGGGGAAGAAATAATAAATATAAGAGCAGAAATTAATGCAACAGAGACTAAGGAAACAATACAAAGAATCAATGAATCAAAAAGTTGTTTCTTTGAAAGAATAATAAAGTTGATAAATCATTAGTCAACCTTTATCAAAATCAAGAAAGAATAAAACACAAACTCAAGCAATTAGAAATGGAAAAGGAAAAATCACAACAGATCCCACAAAAATCTTGGAGCTCATCAGTACCTACTGTGAGGATCTATATTCTAATAAGATGGAAAGCATGGAAGAAATGAGCAGATTCCTACACACAACTGAATTGACAAAACCAAATTAAGAAAATACAAGAATTCTGGGTAACCTGATATCAGCCAATGAAATTGAAAAAGTAATTAAAAATTTGCCAACAAAGAAAAGCCTAGGCTCTGAAGGATTCACCATTGAATTCTACATGAAATTTAGAGAACTAATGCCACTAAAGCTGAAACTGTTTAAAGAAATTGAAAGGTAAGCAGTAATTTCAAAATCATTCATGGAAGAAAGTATTACCCTGATTCCAAAACCAGAGAAGAATGCAACCAAAAAACAAAACTGCAGACCAATCTCTTGAATGAATATAGATGCAAAATTCTTAGTATGATACTGCAAACAGGTTGCATCAAACCATCAAGGAGATTATACATCATGATCAGGTAGGATTCATCCTGGGGACACAGGGATGATTCAAATACACAAATCAATAAATTTAATACACTATATTAACAAACCAAATACAAAAATCACATGATCATCTCAATAGATGCAGGAAAAGCTTTTGACAAAGCCAACACACATTCATGATAAAACCCTACAGAAAATTGGAATAGATGATCTTTACTTCAATCTTATAAAAGCCATTACGACAAACCAACAGCTAACATCATGTTACATGGTCAAAAACTGAAAGCTTTCTTTCTAAAATCAGAAACAAGGTAAGGATGTCCATTACCACCACTCCCATTCCATATAGTTCTGGAACATTAGCCAGAGCAATTAGACAACAGAAAAATAAATAAAAGGAATAAATATAGGAAAGGAAGAAGTTAAATTATCTTTATTTGCAGATGATATGATACTCTACATAGAAGACCCCCAAAACTCCATGAAAAACCATGCAGATTTAATATCCAAATTCAGTAGAATGGTGAGATACAAAGGCAATGCTCAAAATCAATTAAATTCCTGTATACAAGCAACAAATTCACAGAGAGACAAATTAGAGAAATCACATTCATCACAATTGCATCTAAAAAATGAAATACTTAGGAATCGGTCTAACAAAGGATATAAAAAATCTGTACAGTGAAAATAACAGTAACCTAAAAAGGAGATTGAAGAGGATATCAGAAAACAGTTTGTTTTCTTGATGAATTAATTACCTTACCATGGTGAAGTATGTCTCCATTTCCTTGACAATACTTCTTGTCTTGAAGTCTACTTTTGTAATACTAATATGGTCACACTGATTTTTCCTTTCTACTGTTTTATGGTAAATCTTGTCTCACATCCTTACTTCAGACTTAAATTTCCCAACACATTTCAAGTGTATCACATGAAAAAAGTGTGCATCTTGTTTTATTTTCTGACCATCTTTGCCTTATACAAAAGTATTTCGTTCAGTGATAGCCAATATTAATATTGGCATAGTTTTGTCTGCCATTGTCACTTAAATTTTTGTTTCCTTTAATTCATTTTAATTCTTTTTCTTCATTTTGGTTCAGTCAAGTACTTTTAAGTACATAAGTTTAATTTCTCTATTGGTAAGTTCAATGGGCACTGTGGAAATTATACTATGAATCTTCAAATTATTTGAGTCTACTTGGTGTCAATAATATATGAATTCACCTAAAGTGTAATAATATTATAAGATCTTAGTTTCATTTACTATTCCTATATTTTGTCTTCATGTTTTTATGTATGTTGTGTATGCATATTATATACACTCAATGAGCATTATTACAGTTTCAATTATTTTAAAGAGATAAATGAGAGAAATATGATCTTTTATATTTATGTGAATGTATCATTCCTAGACATAGCCAGTGGATCTGAGTTACCATATAATGTCATTTTCTTCAGTCTGATTAACACTTTTGAGCACATTTTGTAACATAGGGCTGATGGTGAAAAGCATTCTCATTTTTTATCTTAAATAGAAGCCTCCATTTCTGAAAAATACGCTGATTGGATAGAGATTCGACATTGCCTCATTTCACTTTTCAGTGGCACTTTGAAGATGATGTTCCACTGTCACTGACTTTCATTGTTAAGAAAAGTTGGCCATGACTCTTACCTTCCTATATTCGTCATTTTTATCTAGCTGTTTACAATTCCTTTGTTTTCCAGAAAACTTAAAATGCATCTGGAGTCAATCTGCTGTGTTTTAACTTAAGACTCACTGAGATTCTTTGACCTGGCAGTTACATTTTTTAACCAGATTTGGGTATTTTTATTTTTTTTATTTTTTGGGTACCAGGGATCAAAGTCACAACCTCATGATTGCCAGGCAGCGCTTGTGCCGCTAAGCTAAATCCCCAGCCCCTGGGTAAGTTTGCCATTTTCCTCCTCTCCTGTCCTCGGAGACTTCAGTAATGCTTGTCTTAAAGCAATTATTATTTTCCCCATCTTTCACCGATTTTAAGAGTTTATTTCTCTCTTAGTCTTCAGATCATATACATCCCATTGTGTTATATTTAAGTTCACTGACTCTTCAATCTTTACTAATCTGCTAGGAAACCAATTAGGACATTTTCCACTTCACATAGTATATCTTTACTTCAAAGATTTTCATTTAGTTTTTTTCTCATAGTTTTTAACGTATTAGTGTAACATTACCACATTTTCTTGCAAAACCTAAGATATTTGTAATAGCTATGTAAAATCATTTCTTGACAATCCCCATGCCTCATTTATCTAAGAATCAATCAATTGATTGACTTTGTCTAGAGAGTGTAACATTTATCCTTGTATGGGATAAGTATATAGCTAATAATTTTTATTATATATGGAATGCTGTAGATGATATGTTGTAGAGACTCTGAATTTTGTTTTTTGTTTAAGCGGGTTAATTTGCACTCTAAATTCACTTTCTTGTGATGAGTAACAGCCACAACAGAATCCTATTCTAGCTATTTCTTACGGTGACTCCTTGGGAGATTTTATCTGAATGCAGTTGAGACTAATCTAAATTTAGACAAATATACTCACAGATTTCTGGGCTTACCCACTAGACATGGTCCCCTATTGGTCCTTTTCAGTTTCCTACTATTCTGCACTCCTGAACCCTGACCTCCGACTTCTTGAGTAAGAGAAAGTGTTTCCCTCAAGGAATACTGGCTTCGTCCTCAAGTAAAAAGCTAGACCCCTAATGGCGCCCAGTGAGCTTCTCTATTTCAACAACACTCTTCTCTGTGTTTCCCCTGCTTTTGATCTCTCTCTAGCACTTCTTGCCTGAATGTAGAGTTAGTCCTCTATTCACTACTTTTCAGTTACCCAATGTGAGATGTGCCAAAGAGAACTCTATTATTTCTATGCTTTGGTCCTCTACATAAAAAAGACAAAAGTTTGCCCCAGATATTAGAGATTATATATGGACTTATCCTGCATTTTATGATATGTCTCTGAGTAATTTTGTCTGTAAATAACCATGACCTCTGTTGTCTTCTTTATTTATGTTACCTGAGAGCTTTCCCTTCGACTCTGCCATTCACCTGAGCTCTGGGTGCAGTCTCCTAGTCATACTCCTATCACATTCATAATGTAACATTTTGTGGGTAAAACCTTTCCCGGCCACAACCAACTCAAATATTCATCTGCAATTCTAGGTTCCTGAAAGATTATATTTCCATTTCTATTTCATCACTTGTCAGTGTCTACTTTCTGCCTTGGGTACTTACATGTGTTTGTTCCCCCCAATATACTGTAAATTCTTTGCTGTCAGATGTCACATCTTATTTATCTTCATAGAGTCAGTACCTAGCTCATTTATTCTGCTAAAAAAATTGTTTACTCCAGATAATAAGGCAAACAAATGTTTATAACATTTCCTGCTATACTAAAAGGATGGAATTATTCCAAGAAAATCCTTTGCTTCTAAAATAAACTTAAAATACTTGGATTTTAGCAAACTTTAACTGCAGCCTTTCAGGAGTATGAGTAAAATGACATATTATGACCCACTACTTGTAGACACACTTATAAAGACAAATATTTGATTTTTAATTGGATGGGACATTTTTGACATCTAATTAACTGTTGGAAGGAACAAGTAGACCTCTGGGAAGAAACTGACAGGTTCAAATGCTGAGTCATATACTCTTTGGGAAGCATTATATAACATTTTATCTCCTGATGTAAGCATAAGGGACTTATTATTTGGAAAATGATCACTTTCTTAAGTGCTCCCTTTCTCATGAAGAAACCGTAGAATAATAACAATTAGGGCCAGTGGTAATACTTACCAAATACTTACTGTATTTAAGGTTCTGTTCAAAGTACTTTATACATATTAACTCATCTAATACTTGAAACAATGCTACAAAGTGTGTGTGACTACTAGTATCTCCCTTTTCTCAGTTAAGGAAATCGAAATTTAGGTTAAACCTATTTTACAGCTTTTTTGTAACAACAAACCTACTCTATGAATACAGTGTAATTCCTCCCCCACACTTGATTTGGGTAATGTTATTTCTGTCAATTATTTTCTTATTCAATAACTTGTGTTTGCCTTTCGTGCATTTAACATAAAATTACTTAACTTGTGACAAGTTACCTAAAATTGAACTTTTCCGAGTATTTAAAAATATTTTTCAATCTTGGCCCATCTTTCCTTATCTTCATCATTATCGTAAATCCCAGTTTGTCCTTATAACTGTCACTAGTGGTAATTTTGACTTGAAGAAATAATCTCTTTCAATTGTAAGAAACCAATAAGTAATTTATGTTCACACACCAATAATCCTCAGCCTGTTTTTAGCTGGTTATCCCGCATGTTGAAATGTGTGTAATGGAATATTGATGCTACCTGACAGCCAATAGCATTGACTGGACAATACCATTGCATTTTCTTCATTATCTTAGGTTCTAAGACCTTAAACGTGAAGAAAATAGGTCTTTTGTTTTTTGTTTCACTTAAAATTTGAATCTTACTTTTTGTGAAAGATAGAGAGAAAAATTTTGCAGCCTTATAAAATACTCCTTACCAAAAAACAGCAAACTAGTACTGTTGCTGAGATAATGAAAATCAATGAAGTAACAAAAATTCACCAGCATTTCACCATTGGGCATCATCTTTTTCCAGCATTAAAATAACTAGTAATAGTTAACCTTAAGTAGCTCATCATTTTGTAACGGGGAGATTTAGCTCACATTTAAATATGCAGCTTTTTAGCTAAATTTAAATGGGTATTTTTATTTCCAACCACAAAGAGCTGGAGTCACTCAGAAACATAGAAATAACAACCGATGAAAAGAAAATAGTGTCCTCCTCTGAGATGCCCATGTAAGAAAATATTATTGACAATTATAGGAGCGAATTGTTTAGAATGGGAGAGGGCACTGTGGCCACAAGCACTCTTCAACAACATGTCAAATTTCTAAAATGCTGACCTAAGCAGTGCCTTATTCAGTGTGCAATATATCAGTCTCTGCAGCATATCCTATAATTATACCAGGAATAACCCCTTCTTTTTGTTTATAAAAAATATCAGGGAATGAGAAGCTGAAATATAATTTCCTGAAACTGAGATAGTAAGAATTCATAACATTTCTCTAACTTTCCTCTATTATTTTTAAATCCCAGTTCAGAAGGTCAAGTTTTGTTTGTTATGATTTCTAAAAACATTGCCCCCCAAATGTAATGGAATTAGAAAAGATTCACTACATATATATAGTGAATAGTGTTTAATAAAGACATGAAAATATCAAGATATGAGTGCCTCATGTACCCAGAATAATCTAAAGAATGCATGCATTCATTTAATTATCTAGTAGCATAAGGTTTAATTCACTTGTGCTATATGTATGAACCTGTTCAGGTACCATTCCTAATTGATTTACTTTTTATCTTTAAAAAATATAAACATTATTGACAAACCTCTCATCGTCAATTTAAAAATCTAAACATTCATTGTGTGGTCAACAGTCTTTGAAAAATATTAGCAGAAACAGAAATCTAAATATCCTATTTTTTCCAAAGAAAATGATTTTTATTGATAGATTTTAAGTATCCATAATGGACGCAATCATCATAGGGAATTTGTAGCTACACATGATACAACTTGATCATATTTTCCCCACTCCACTACCCTCTCTTCAATCCCTCCAAAGTTTTGAAAAACTACTAGATAACTTACAGTTTACGTAATAGTATTTAAAGAGATGATGATAAATATGCAAATATGAAATAACTCTAACTCAGCTAACAGTAAATCTTAGCTGAATCATTTATCCACCCTTATACATATTCATAGACTTTCTGTGGCTTGAAAACTCAGAGGTAAAAACTAAAGGCCTTCAGAGGTATTGAGGATATTGTTGGTAAGCAGACTAAGTCATAATACTGTATTTGGCGACGAGCCCTCTCCTCGTCTCTTTTTCTTACTGCCTATGCTTGTTTCCATACAGTGCCCCTGTTTCAAGCAAGGCAGTGTCTTGTCTCCCTCAAATGAACCAAAATCAAATTCGTATTTCACTGTAATCTGTTTATCCTAAGAAATTAATGCCACCTGCCCACATGCAGAATGGCAGGTCTTTGTTTGGGTGCACTGTTAACATAATGTCTGGTTTTCACCTCTTCTGATGACATATTTATTTTTTTGGCTTCCTTGTAGAAAAAAATTTACTACAAAATTTTCCACAATGTTTCGATGATAGTTGATTGATACTATGCCCAGAAATAAAACATTTAATGAAATTTGCTTTTCCTTTTAGAAAAAAGTTTCAGGCTGGCCTCTTTGGGATTTATGAACCAATTGATCTTCCATTATTTTTCTTGAGACTTCTGGACTCCCAGTTACATTTCTGGGACCCTTTTCGCCTTAGGTACAAGTAAATCACCTGAAATGTTTTAAGCCAAAAGCCAAATTTAGTGCAAGAGTTGAGAAGTCTCTTTTGGAGCCCAAACACGGTGACGTGGTTTACACTAAAGGATGTCAGGAGGCTCTGGACCGCTTGCTTTAGACAACCCTCCTGCACCCTCCCATTTCTGTGTCTCTGTGCAATTGCCGACTTAGTTCCTATTTGCAGAACAGTGCTCTGGCTTCAGTCCATGTAACTGAGAGGGTTGCTTAAATAATTCCATGTTTACATTGCCCTCATTGAGAGACAAACAAAATGGAACTCAGGTCTAGCTTGCAATTACATGATTTCAGGCAAATTAGAATTAGCCTCATTTGGGCCAGAGTGCTGAATCCTGTCACGCAAGCATAGTTATTTTTGTCCTAAAAACTATACAGTAGGAGAAAGCTTTGAAAGCCCTTTATAAGATGGCTTGATTTTAGCTATCAAATTACTGTTTTACTTACGTGAGGTTTTGACTCACCAAAGACACAGGTAATTGGAATAATAGGTTGACCTATCTCTTGAATTAATGTTTTAGTATTTGGCATTGATCAATCAGGTATCTTTAAGTACATTTGTAGCTTTATTTAAGCAAAAGGTAAAATTGGAAAGCATGGCTAGTGTATCATACTACTTATTGTTCAGAGACGTTTAACTATATTCATCCATTTAGAATCATACTTTGTAGCAAACCATAATACATGTGTTCATTACTTTAAAAATAAATAATATTACATTGCTGCATTATGGAAAATGAAAACCCATAGATTCATATAAATATTTTAATTCTAAAATATTAGTTGATATCCTGGCATTTTACTCTGATATAATATGGTTATACTCATTAGGTCAAAGGGCAAGGATGGTTGATATATTGCTGAGATCACAATGATAAAGCCAAGATCAAAGGTGTAAATTTTGTGCAAGCCAGAGCTTATGAAAAGAAATTGAAAAGCAATCATCTCAAACCTCATTTTTCCTTTTAACACATAGCATTAAACCCGAGGAAAATTGCTCTTGGTGATGCTATGGAAACTAAACCAATATGTTTATTCTCTTTACCTAATATCATATACTATACACATTATGTATATATATTATATATTTTTATAATATATAATGTATATTATATATGTGTATGTATACATAATATATTATATATTAATATATAAAGGAGACTTCTTTATTTAATCCAAAGAGTATCCTAGCTCAAGGGCACATTCAGCAAGTCTGTATGCTCTGATCTTTATGGAACTAGATCCTCTTTACTTTCAACTATTCCTATAAAAAGTACAGATGTATTGTGAACTAAATTGTTTAGCCATCCACGTAGCTAACATAAGCCAAATGGGTAAAACTCTTGAACCTCTATTTGTGAATATAATTCTTCTGCTATAATAATTAGCAATCTCTTTGAATTTGCTTAATTCCATGTTTAGGTTGGAAGAAAGAGAAAAGATAGTGCAAAAAGAGGGAGGAAAAGAGTCTTACTTTGAAGAAAAGAGGTATTATGTCCTGAGCTGCAATACAGAGGTTTTTACTTGGGAAGGTTAATCATCATGGAACCAGAAGGTGTAGTGGTATGCTCTGAGAGTTCCAGCTACTTGAGAGGCTGAGAGGGAGAATCAATAGACTTCATGGGTTCAAGATCACCTTGGGCAACACAGTGAGATTTTGTGTACAAACAAAAAGAAATCTTGCAATTCTAAAATTTTGCATGTGCCCAAAGATACTAACAGTCAATGACTGTCTCAAGAGCAACAAGCTAGAAGAGCTTGAGATTTAAATAAAATGACAAAACACTTCAATGTATATTTTCTCAAAAATTTAAAGTTATTCCTAAAGTTGGTTAGTCAGGTTTCTGGAACTGTAATAAACACCTGAGATAATCCACTTGTTTAAAAAGAGTTTATATTTGGCTCATTGTTTTAGAGATGTTTTTGGATGAACAGTTAGACCCATCGCTTTGTGCCTGTGATGGTACACCATGGCCAGAACCCACAGAAAAGCAAAGCTTAACTTCACAACCAGAACAAAGAGAGGAAGAAGAAGGCTTTGGGCCCCGCTCTCCCCTTCAAGATCACAACCTCACTAAGTCCCACCTCTTAAACCTCCTATTACTTTCCGATAGTGACAAACCAAGCTAGGGACTAAGCTTTTAATACATGGGACCTGGGAGCATTTCAGTTCAAACCTAAGACATAAGGCTTTGCAAACTCTTCAAAAGTTACCAGAACTTACTCCCTTTAATGTTATGGTATATTAGCAAGAGCTTTAATTGACACCCTTTAGCTAATTGAGATTCATTGACTAGTCTCACAGAAATAATGTAAATTATATAAAGAAAAGAGAGGGTATAATCAGAGAAAAATGCAAAATAGTTCTCCTGCAGTTGTGACAAGGTGAAATGATTGACCTGCTTATGCTATTCTAGCTTAATAAATACAGAAACACTAGCAGGTTACCATGTTCCAATTGTATTGTGAGCTCTGTATTAATGCCGCTGTCTTCCCATTCTATCAGCCCACACATGCGCACATACACGTGCAGATTCCTGTCCTGGTTCGCTCTGCTTCTATCTTAGCTCTGCTCTATACAGCTGCCTGTGTCTTCCTCCGGCAAACAAACCATAGGTTGTATCAGTTAACTCCCCACTGCCTTCTGACGGGAATCTGAGAGCAATCGGAGTGCCTCTTACACTTTGATGTACAGATTTCCTTTCAAGCCAGTGAAGGTTCCATTTCTACAACTAGCAGAAATAGATTTTTTTTCCTCCTGGAATCAGAGTAGTATTGTGTCTCTTTGATACTGTTGCATTTTCTTTCGGGGACCTTTTCCAACTTTAGCAAGACTATCCTGTCTTAAAGCTAAGGTATTTTCTAAACCCACACCTCTGTTTAAGAATCACATACCAATTTTCATAGAATATTTATTAAATAAATTATCACTACGTTAAATGTCGAAACAACTTACTGTTAAAAGTAAGTGAAAAGATCATCTAATGTGTTTTCTTTGCTCACTGATATCCTACATTTCATGGAATAGTGTTGTGTATGCGCTGAAAACAAGTCCTTATCTGTGACTCTTGTTCTAGTTCTGTGAAATTCCCAGTGATTATTTTGACTCATACCCACAAATTCTCATTCATGGGTTGATTACAATGCCACTCTAGGCTTTAGGATATCATTGTTCTTGAATTGGTTGTAAGAATTTTAGCATTCTTTCAATCTCTCTCTCTCTCTCTCTCTCTCTCTCTCTCTCTCTTCCTCCATCCCTCCATCCCTCCCTCTCTCTCTGTCTTCTCTCCCACCTCCACATCCCACCTCCACGCTCCCTCCCTACCCTTCCTCCCACCAGTACCCCTCATTGTGGAATTCCATCATAGGGAATTGCATTTATTCTACATTAACTATGGACTCATTTATTCAAAGTGGATCAGAGCATCTCCTAAATGCATTCATTGCTCCATTTCCTGGGCCCAAGGTCTAAGCCAGGCATCCGCGACCTCATCATCTCTTTGTGGACTAGTTCTTCATGTTGAGGTCTCACCGCTGTACATTCTGTTTGTGCTGGATTACATGTTAGTATATTGAAATGATTTCAGAGTTCATGTTTATTCACGTTTATGGAAGCATTGAAATAGATAATGCAAAAAAATGAGAACATGGTTGCATTTCTTTATGCATTTTCAAAATGTACTTATTTATTAAACATATTAGAGACTCATATCATTATAGTTGGGCCATGCAGATTCTAAAGAATTGCCAGTGTGACTGGTCCCCCAGGTAACTCTAATATGTTTCTCTCATGCCAAGGTTTTCCACAGCTTTCCATGACATAAAGTCTAAATGTAAATTCTTTGCCCTATAACACATGATTTGAACTTATTCCAAGCTTAAGTGAGGCCCATGCCTAGCTTCTGTACTCTCCAGTCCTGTCAAATGACTGAAGCTTTCCCAAAATGTGCATCGAACTCATTTATCATCATCATCATCATTGTTATTTTAAATGTCACTCTCTTCTACAACTTTCTTTTTCTGCCCTTCGAGTTGGGAAAATTTCTACATCCACAATTATATTCACCATTGCAATGATGAGGCAGTAAGTCAAAACAAAAGCCATATATTTCTTTATTAAATTAATTTTATTTTACTTTCATATCTTCCATCTTCATCTTTTGCTTGTGCTTTCTAGTGGATTTCATCTCTACACTACAAAACTTCATTAAATTATTGTGCTTTTTCTATCCAGTTTCTAATTGCTTATAGATTTTTCTTGCTTCTTCGTTGTTTTAAACTGTTTTCCTTTAGTGTACCAATATCCTATCTTATGTCTTTGAGTATACTACTTTGAGGTTATTAAGTTTATTGATACAATTTAGATATGTATAATGATCACATTCATCCTAGGGAATTTGTGTCTGTACACAATATATCTTAGTTATTCTTTTTTGCCCATCTCCCTCTTCTCCCTTCAACCCTTTTCCCCTCCTTATCTAAAGTTTTGTTTACATTTTATCATTTTTTCCCTTTCCTTTAAAGCTCCCCACTCCCCTTTCATTTTTGAACAATTACGTCCTGTTTCACAATATCTGTTATACATTTTGGTTCTTATTTACACTTTCAGTTTCTTACATGAGAGAGATAATGTGACATGTGTCCAATTTATTTCACTGAAGAGTATGGTCTCAAGGTCCATCCATTTACCTATAAATGTCTCAAATTTATATTTCTTTATGGCTGAGCAGTATTTCATTTTATAAAAAAAAAACCACATCATCTTTTTTTATCCATTTATTGGCTGATAGGAATTTGGGTTGTTTCCAAGATTTAGCTGTTACAAATTGTGCTGCTATAAACAGGGGTCTGCATGTATCACTGTGGTATGATAACTTTAATTCTTTTTGGAAGATACCAGTAAGGAGATGTGAGGCAAGTGGAACCTCTAGTCCTATTTTTTTGAGGAATCTCCAATCTGATTTCTACAGTGGTTTCACCAATCTACACTTCCACAAAACAGTGGAGAAGGGTTCCTTTTTCTCCACATCCCCTCCAGAGTTTGTTGTTGGTTGATTCATTGATAATCGCTGTTCTTTCAGATGGAATCTCAGCATTGTTTTAATTTGCATCTTTTGAATGATCAATGATGTTGAAATTTTTTGCATGTGTTTATTTGGCATTTGTACCTCTGAGAAACGTTTATTCATTTCAGATGCCCATTTTTGGTTGACTTTTTAAATTTTGGAGGTCTGATTCTTTTCAATCCTTTATATGTTCTAGGTATTAGTTCTTTCTCAGAACAACATGCTGAGATTTCTTTCCCCTCTGTTGGTGATTTCTTTTGCTATGCAAAAGCATTTTAATAAGATGAGGTCCCCACTGTTGATTTTCTGTAGTATTCCCTGTGCAGTTGGAATTTGCTCATGAAATCTTTGCCTACACCTGTCTTCAAGAGTTCTACCTGTTCTCTCTTCCAGCAGATTTAGCATTTCTGTTTTAATATTTAGATCTTTGACATATTTTTATTTTAGTTTAGTGCATGGTGATATATGTGGGTCTAAGTTTAGTTTTTGGCATATGAAATAGCCAATGCAGCATCTTACTAATAGGAAAAACCCACAGAGAAAACGAAGGAAAAAGGAGAGGAGACATTGTCAAAGAACTGATTCAACAATCTTTGCTAGAACTAGAGGGTATCTTCTACTTTACAGATTACATAAGTGTTATAGTTTGTATTTGAAATGTCCTCTAGAATTCACGTGCCAGCTGATAGGCTTTGGGGGGATGACTGGGTCATGAAGGCTCTAACTTAAATGATTAATCCACTGATGAGTTTGTATTTGATGACACTGTTGGGAGATGCTGGAACAGAAGAGGACTAGCTGAGGACAGTGGGTCATGTGAGCTTGCCCTGTGGCTCTGTGTCTTGTCCCTGGCCTCTTCCTCTCAGGCTCTCCTTCTCTATCTGCCTGAGGTGGACAGCTTTGCCATAGAAATTTCTTCCTTTCAATTGTTTTTCTTAGGTATTTGTGCACAGTGATGGAAAATTAACCAATACAGAAAATAAGTTTTCAGTATACCAGGGATAAAGAATAGATCATAAAAGTTTTCAAAGAGAAAACTTTATTATATGCAAAGAAAAAAATCAGAACGGTCATTTAAATTCCCAAGAGCAGATTGAAGTCAACCATGCAATGCTATCATATTTTGAAGTAGTATTTTTAGCTTTAAACTTTTTATTCCTGTGTGATTAATTTATTTCATGTGTGTCCAATTTATTTCACTTAGTTTTCATTCAAACTAGAAATTGTATGAGGATAAAAGAAAAATATTTTCAAATGCAAAAATGGATGAAAAACATTACTTTTGTGCACCTTTTCTTAACTACTGGATGATATGTTCTAGAAAAATTAGAAAAGAATCCAAGAAAGAGTCAGATGAAGGATAAAGAAACGGGGGATCCAAACCAAGAGAGGGGCAAGGGAAGTCTCTGGAGGATAGTTACACAATGTGTCTACAGATTAGACTGGACAAAGGAAAAGAAGAAGAGGAATTTTTTTTTTTTTTTACCATGGAGGATTCCAGAAAGTAAAAGGAGGGGATGCTAAAATCTGTTATAATCTGAAAGTTTTGGAAAAACATGGGCTGATGATGTGTCTAACTGATTTTTGAAAACGTCAGGGGGATATATACATATAGAAAATATTCCAGCAAAATAGCTAGGAAACTATTAATGCTAATAAAAAATAGCCAAGAAGGGAAATATAATTATAGTAAATTCTAATCATGTACTTAAGTTAAAACAGTGTTAAGACTAAATTAGGATGATGAGGTTAGAGGGGAGGAGAGAGGAAGCCAGGAGAGAGATTTCCCTTCCACGAATCAGGAAATAGAAGAACTGTGCAAGCAAAAATATAGAGATAAAGAAGTAAAGTAAATGCTAAAAGAGTTTGAAAAACTTCATTTTACTGGTACACTTTCGACATACATAATGATCACATGCATCATAGGGAGTTTGTATATCTTAATTAAAATATATCTTATCTTAATTAAATATATCTTATAACATACCCTAATTCTTCCTTTTCCCATTCCCCTCCCTTTCCTTCAATCCTTCTTCCCCTATCCCTTTACAAAACTTTGTTTCTGTTGTTTGCCTTCCATTCTTCTTGTTCTTTTTAATCCCTGTTCCATCTCTTACCTTCTCCCTCTCCCTCCCTTGTTTCCCTTTACCATTTGAACACTTTCTTTCTAGTTCCCAATATCTAACGTTAGGACCCTTACTTTCCCTTTGGATTTCTCAAACAAGGGAAACAACACAATATTTAAACATGTATGTACAAATTATTTTACCTAAAATTATGTTCTCAAACTACATTCATTTACCCGAAAGTGTCTCATGTTTATCCTTCTTTACGGCAGTGTGGTACTCTATTGTATATAAAAGGCACATTTTCTTTATCCACTAATTCACTGATGGGTATCTGAGTTATTTCCAAGATTTAGCTATTAAAAATGTGTGGTTTCATGAAAGCCAAAACAGTTAAAAGATCTAAGTATTAAAACAAAAATACTTAATTTGATGGAAGATAGAATAAGCAAAATTCTTGAAGAGATAGGTGTAGGCAAATGCTTAAATATTTCAAAGGATCAACAACTGGTGTCATATCATATTAAAAAGATTTTGCACAGCAAAAGAAATCACTATCAGAGTGAAGAGATAACCAACAAAATGGGAAAGTATTTACCAAATACTCCTCAGACAAAGGATTAGTATCTAGAATATATAAAGAACTCAAAAAATCAGACTCCCCAGATGTAAAGACCCAATCCAAAAATGGGCCCCTGAAATGAATAGATACTTCTCAGATGAAATTCAAACATCAAATAAATATATGAAAAAATACTCAGCATCACTGGCTATTTGAGAAATGCAAATCAAAACAACACTGAGATTCCATTTCATGTCAGAAAGAATGATTGGCATCAAGAAATCAACCAGTTACAAAACCTGGCAAGGCTATGGACAACAACAAACTCTTCTTCACTGTTGGTGGGAGTGTAAATGTGGAAATAATATAAGATTCTTAAAAACAAAACAAAACAAAACAAAACAAAACAAAACAAAACAAACTACAACTGGAGGTTGCATTTGACCCAGCTCTTCTCCTTCTAGGTACCTTCACAAAAGAGCTAAAAGCATTCTACCACAGCCATATGTGCACAACCATGTTTATAGATATTTCTTTTAATACCAAAACTTCAGTGGAACTAGGTCTGCTTCTGCTATGGCACCTACCAGCTCACTCAGTGGCTGCTCACTTGCATTAGCTCTGTGTTGAGCCAGAAGTCTTGGAAGGCAGAACACAAGACTTAATTAGCTTTAGAAACCTAGGCCTGCATGGTGCTTGGCATAGCACACAGCTTCAGTCAGTGTCTGTGGTTCAGGGAGTACCTACATTTCTGGGATAGTGTACAAAATAAAATGTATTTCCTTCATCCTTTGTTACTTCTCATACTACTGAATTTGTCTCTTAAAGAATAAAAAGTTATTCTTTTTATTCCACATGTAAAGCATTAAACTAACTCCTTTATCGGGAAAGCTTCACTAAACCCTTAACTCTTTGATTTATGTGAATGGTTATATTCTTCTGTTGCACTATACAAGCAATTGTAATATTAGAAATAAGGAAATTACCTAGGGCATGTCAAATATTTTCACCTTTACATTTTTTATTTTACTTCTTGATCATGGAAACTGTGTTGAAATTTAGACTGTTTCAGTTTATAGATAATTAACAACTGCTGTGACAATCACTATTCAATGTTACAATGTAAAGATATATATATATTTTATTATATATATATATATATCTCCTTTCTTTCATTTACCTTTTCTATTTTGTCTCTCGTAATAACATTTCCACTTAAGCATACATAATAGGCATTGTCCAACAGAGTGTGATCACCACATGCATGGTCACCTCCTTACAAGCTAGCAATTTTGAAATTTGAACACAGCACTTACAACTCTAACAACGTTCTTTTCCACTCAACTATAAAACATTTGTGACACTATGAATCTGACTACTTAAAGTTTCTTTGAAATAGGAGAATAATATATTTCTTACACATTTTTTATGAGTTATATATTTTATTTCAATTTTAAGCAAAAAAAGAATTAATGAAGAGTAAAAGACATTGCATTAATCTCCGTCAGCACACTCACCCTTGTTTCAAAAATACTTGTCCAATAATTCTTGCCACTTTCTGAGTCAGTTCTGGAAATATTCTTTCATGAATATCTTTAGTTGAGTTGTAATAGTTGCCTGGATGTCTTGAACAAATGCAAAATGCCTATATTTCATAATTGTTTTTATTTATATATTTGTGATACATAGCAATTACATTTGTTTTGGAGAAATATATATAAAATGTTGATTATAGAACATAGTCTTCACCTTTCACCCCCTAAATCCCCCTGTCTCCCATTTTCCAGATCTGTCTCATCTTCAAAAAGTCTACACTTGGAGTTTCTTGTCCTCTCACTTATATTTTGCTTTTTAAATTGTTTATATTTTGGGTCATTATATAAGGGAATCCAAGTGCTGTTTAAACTTTAGTGTCTGGTTTATTTCACTTACCATTATAGTAATAAAGTCCATTTTCCTACAAATGACTCAAATTTCTCTATTCCCAAACAATACTTCATTGTATATATACACTATTTCTCTTTATCAATGCATCTATCGATGCATTGATAAAGAGGCTGTTTTTATGATTTAGTTACTGTGAATTGCATTTCTATAAACATGGTTATGTAATGTACCACTGTAACATGACAATTATAACTCTTTTGGGAAGATATCCCAGCACAGTATATCTGGGTGAAATGGAATTTTTACTTTTTTTAGGGATCTCCATACTCATTTCCATAGTGGTAGTACTTGCTTACATTCCCAACAAAAAAAGGTAGAAAGATTTCTTTTTCCCCACATTCTCACCAGCATTTATTGTTTTTAGTCCTTGAGCATAGAATCAATCTAAACAAGGAAATGAAAGAGCTATATAATAAAAACTGTATTAACCTAAAGAGAGAGATTCAAGAAGATATTAGAAAATAGAAAGGTATTCCCTATCTGTGAATAAACAGAATCAATACTGTCAAAATTATACACAGACTTAATGAAATTCAATTGAAAATATCAACAGCATTTTTGACAGAATTAGAAAAAATTCTAAAACTTATATGGTGCCAAAAGAAATTTAGAATACTCAATACAATCCTGAGCAAAATGAGCAAAACAGGAGGTATTTAAAATTACACTCCAAAGCTACAGTAATAAAAACAGAATGGTACTGACATGAAAATAGACATGTAGAACAATGGAATAGACTAGAACACACAGAACAATAGAATAGCCTAGAAGACACAGAAACAGCCCCACCCCATGTACTTTTAGCATCTAATCTTTGATGAAGGAGCTAAAACAAATACTGGAGAAAAGATAATCTCATTTACAAATGGTGATGGGAAAACTAGTTATCAATTTTCAGAAGAATGAATCTAGATCCATATATCTCATCCCATAGTATAATCAAACCAAAATGCACCAAAGACTGAGCTATAACTACAGAAACACTGAATGTGCAGGAAGAGAAAATAGAAAAACACTGAAAAACACAGGCATTGGTGAAGACTTTCTGAACAAAACTGTAACTGGCACAAGAATAAGTCTAAGAATCATCCAATAGTATTGGATCAAATTAAAAACTTCTGTACACCAAAAGAAACCATCAAAAGAGTGGAGAGACAACTTACAGAATGTGAAACAATTTTGTCAGCTACTGTTCAGGTAGAGGACTAATATCTGGACTGTATGAAGAACTCAGAAAAATTAGATCCCCAAACACAAAAAATCCAGCGAAAAAATGGGCAATCATAAGCAATAGACACTTCTCAAAGTAAGTACAAATGGCCAATAAGTACATTAAAATGACGTTCAGTATCTTTGGCCTTTACAAAAATGAAAATCAAAACAACCATGAGATTACATCTTATTTCAAATATGGCTATCTTGTTACTCTTTCTCATTCTGTTTTCTCTCTTTAGAAAAACTTGAGTTCTTTCTTCTTGTCTTTATAAAAGCCTGGATACAAGAACAACATATCAACTTTACTCAGGGTTATAAAACACTCCTGATTTTTAAATATATTCTAATTCAAAGTGAAACTTTCCTTAATGCTCATTTAGTGAACTGGTGCAACAAAAATATGCAAGTGTAATAGTTACATTCATTTAAATTCAAAACAGAGTAAACTTTATATTACGATACATGAAAACTTGAAATGCCACATTCTATTTCTTTTTTGCAGGGGACATTAACAACATTGCAAACATAAGGTCAACTTTCATATATAATGTATGTGCATTTTAAAGTTGTAACATAAAGTTAGTGTTTTACCAGAGAATGCAGAATTAACGAGAGAGCTGTAACTATGTTATATTGGAGGTTAAAATAATTTAGTGATTATTTTATTATAATTGAGTAAACACTTATTTAAAATAATATGAAAATAAATTAACATATGGGTTTCAGACAAATCCTAATTTTCTTCCAAATTCTGTAATCATTATGTGATTGTAGGCAACTTACTCATTCATTTTGAATCTTGGTTTACTCAACTGTAACATGGGTTGATGTACCTGATCAGATAATTTACTTTAAGGATATTTGTGTGTAAAACATATGAGAAATAAATCTTTTTTATCACTCATATGACATTATATTAATTTATCTCTTCGTCATTTGTTAACATGAAAATCTAAAACCTCTGGGTAACACTAAGCCCTTCATTTAAACTTCTCAAACTCTGCTCACTATTTATCTAAATTACATAGGAGCTTCACAGCACAATGATAAAATTAGAAGGTAGCCAAAGATGTAGGAACCACATTTTAAACCTTCTTAACCTGGATTGAACAATATCCTATAACTTCAAGAAATTAGAAAACATGTAATTTCTTTTTTGCTCTAAGAGGATGTTATATCAGAAAGTCAGAAAAGTTATCTGTTATTGGTGACCATGCATTTGCTTTGAAAAATCAGTAAATATCTTATATTCTTTAAAAATGTAGGGTTGGGGATACACTTCAGTGGCACAGAGCCTGCCTGGCAAGAGCAAGGTCGTGAGTTTGATTCCTGGTATCAAAATAAATAAATAAATAAATAAATAAACTGTAGGTCTACATTTTACATGTTTTTAATAAATTCTGTATGCAGCTTATTTGAGCAGTCAATATTTGTAAAATATGTTTGTCCTCATATTTATATCCTAATGCATTTTATAATGGATAATTTTTATCTCCAGTATCAACAGTCTTAGATATTAAAAAGTTACATGGTCAGAATATGATAAATCAACAGTTAGGTTAGCTTTTCATGATCAAAGAATCGTTCAAGGATCTAATATTAAAATAAGTTTTTAATTTGTTTTAAAAGATGCTACATGTCAATTAAATAAGAATTAAGTACCATATACACTATACCATTTTACCTTTAAAGTATGCTTTATTATCATTTAGGTTTTTCTTTTATCCTGAGAAATAAAAACCTTTAGCATTTTTTTCTAGAGTGTTTTTTCTCAGCAAACCACTGAAAAACACTGTTCTGTATGTATAATATGGTAAAATTAAAAGCAAGGAGCAATAGTGAATTGATATAGTAACACACAGGGCGATGTGATTTTATCTGTTAGGATGCTTGAGGGAAACAAAAAGTATTTTTAACAAGTAATTCAAATGCTCAAGTGGGATAATACTTATAATCTAAATAGAAGCAATTCCATTAAATTTTAGAAATCTATCCCTACAGGTTTACACCAACAACTTCATTGGTCAAGAGAAAGTTTGTGGACCTTCTAAACCAGACCACTTTTCTTTCTTTTTATGCTTTTTTGAAAATGTGCCTTGAGTTTCCTAATCATTTTTTTTCTCTTTTTACTCTTAGCTTCCTCTCTCAGTTTGGCTGAACATGAGGATATACTGATTTTTCTCCTACACTTTCTTCCTCGCACCCATGGAAGCAAGCCCATGGCCCGAACATGTATGGACTAATCACTGTGAGGAGATGCTGGAAGTTGCAAAAGTAACTTCAGCTGTGGAAATTTCCTGAGGTCTCGGAGCCCTTATGAGCTATCTCACTTTTGTTTCAATCTGCCACCCTCCAATATGCTATAATTTCTGCTGATTCTTTACCTGATTTTAACAAAGTACCAGAAGCACATGAAGTGATACAAAAAGCAAAACAAAATCTTCCAAAACTCCTCCATGATCTTTGTGGTAGAAATGGAGGGTGCTTTATGTAACAAACTACAAACAAACAAAAAGAAAAACAGCAAATGACTTGAAACTGTCTGTCCACTGACCTGACTTTAACCTTTTTCTGTACTATTTAATCATGTGTCTTTGCTCATGTGAACCCCTGTGATCTTCTGGGGGATTTCACATGTAGCACCCTGTGAGCCTTTTTTGTCTAGATTGTCTTAATCCCAAGGAGGAGTTATGTTCCTAAATGAAGATTCTTTCCAGAAAAAGGAATTGTTATATTGGTGAGTTTAATTTTGTTTCTACTATTCCACATAAAAAACTGGCTAAGTGACCGAGGTTACAATGAAATCACGAGGTATTCACTATGGCATACCTCTCAGGACCTTCTGGAGAACTGAACTTCTAGTCCTGTGAGTCTGTCGCAGACAGCTCCCTGTCCCAGGGCTGCCTGCCAAGCTCAAACCACGCCAGAGCTGCACACATCTAGGGCTGGTCTACAGTGAGGCTGTGTGAGTGATGAGTATTCACCCCTGGCATAACTGGGGACAACCCTGAATGACCACGGCAGCTTTATAGCTACTTCAGGTGTCATTGAAAGCACCTTCAGAGACTTCATGGCAATCCAGCTTCTTCTGCCTAATCCTTTCCAGAAACAAGTACTACAAGTGCTCTAAGGTAAACTTTCTGCACACTAATTTCCATCTTGGACTTCTTCCTTTGGAACTCATCATGGCTATGTCTTCTGCTTGCTTACCATGTGTCAAGGTCAGATATCATCAGAACAGTTTTGAGAAACGTAGATTGGTTCTTCTCTTGGGTGATTCTGCACAGCAGGTTCAGTGGGTCAGATTGTGGATACTAGTGTAGAAGCCAGGCATTGGTATTTTTAAATATCTGTAGAATTCTAATATGCAGTAACATTTGGCAACCATTGACTGATAAATTCAAACACTCTTTATCAAGTCCATCTGCTTGATGAAAGGTGTCGTTCTTGTGTTAAAAATACCTTTGCCACCTCTTTGGAGTTCTTACGTGTATTTACGTTGGGGAATGCTTTTACACTGCTCTAAAGCTCTGCTTTTTCCACCTTGAGACTAATGCGTGACTTCAGCGTCTCTGCTTTGGATTCTCATTTATGTGTTTAAGATTGCTATGATTTGATTTACTTGCCTACTGTGTCTAGAGGGCGAGACATTTTAGAATTATGGTGTGGCTGTACAAGAAATCCATTTAAAATGCAGAAATAGGTTAAAAAAACACAGTATTTTTAAAGGCCAAAAAATTGATTTGTCATACCATCTCATCATTACATCCCACCATCAACAAATCATAGTTACAATAAAAGTTTTGAGAAAAACAAATAAAAAATCCCAGAACAGATGGACAGATTAATATCTCTATTCCTGTCCTTTCTCTGGGTTGTAGCATCATTGCACTCTGAGACAGTTAAGTATTATTAGCTTTCAGTACCTCAGAGAGTCATATATTTGAGGGTTCAATCTAGGTGACACCTTTTTGTAAGAAATATATATTTCTGTTTTCCAAGTCACTGATTTAAAACTTAAAATCTAACATTTATATAGCACCTTTGAGTTGATAAAATATCTTCATATCAGTTATTTCATTTTATATTATTCAGCTGTGGAAAATGACTTAATAAGCTTGGTGATCCTGGCATTGTGTTAACTTCTTACAAAGAATAAGATCATGATTAATAAGAACAATTTTATATATTTACTTCTATGCCCTGTATATCCAGATATTAAAGTTTAATGTTGCACGATGACCTAATTTTTTAAAAGATCCTATACTGGCAGTCAAAGGGTTTAAGAGCAATGCAACTATTAAGAAGGAAAATATTAGAAAGTATATAGAGAATTAGGTAAGTCTGGCTGAAATGGATGATACTGCTAACATAGCTGAGTTATTAAATCTGAATGTTTTTATACATAAGTCTACAAGGAAAATCTCCAAAGTAATAAAGTTTAATCTCCTTAGCATTTATCACTTCCAGGCAACTTAATTTTTTAGAATTTCTGCGGTTCCAAGTTTCCTGGATATACTTGGATATTCCTTTACAGTTGGTAATTAAAATGGCAAAGTTGACAGGAGTTGAAGCTTTGTGACTGTTGGGCTCTATAATTATTTGTGGTTTTAATTAATAAACTTCACTATGAGGTAAAGGCCCAGTAAATTATATAAAATACATTAATAACACTCTTAATACTAGTTAAGAGTTTGAAATAGAATGCAGAAAATTGAGACCAATCTTTGAATATCGAAAGATAGAAAAAATTTTAACGAATGTAGTAGATGGAAACAGCAAAAAGATTAACCATTATAAAATTTAAAGTTCTGATGGAACTTCTGTCTGAATCCTTGTCAATAATATTTGAAAAAATGAAATTGAAGTGAAACAAAGTAAAAATTGGAAAGGCAAAGTTATTTTCTTCATTTGTAAATTATAAAGGGATATGAAGTACAATTATAAGTGTGTTGAAAACATAGCCATGCCTTCCTAACAATAGATATGAATAGCTAAATTTTGTTGTTTCTCCTCATTTTTTCTCGATATTCCAGGTTTGTCTTCACAAATGCCCTGTCATGTGATGGTATTCTACAGATAAGGACCAGAAGAGACTAAACAAATTACCTGATTAAATTATCGAAGTTATTAAAGTATAGAATTGAAGCCAAGCATGATGGGACTTGTCTGTAGTCCTAGCTATTCAGAAGGCCGAGGCAGGAGGATCCCTTTGGCCCAGGAATTTGTGACCAGCTTGGGCAACATAGTGAGCTTCCCAATTTTAACTTTAAAAACCTTTTTAAATGCACAGATGTGGGACTCAAAGCCAGGGAGAATCATGCTAATCTGTACATTTGGTAATATTTAGATTCTCCTGAAGGCATCTGAGATTGCCTCCGTGTTTGACGGGCCAAGCCACGTATGTTGGATAAGGAATAAAAGATGCATCTTTTGTAATGGAGAAGAAATGAGTTTCTGCTTACAGACTAAAGGTCCCGTCAGAGCCTAAAATTGTTGCTTTGATTTCCAAAACTGTTCACCTCACTGCTGGAAAATGCAGTGCTAGAGCCCGCAGAGGTAGGTAGGTTTTGCACCCCACAGCACTTTGGAGGGAAAGGATGTGTGCGTGCTCGGCAGCTTTCTAGGCCCGGCGGAGGCTGATGAATAAGAAGGATAGAACAGCTGGTCTCCCGGTTACTAGTGAGGAACGTCAGAATCTATTAACAACGTTTCCTCTCACCCTCAGTGCGCCTGTGGCGCCCTTCCCCTCCGCACTCATCCACCCTGGCGCCGCAGTGCTACAGCACAGGAACAGTTCATCCTAAAATAAATCTTTACAATCAAGCTTGTGCTGAAGATTGAATTGAAGACTACGCATACATTAAAAATATTTGACAGTCGCGACATCCAGAAACGGTGAGCCTTAACATAACCTTGTACATAAATAACATTAGGCCATAGAACTACTTTTTCCTTTGCTCACCTACCTTTGATTTTCTCCTCTGTGCCAGGTATGGTTTGGGACAGAGACAAATGAGCCCCAGAACCAGACGCACTAGTTCCAATCCTGCTTGTGCTACTTACGGATTCATAGTTAGAGGATAGGGCATGCAACCTCTCTCGGTTGGGCTTCTCCAGCTAACAAAATGGTGTGTGTGTGTGTGTGTGTGTGTGTGTGTGTGTGTGTGTGTGTGTGTGGAGGGGGGAACTGGTCATATATAGCCTAATGTATATTTTTAGATCCAAATGCACAGATAATAAAGAACAGTATCTATGCATGTGGCATGAGCTCAGTATTATTAAATCCACTCATGTTGTTGAATGTGTGTTTGTGTCTGGGTTTACACAAGACTAGCAGGAATGTTAGTTCAGTGTAGTTTATGAAGCCTTGCGTTCCCTAATCACCAAAGGCGTTAGCTTCAATACACGATCTTCCTGTGGGATCAGGGAAGATAAAACACTGATTCAGTTTGATTTCCTTCAAAGACTGAGAATTCTTACTGTGGTAGAAACTGCCTAAGCATTCCACATGGGAAAAACACAAACAAAAACAAAACAAAAACACGCAGGGGCAGGGGAAGACATTTTCTAGTTGTGGTTGCTGATGACTTTACTTTATTGATACTTAAACATTAAGATGGAGGAAAAACAGGAGGATATGAAAAGAAAAACCCTAATGAAATAAGAAAAGCTTTATTAAAAGAGTCTCCAGCACACCTGAAATACAGAAGCCATTTAAAATAAAAATAAACTTAAAATATTCTTATTTGATGCGGTTATGTTTCCCCTCTGATCCTGGAGGTAAATATGATAAATACTTAGAACACATACAATCAAAAAGCCAAGAAAAAATACCAAACTCAAACACTGTACTATACAAACTATCATTCCCACAATGTCAGAACTGAATGAATAAACTGTCCCTAATTAAATATATACGCATTATTCTAAAAGATAAAGGTCAACATCCTTAAACTTGAAGTTTCTTATTTAAAATTCACCAGATGTGGAGAAAGATCAGAAGCAAAATACCTTAGAAGCTGACATCCAGTTAGTAGTTTTATCTGTCACTTTCTTGTCACTGGGAAAAAGCATCCCACACCCACAATTTAGAGAGGTTGGCACATGGACCATGGTTGGCTGGCCCCAAGGCAAGGAATGGTATGATGGAAACACCTACGTGGAGGAAAACTGAAGTCCCATGGAAGCCAGGAAGCCAACAGAGAGGGGAGGAACCAAAATCATACCGTTCCAGATCAGGCCCCCTGTGGGGAGCCACCTCCCTAACCAGCCCCCATCCGCTCAGGGGACTTTTAGCCACTGAGCTGATTAATGGGTGAATCTATTGATAGGTATAGTACCCCACAACCTGATTACCTTCCAAACAGAGGAGACTTTTGGGAGACATCTCAAACATAACATGGATTACATTCACCACACGTTCCTGAACCTTAAAGCACTACTTTTTTTTTTTTTTAAACACAGAGAGCACCACTTTATTGACTATCATCAAATTCTAATTATGGCTTTAAAAGGCAAATTGTTAAGGAGGAGCTGATTATCTCAGGATTTGTAGGGGATGTTTCTAACACTGTAGAATCCTACAAGGAATTTTCCCCTCTGGTGGGCAGAGAAGCGCCTTAAGACATGAAAAACTTAAAGACAACTTACAGGAACTTGAAAAACAATTGCTGATCAAACTAAGCACTATTCTTGATAGCAACATTTTCAAACTTTAAAAAGCAGAATAAACGAACACAATAAATAATATATTTTGCTTTACAGTAATGGAATGTCACAGAGACATGCCATGTTTCCGATTCACACATAGGGTTCTAGTCAAGACAAGCATGGGGCTCTGTCCTACCTGGCCCCAATATCTAAGTGTAGGCAGTTAAAATACAGTGGAATAATTCTCATATGGATTTAAATTTTATTAAAATAATTATGAAAACTAAATACGTTCTCAAACACTAAGTTATATCTTATTCATCACAATTATTTGTTGGAATAGAAATTAAAGGAACCTGAATTATTTTTAATCTACCAGTAATCTTCCCTACACATATTTTTACATGCTGTTGTATCTCTCTTCCACCCTTGACTCTTAGTCAGGATAACAAACAGAAAAAAAGGCAATATATGAACTTTACTCTTAGTCATTCAGAAATGCTGGTGGGCAACGGAAATACATGTGTGTTAGACGCCTTATTGTATCAAAAAACTGCCTTACATCCATCTCTACATTCCTTTCTTAAAAGGGGCCAATCAGTTGATACTTTTGTAAGAAGAATTTTGTCTTTTACTTGTTCACTGGCTTTGCTGTTGAGGACATGACAGTCACACAACTGCCAGGTATTTTGTATTTGCATTATCAAAAAATTTCCTGCATGAATCAAGAAAGTGACAGCTCAGAAAGTAAGTCTCTCAGTTCCTCCAGATTAATGAGCTGTTCTTCAAACCTTTCCCTTGAATATTAAAATGAAGCTTTTGCCTCCAACAAGGAGAAATTATTATAATCAAACCTCCCATGAACAACTCTGAAGATACCTATACATATCTCCCCTTGCGTATTTGTCCAGAAATACGCAAATTCAAACAGCAGGTGTGAGATGTGTCTCTCAGGAATTGATAAATCAAAAATAAGTAAAATACTAGGTATCTTAAAAACAAACAGGCCTTGGAGAAATGTAACAATCAAGTGAAAAGTATTCTACATCAAGTAATCAAACCCTTTAACTGTATAATAAATATACTTTTGGCTACTCTGAGGGAGAGAAGGGAGTCTGGGAGAAAACAATAGTCTGAGTCAGATTTTAAAAAGATAATGCTGTGCCTGATTTTCTACCAATGAATATTTTAAAAACTAGATGAAATAGATTTTTCAGAAAAAAAAAGTAAACTATGGAAATTGGTCAAAAAGAAGCATAACACCCGAATACACTAATCCTTATTAAGGAACACTTGTCTATACAATGATCAAGCTGAAGGTTTACCAGGTTTTTTTTTTCATCAACAGATGATCATAATTTTTCTATGTTATTCTAGAGCACAGAAACTTTTTATTTATTTTAGCTTAGCATAAGTCTGAGACTATAATTTAACAAGAAGAGAAAAAAAACAGCTGTTTAAGCAAATCATATATAATTAAAATTTGTAAGTAAAATAGCAGCAAAGGGAACATATCAATCCATTAAAAAAAACATTATACCATGTAGGACTTATTCCAGGAAAGTTTGATTCAATATTAGAAAATCTAATAATATCAATGGCATCATTGACTCACTGACTATATTAATGCATTAATATACAATCGTGTATAGATGAAATTTATTTTATAAAATTCAATTTGCACACATGAAATCTCCAATCTAGGGCCATAGGAAATGTAATGTGTAATGGCAAAATATAGAAAGCATTCTGTCTATAGTGAGGAATAATAAAATAGATCTTATAATTATCACTGCTAGTAATATTTGTGGGGAAAACAAGTATTAATCTTGAAAGCAGGAAAAAACTGTCACTAATTGCAGTCATAATTATCTGTCTGGAATATCCAAGAGAATCATCAAAAAACTATTAGAACTAATGTAAGGGTAAAGTAAGACAGAAACAAGATGAATAAAAGTTGACAAATCTCCAAGAGAGCAATAAAAGAGTCATTAGAAAAACTGCTGTGAAAAGTAGTGCCAGCTCATAATAGCAACACAATTATCAAACAATTGTGCAATAAAATGAGACATTTAGTGAAACTCTGTAACCTGAAAAGTGAAAAAAATATATAGTGTTAAGAGAGATAACAAGCAAAACTGGTAACTTTTCATAACTCAATAAAATTTCAAATACTGTTTGTCACGGCGCATGATAAAATGTTTTTAAAACTTACATACAAGCAAAGACACGGAAAAATAACACAGATGAATCTGACTAAAAAGAGTTCTATGGGGAGTGGTTTGCTAGAGGCTTTATTGTAATCAATCTGGTATTGTGCAAGAATTAGACAGATGACCAATAGAGCAGAACAAAGACCCCAGAACCAACGTGTTCAAATGGAAATTGTGTATATAATAAAGGATGTTTGTCATGTGAGTGGATTGTTTGAAGTTTTTAATAACTGATTCTTGGAAAAATATATCTTTCATGTAGAAATTTTCAATGTTATATTTTTTTTTGTAGAGGAATTAAAGCCCTAAATATAATTTGGAGGTAGACTATTTCAAAAATCGGCAGTTGAAAAATAAGAATAAACCTCTCACACACACACTTTTCCTAAGACAAAACACCACAGATAAATTTATGAGATTAATAAAAACAATAACAGAAAAAAATATAGATAAAAAGCTTCTGCTAATTATTTGGTAAAAGGCAACTCAATAGGGAAATTCATATAGATTTACAAAAACATAAATGGCTGATAAACATAAAAAAATCCCTACCCCATCTCATCAGTAATCAGGAAACTTTAATTAGTAACAGGAGGCATCTTTAATTGTTTGTAATGTCAAAACTCTTACGTATGCGCAGCGTCCAGAACTGTGGAAGATGAAGTTAGACAGTTGTTTTAAACAGTGCTGGTTGTTTGATTTGGTGTGGTTTTTAATTAGTATAGTTTGGCAAGGTTTTATTAAAATTTAAAGTGCACATCATTGTGTCACAGAAAATGACCTGTTTCATAGCTATTTACGTAGTTCTCTCATACACATGCTATCAGTTATACCACAGAAAAATTTCAAGAAAAGCTCAGGAAAACAAGTTTCTGGGTGAGGTCCATGAAGAAAATTCATAAATACAGTTTTCATTGTTACAGTCATTTTTTACAGAGTATTTAAAATCAGTACTGTGGTCTGACTTTTTCTCCAATTTCCAAAGAAAAAGGAGTAAGGCCTTGGCTAGATTGCCTTACATTTTGTGGTTACTATTTTGAGCTGCAGAAAATCCTTTTGCCAGAGGAGGAAGATGCTGGCTTTCAGAAAGCCTCGTCTTTTAGCTAAAAGGCACTTTGAAGTAATGCTGAAACATTTATAGTTTCAGCCATATTTAATTAACTGCTCTATACTTTCTTTAATCTTGAAGTTCCATCTCCAAGCATCTAATTTAGAGAAATACTTCCACGCAGAGATTTGCATGAGGATGTGGAGGGTGGCATTGTTTTTAAGAGTGAAAACTTTGGAAAGAACAATTTAACTATCATGTTCATGTTGGGGACTACTATGGGACACTTAAAAAGCATGGGGTAGATGTACAGATAAACCGATATGGAAACATTTCCAAGATATATTCTCAATGAAATGGGAAACTTATAAAAGTACATAGTGTGCAATGCCATTTTAATGAAAACAAAGGAAAATTAAAAAAAAAATACTAGAAATATGTATTTAAAATTGCTTTTTGGAATGAGAACCAGAAATGGGAATCAGCTTAAAAAGAAGTTCCATCTATAGGAAGAACAGGTTTCCCATTTTTATTATGTTTTCTTCTTGTTAATTAAAAAAAAAACAATCCTTTTACAAGGAAGTTAGTTTTGTATTACACCTGCAAGAAAAGAGAAGTGTTGAAAAATATTAACGTTTATATTTACTCATTGTGTATACACTGGCTTTATCATTAATGCTTCAAAAATATATACTAACAGAGAGCTCTAGCAGTATGTAAATGATGCGGACATTTAAGTGTCTGACTTTGAAGAGGTAGCTCAATTTTCACTAAAATGTACATCAGCAGAGGGCACAGTCTGACAATTAAATTTAGAGAAGCCTTTCCCAATTAGCAAATTCAGTAGGTTTTCATTATGGAAATTCCCAGGGGTACACTCTATTATTTATTGATGTCAAGAGTAACAAGAAAGCATTATCACTCATACAGTGAATCAATAGGAAGTAAATTTCAAGGTCTAACATACATAATGTTTCTGACCTGAGTAAAAGAGACAAAAAAAAAAAAGTTAACTAGCAGAAGTATTGTGTATGTTTTTCAAATTGTGTAGTACAGGAATCTATGTGACAAGGACTATGAAATGTAGAAAAATGGTGAGAATTCTTTCTAGTGTCTTAAAATTTACTTATCAATCATACTACGATACATAAACAATTTCTCAAAACTTATCAAGATAGTTTCCTCTTTTTTGTTTTTGTTAGGACATACCAGATATAGCAAACTAAAGCAAACGGGTGAGCCAATGAATCAAACTTCAGTGTGGTTCACTGAGTACGAAAAGGATGGCTTGCCTGGATCAGAGAATTCCAGGCGTCCAGGCAGTTTCCAGACCTGGTCCTGGATGCTTCTGCTGGAGTTTCCCTATGCTGGCACTCTAGTGGCACAGGTCTGTTACAATCAGCAGAACCACTGGCTTGAGCAGACAGAAAGTAAGAAACAAAGTTAAGTTATGTGAAGAATTTTACTCAAGTTCATAGAGTTTAAAGGTGTGGTTTTTCTATCATCCCCAGTAGGAACAGTCCCTGATTTCTGAATGACTTGCTGTTTTTCTCCTCTAATGTGAAGACCCCCAAAGGATTCTCTGTTCCTCACTGTACGTGACCGCCATACTACTTGTCTCAGTGGTGAGTGGTGCAAGAACAAATCACATACTTCTGTAATGTCGTTCTCAGTGAAACTCCGGGGGTTGGACTTTCTGCAACATTCAAAGCAGCTTAAGTAGAAAAGAAAAAGTTCAAACCAGTCACCAGATCCAAAATTAGCATTTTATTCAGAACGCTGGGGTCAGAGGTGTATCGTTTATATTCTGGTACACAATACAGAGGCAAAGCTGTTGTCAGAAGTCTCTCCAGTTTAAAAGCTTTTTTTTTCTTTTTTGTTTCTTTCTTTTTTTTTTTTTTTTAAAAACACACTTAGTAGTGCCACCAGTGTCAGGCCACCCCTTTCTTTTCTTTTCCTTCCTTTTTTTTGTTTTGTTTTTTGGTACAAATTATGTAAAACATTTGTGCTAAGAACTTTTCTGCCTCCCCCAAACAAAAAGGAAAATAAAAATTAAAAAAAAAAATTAAAAAATTAAAAATTGAGTATTCTAACTACAGCTCAACAATTGAATCAAATGTCACTTTGCTTTGTAAATACTTTATCCATAACGAAAGATATAAACATGCAAAAAACCTGAATCCATAGTCCAAATAATACATACACATGTTCTGAAGTTCCTGCACTTCGCCATAGACTATGCCAATAAAACATTATGTACACATACCATTTTTACAGTGAAGTGAAAAAAATACAGTAAATAAAAAAGTGTACATGGATTAAGACCAAAATGTGTCTAACATTCTAGTTTATGAAAAATTCAATTTTGCTACAAATTGGTGATATGAAAACTCCCTTTATTTGCAACCAGCTGCGTAAGTTTTAAGATTTTAGTGAAAAAAAAAAATCTAAAGTCTAAAACTAGAAGTAATGTACATATTCCAATCTCATGGTCTTATCCCCCAAGATAATAAAATCGCTCCATGAGTTCTTTTTTGTTTGTTTAATTCTGTATTTTAACAAAAGCAAATGCAATGTAACAAAAGCGTGTTGAAGCATATCATGGTTTAACTTACTGCTCCCACCACAAAATATTTTGTCTTTTACTTATCATTTCAGAAATCAGTACCATTAAAGCCTTAAACATAAAACTAATTCCAATCTGAAAAAGGTACAAAAAGGCACATAAAATCCCAGTGCTTCTGTACTGTAAAATTCAAGTGTAACTGAGCTCAGTGTTTTTCCAAACAGTATTGGATCACTGATATTCCCTCTGAGCCCAAATTGGTTTGCAGCCTATGCCAAAGCCTCCAGCAAGCACTGTGCTAGTAGACTACAAAGTTAAAGCCTAGCTTCTGTATGCTTTTTGGGAATATCAGTAGAAATTGTTTGTACTTGTCCAAAAACCAAGTTCACCCTGAAGTTCAGTCATCACCTCCACCATACATGTCAGCAAGTTTCTTGAATCGTGGCCCCCAGTCATTCAGGTAATCATAGTCCTGCTCACCACCACTACTTGAGGAATTAAGGGAGCTCAAAGACCCAGCCGTGGAGCCACTGCCTTCGTAGTCAAAGACTAAGAGGGAGTCATATGGCGGAGCTGTGGGATCATTGTCGGCAGCTTTAAGGCCCTGCAATTTGGGAAAAGACAAAGAAAGAAAGAATTAAGAGAGACTTACAATTTGCAAAACCACAAGTGGATCCTAGGGATATCATGAGGTCAAGCATTCGTTAGGAAACTTCCATTTGCAAGACCGCAATAGTTTCGACACATAGAAATTGAGGTTATCACTGTTTGAAAGTTAGGAGAAAAACTAACATGCTTTTACTCTGCAAAGAAATAATCCTTAGGAATCTAGCTCAGGGTGTCCAGGTCATAAGATGGGAGGGGGTGACTTAGAGAACATGTCTGCCAACTGTTTGAAGCCAATTAGAGAGGATCTTAAATAACATAACAGATATGGCAGGGTTGCTGGATTAAAAAAAAAGTATCCCAATGAGATATAAACTAAATTATATCACGGTAATTACTAAAGTATCAGCTCACTCATTCATTCAATAAACATGGAACAACTGCTACTCTCGCCAGGATGTCCGATAATGGCACTGTGTAGTAGTCCATTGGGTGTTTGAATGCAATTTCACAGAGGTTACATGAAGTGATACAGAAGGTTATGAAATCATGTGATGCATGGATCCTAATCAGAGCTGTGGTCAGGTTTTGAGGAAGAGTCATATGTAAGGCAGAGAGGATTTGCTTCTACGTAAGTTCACAGTCTAGTCTAACAAGCATCTCTCCTAAAATGTCTCAAAGGATAAATTTTAGAAAAATCCAAAGTCTAAGTAGAAATCATCAGCTCAGGATGCCAAAAGAAATGCAGACTACCATGAAGAGCCAGAAATTCTTGCAGGAGGTAGCACTGGATTTGTGCTAATTTTGAAGGATATAAAAGGAAGAATGAAGACAAGGCCAGGTGTGATTATGACATAAGGAAAGTTACTTATTAAATCTTTTATGTAGTAATGAAACCTAAAATATGGAATTGATTGATGATGAATTTTGAACAGGTATTTTGTTTGAAAAATATATAGTATAGTAACTATTGCTTATATACACACTAAAATAATTATGAGTCAATTTTTATACAGAATATAAATGTTGAGGAGAAAGCTCTTGTTAATTTAAAATAATATACATACCATCTCTTAAAATATTTAGAAAATAAGAAACACCATCTATATTTTAACTCATTCAAATGGAAGCTTTTTTAATATATAACTTATTTAATATAACTTATCTACAGTCACATGTATGCACTACAAAACTTCTAAGGACTTAATACTAGGTCCGTCTGGACTTCTCCCTATTATTTTCTCAATTCCATTCCAGTACTCCAAGATGTACCAATATTATAATGCAAGCAACTGTTCTCTTTTTGAAACTTGTCTTTTCAAATGTTCCTCGGTTTATGGCGGCCTCACTTATCCAAAAGGTACAGACTATCTTCCTTCAGAAATCAGTCCTTCCAATCCACATGGGTTTTATGAGAGGATACACTGCATGTGCATTTTTCAAATGAGCACGTGTTCATCTGTTCTATCAGGTTTATAAAGGAGGAGTAAAGAAAAGGGGCATGGTAATTAAGGTCAGAGCAAGAATGGCATATGTGGTACTTAAGAGATCAGATCTTAGTTGACACCTAAGCTATCGACAGTATTAGCTATTGGGTTTCAGCACTGTCCCATCCACTGCTGTGATAAACACAAAGAGATTAATGTAAGATCAAATGAGGGAATGGATTTAATACCTCACCATGTTTGGTCCATGGAGGGCTTAGAGTATCAGTTATTAAAAATTGTTTAAACTCACAGAAAAACTTTTTTGAGCTGTGAAATTTGAAAACAAAATAAAGTGAATTCATATTATTTTAAGAAAGAAAATGTCAGCTGTTGGATGTAAATAAAAACAAGAGTAAAACAAAACATACAGTACTGTCAATTTTCCTTTCTCTAATGTCTTTATCTACAATTCTACCTGCTTAGTGAAGCATTCTTCCACACGTCACGTTATGTTATTTACATCTCAAACAAGCCTGTTAAATAAAATAAGCAAGTCTTTGGCGAACTACTTCAATACATAAAACATAAATAATTTTAGATAAAGATTTTCCTTATTTTTAGAATAAGCTGCCAGGCAGTTCTAAGGCTGAGACTCACCACAACCTACAATTTCTCAGCATTCATAACTCCCTTCTGTGGTTGGCCGTGTTGCTATCCTTAGTGACCCGCTAGCCTTTTTCCGTAGGGGTTTCTGACGCCCACGCTACCACAAGTGCCTCTCTGGAGTCAGTTTGCTCCCTCGGCCCCACTGTCGGGCTTGCTGTGGGACTGCTGAAATGTGAGCAGCAGTAAGACTCTCATGCGTTTCCACCAGCTCCTTGCTTGCTCCTGTTCCCCAGGAGAAAGGCTGCCCCAGATGGGGATTTTACTTCCATCTGGATCTTTGGATGAAGGAGACATGTAGATAAGAAACTGAGCCACTGACGGACATAAAACTTGAAGACATAAATGTAAACCTTTGCTTCTATAAACAGACAATACTTGGGGCTTGCTAGTTACTGTAGACTTACCTAGCAAAAGCCAAAGAATGTATCTTCATTATTTTGTTTACATTTATTTCTTCAATTCAAGGGATAATGATCGAGCATCTGTGATTGCAACTTACTGTGCTTACAGCAAAAGACATGATTTTTAATAAGGTAGAGCATCTGTCTTTCCTCCTGGAGTTTATATTCACATGCACCCCCTTTCATTTTCCTACAAACTCTTGCAACTGCAAATTTCAGTAGTAAGCAATTTCTTTTGTTCCACACTGTCCCACTTGAGTCCACATAAGAACTAGACTCAAGAAGAATCATCAGGAAAATCAAGAAGAATAAGGGAAAAGATAAAGAAAATGGATTCTTAAAGCTCTGTGTTCAGATTACAAGCTTTATCACAATTCAACTTTTAAGTGAAAAAATACAAACATTGCCCAATCCTCACGGTGTCAGAAAAACTCTGGGAGGCTGAGGCATAAGATTCCCAGTTTGAAACCAGCCTGAGATTCTGTCATAAACAAACAAACAAATGAACAAACAAACAAACATCAGGGGCTCAAGAGTGACTGCATTCAGTAGAGGGAAGATAAGGACCTATGCTCATGTTAACCATGTCAAGAGAATAAACTCTACAAGCTGTCTGGTTGTCACTGTGCATTCAAGGACCCATGATCCTGTGACCACTAAGTCACCTAATTCATCTCCTTAAAATAAATATAACATGGGGAGACTGATAATGTATTCCTGTTCCCGTTGTTCAGATCCTTAAAAACATTCTCTTTGTGCTGGTAATGATATTTGTTTCTGTTTTGTTTTTTCTTTTTTAAAAGCCTTGCATTGTTTCTCTGATCACGTTGGTAGTCTTTAAATCTCTATTTTCTTCGTTTCTTTTCTTTAAAAAAAGGTGAAGATTATAGGAAGCATTAGATAGAGACTACTGTGCTATGTTAGAGCACGGCACACTGACTTGGTGCTTAATACTTACAAAAAGGGCAAAGCCACTGAACTTTTCAAGAATTCTTAGGCAATTATCTTTCTAGGCAGGTTAAATACTTCTTCTTGGATAGCACTGATTTTTTACCTGGGAATAAAATATGACTCTTTGGAATTCTAGGTAATATTTTTGCGATTCTAAAATGATCCTAATCAAGTCCTAAGAAACGAACAATGTCAAATGTACAGTCAGAGGGAGCGTGCGGAGTAAATGTGGGGGCTGTAGGACCTTCCACCTCTCCCTACTGAGACACCTTCATCCTTGCATGAGGACCCTTTTCACAGACTGACTGCATGCACTGCTCTGGTTTTGACTAAATTTAGTGAAGTATACTCATTTCACCTTTCCTGGAGAGGCAGATCTTGAACTCTAGATAAATTTATCCAGATATTTTTTCTGTAGTTTGAGGCTCTTCTGCAAAGTGAAAAAGCTGTTGCTGAATTCCTGCAGAGTTTTTATTTATAGGCCTCTGATCTTATGCTTTATGGGTGAAGACAAGCTTTTATGAGAATTATAAAAACCCACTTTCTTCACTGAGGAACCCGTGAAGGATACAAAAAGAAAGGTCTATTGATCCTCTTGCATTCTGTCTTCTATAGTTTAGTATCATTGTTTTGGCTTAGGTCCTCATTATATGCTGCATGAACCAGGGCAAAAAAAAAAAATGTGATTTCAGGTCTTCAGTACTATTCAGTTTCTTTCCTACAAACTACTACGGGTTTCTCTTTTAGATGTTGATAACTTGGCCTCTGAAAGCTTTCTATGATAAAAAGCAGTGTTTCCTACATTGGGAAGCCTTGTCTCCAAGGATTTGCAAAAACGTTTTAATTGGTTCATACTTTTTTAAAAGAAAAAATTCCCTTTATTTAAGAAAATTAAGTTTAATATTGATTAAGAATTGAATAGAAGAGCTATGCAGAGATGTGTAATGCTTTTCTCTAATGCCTGATGCTTAGGTAACCTACAGGGTAGGGTAAGATCAAACCTCTTCAGATGGCCATTTATGACCCTAGACTGTACATTCTCTTCTCTACTGACTGCTGGAAAACTCAGAAACCAAAAGAGAATTATACACCTTTATCCCAAATCCAAGTATGTCACGCTCTTGAGTACCATCATGTTATTTGGAAAATTCTAAATGAAATATGATTCACTTTGTTTGACATGTCCCTTTTCACTGTTTTTATCTGATTAATATCATCATCTATCTATCCATGCATCCAACAGCTCATTAAAAATGTGCTTGTTACCCTAAACATGACTGGGATTCATTGCTATAATAGTTGTCCCGTAGTTTACTACCGTTTTTGTATTAGACTGTGACATCTCTTTGGGTGTAGGCTCTTTGTACCCAGATCTCTCTTCCCAGCATTACCTGATGTCTGGCAGCCAACCTGTGAGGTAACTTTCCAGTACTATTCTGGGCTTAGTTTTTGCTTCTCAGCATCTAGTGTATGTTTATATCTACTCTCTTCAGACAAATCCAAGACCAAGGCTTAAACTACCTGTGGACATTAAAGTATACCATGTTTTCAGTACAATGGAATTTTATGACTTGTTAAGGCCATTATCCCACTTTTGGAGAATTTTATTTTTCTTAGAGTATTTTTTTGGTAGAAGGCTATAAATGTTTTATTTAAAAATTAGAAGACAGTACAAAGTCTTTAATTCCTAAAAGATAATTTACCTATAATGATCATTAATATCACACTACTAATAATTAAGAGAACTTTCCACATTATATACCATATTTGACATAGATGACCTCCATAAATTATTGCTGCAACCTTAAAAGAAGGCTCTATTATTACTGTAATTTTGAAAATAAGAAAGAAGGAAATCTAAGAAATTAAACCCAAGGGTCTTGACCTTGCACAAGGTAACAGAAATATTGGGTGAGGTGGATTTGAATCCAAACAATCACCCTACTCCTCTAAGAACTGAATGAGATATTTTCAAGGCAAATTACATAATTAATAAGAGAAAGACAAATATTTTGAACTCTCCTAGTTTTAAGCAAATTATTTTGAAAGAATCTTACATATACTTTTTAAATAGTGTAAATCAAAAGTCCGCTTTTTAAATGAAGGGTGCACTTGGTCTTTATTCTTTGGAGACAAGGAAATACACAGGATTAGTAAAGTTGCTGGAAGTATGCTGATATTTACTGCAGGCTGAGATTCAAATAATTTGTTTCAACTTCTCGCTCTCTGAAGGTCATGTCTGAAAAGCTCAAAACAGGATGAAATTTTACAACTGAAATTGAAAGGCATGTGACTTGTTTTACTGCACTTACTTGACTAGAAATAAGTTATCATCTTCGAAATTCAAAAAACATCATTCATTATTTAAATAAACTAACCAGAAAGCGTTCTCGTGTGCTTTCCCCCTCTGTACATCCATAAAAGCACTCCAATTATAATCACCACTCTATTATCTTTCCTTTGGAACATTCAGCACTCTGTCAAATCAAATAAGACCTGGAGATAAATAAATCTGTGTGCATTTTCAACGCCTTTACATATACGCTTGCATTCCTTCTAGGTGCCTTTCACTGTGTAAAAACTTTATGTGTATTTATTTATTTTTTTTTAGTCAAGTTAATGACAGACCCTGAACAAGTCGTAATGGGCACCTCCATGGAGGAACTACCGCTGTTTTTTAGGGTTACAACACTTTTCACCTCGGGGGAGTTCCCAGTGAGTACATCGCAGATGGCACCTAAACCATATTCTGGGGGGCCAATTCTTCTTGGCCCAGTAAAGCTTCACAGAGAAACTAACTTTTAGCAAAGAGAAAGGGTGAATCTGAGGAAGGAAACACACGGAGTTAGAAGCTGAGAATGTGAACAACAGACAGATCGCCAGTCCACTGCTCCCCTGCAGAATGAAGACTGGAGAAAAAGCCGAAAAGGAGCTGCAAAGCCCAGTAAGAACCGGACCCCGTTGGCCTCCTGTGTTTGCAGCTACTGCACAGCTGCTTCTTGACTTAGGATGGGGTGACCTTCTGATAAACCCATTGTAAGATGAAAATATCACAAGTCAAAAATTCATTCAGTACATCTAAGTGGCTGAATACTGTAGCCTAGCAACAGTGAAAAGTACCGTCTTGGTTGTTTTCCCCCTCGATCATATGACTAACTGGGAGCTATGGCTCTTGCCGCTGACTGGCATGCAAAAGAGTATCGTACTGCATGTGGCCAGCTTGGGAAAAGACCCAAGTTCAAACTTTAAAGAACGCTTCCTGCTGAATACTATCATCTTTGCGCTATTGTAAAGTTGAAAAATTGTAAGTAGAACCATGGTAAGCCTGGGCCCTTCCCCATGAAGCTTGTGCTGGTAACAAACTAAGCAACACACACGAAGAGAGTCTACGTGTAATTTACCTTTTATCCACGTATTACTGGTTCAAATATATTATAAACAGTAGACACTCAATAGTGATTTGCTGGGTGGATGATCCTAAGCTAAGTTCAAGATGGTTTCAAAATCAGCCGTTTTTAAATCACGCATACAACTCTCTAATTATGAACAAATGTGTTCTAGAAGTTAATTTGCAGTCAGTCCTTTGGAAGAAAGTATGTCATATGTCCACACACATTTGTTATGATCGCAAGCCTCCCTTTAGACTATATCTAACCTAAGCACTATTTCAGAGAGAGGAAATTTCAAATGGTAAATCCTACTTTGCATCTTGCTTCTGTGGCATTCAAAGGGCTGCGTGACTGAACCTTATTAACTAGATACTCTTTTCTGTCTACTAAAGAAAATGCAGTCACTGCAAAATAAATCAATGAACATACACAGATACACACACACACACACACACACACACACATACAGAAAGCATACACTAGAAACACAAATTTAGAATAGCCAATATCCTTGTTTACTAAATGTAGTAAGTGCTCCTCGAGTGAATGGCTCCAGACTTGGTCTCTGCTGAATTTCTGTCAAATGCAAACTTGGCGATGTGCATAGCTTTATGCCTTACATACCTGCCACAGTGCTTAAATCCCTGAAAACAACTGAATCTAAGAGCTTAGCAATATACTGGATGCTTAGGGTATAAAAACATGAGAAATACTCCATGTCCTAGAGAAAACTCACATGTTTCAGCAGGAGAAGTACTGAGTTATACGCCAGTTGGTGAAGACTAAGGCAAAGCAAGCATCTCTTCGCCTTTCTCCAAGGTATAAAGGAGGGCTTCCTACAGAAGGGGGTGTTTGTGCTGAGTCCTCCCAGCTAAGAGGAATCTTGTAGATCCTCAAGAACGCGTGAGTCTGCAAAAATTACTGTCTGTTCAAAGTGTGATGCTTTGTGGGGGAACTGAAGACAGCTTGTTAGGGCTACAGCACAAGAAGGGAATGTAGGGAGAGAGAAGACAGGTAGGAAGGAGACTGTGAATAGCTCAAATCATTGAGTGTTTGACTTGTATCACTAAGAGAGTATCAGAGATGAGATTCAATCCTATGGAATACTGACTCTTCAGGGACTGGTAGAAGCAGTCAATGAGTATTTGTTGAGTTACACTCAAGCCAGAATTTTTGCTTTCAAAATGTCCAGGTCCTACAGTTACCGGATGCATGATATCTTGAAACTGAACAGCTATAGGAATAGCCCAACAACAATTTCTTATAACAGTGAACAGTAAATCAGAAGTGAAATGTTCAAGTACTCTTCCATACACTAACACAACCTAGTACAATACAATAAGAGATGGGAGAGTGAGGGCATGTTTTTGTAGAAAAAGGAGTCATCGGCATTCTGTTTTTAATTGAAATCTACTACAAACTAACCTATTACCTCTTTGACAAGAAATGAATATATCACATTCACAAAGTAACCTATCATTTAGTAATAGAAGTAATGGATAATTGTAGAGATAGTTAAATACACCAATTTGTTTCAAAACATTTTCTACAAGCTATGAGGTTATCCCCAAACCTAAGGTAGACTGATGACATTTAGCTTTTTTTCAGGGAGTACCAGGGATCAAATTCACGACCTTATACCTGCCAGGCAAGTGCTTATGCCACTGAGCTAAATCCCTGGCCACATTTACATATTTTACAACTATTTCAAGGAAGTCTCAAAAAACAGGGCTATTGGTACATGACCAAAGGCCATTTACAGTAGGTGTACCCCATCTGGGTAATGCACGGAGACCAATTCTGATCTTGGAGACACTGAGAATATGGCAGAGAACACAACTCCTGCCAAATAATCAATATGCAACACTGTCTTATATTAACCATAAAATTTCTGAAAAAGAGTAACAGTGAAAACATAGCCTTCATAAAAAGCTATATAAATCATTCAATGTAGTAATGAAATGAAAGAATGTCATAGTCATTTTTTGACAGTGCAAATCATATCTGTTATATTCAACAGAGAATTAGCTCCCTCTTACAAAGGCTCTTAACACTCCTCAACTAGGCAAGTATTTAAATCACTTGCATAATATTTAATTTAGCTGCTCTTTCAACTAATCTCTGTTGATGGAGTTGTTGGGTAGGCACTGAATTCTCCCCATATGTGGAATTTAAAGGGTCCAGTGTGGGAAAAAAAATAAAGGGAGCTATTATTGTTAGGTTTATCAGTGCTAATAAATGAAATTAAACTGTAGTATAACATCGTTAGTCTACTTATTACTTGTAGTCTAGCAGAAAAATCCTTCTTGGAGAAAACATGACTAGTACTGATCATATATGGTGAATGCCATTTTAGAAATGCAGAAATGAATTGCCAGGATTCTGTTGAGTCGGCACCAGCAATTAAATATGTTCTCTGTTACCAAAGGCATGTTTGCCTTCAACATAAAGATGAATTAAGGAAAAGAAGTATGTTTTAACGAACTACATTTGACATAGCTACATTCCAAGCACCTGTGACCTACACAGATCTAACTTCAGCATAAAATAAAAAGCCTCACAAAGGAAGTGAGTTTCTCTGTGCACCTCATTAATGAAGTCTCCGATGTCCCCAGGGTGTGGGGCCGCAGATCGGACCGGATACTGTGGCTCAGCATGAATGGGTCTCTCATCCAGCCTCCGGATTCCTACAGGCTTGATGGCGTCAGGCTCCACGGTATCAGGCTGCTGGAGCTGGCTCAAGTCATAGTCCTAGAAAAGACGAAATCAGAACCCATGGTTGATGGGCATGAAGATGGGAATCGCAACCTTTGTTTTTAAACACATGCTTAGGATGCATAGAAATGAGTGAAATTTAACATAATGGAAAAGTTGCCACTAGGAGTTTTTCATGTTATGATTAAATATTTCTTTCACACAGCTCTTTCTTCTGTGTTTTTCGTTTCTACAGTCTGTGCTCCATCTGCTTTAAAATGTTCCCCATCAGCTCCCAATGAGAAATAGCAGAGTGACGAGGTCTCGCTATAAAATGACTAAAAAGCCGACAAGAACATATAGTTGTACCACAGAAGCAAAGGAATTAACTCAATGTCTTCAACATAAAATAAAAGAAAAAAAAAAAAGAAGTGGGGAGGGTGCTTTTCCCTTTCCCTAAGAAAGGCACTGGAGTCTCAAGGTTTCAAAGTCATCCTGCACCCCTTCCCTGCTTCTGAGGGCTAAAGCAGGAGTCCTGGAATCATGGTCTATGGGTCCAGTCTGGCCTGCGGTCCATTTTCCTTTGAGCATGGCTTTTATATTTTCAAATAGTTACTCAAAATATCGACAAAGAAGAAGATGCTACAGGGCCTGCATGTGGCCCACAAAACCAAAACCTTTTCCTTTCTGGCTCTTTACAGAAAACAGTTTGTCAACCTGTGGCCTAGGGTTGTTGGACCAGGGACACTGTGGATTGTCCCTCTATTGCAGCCCTGTGGGATGTCTCGGAAGAAGAGCCTGTCCACTCGCAGAGAAGCAGAGAACTTTGAAGAAGGACGCGCTGAGCACAGGCTGGGCCCTTGGAATTATTTTTAGCTAAGGCATCAGCCTGCTGGACTGTAATGTATACAGAAACTGATGGGGAGGTGAACATGAATCAAAATTTTAGGTTTGGCCAAATACTTTGTACTTTTCAAAACTCTAAATTCCTGTGCTATAAAATGTCATATTCCCAGCTTAACAAAAATGCTCCAGTTCCACTTTGACATTTACCAAAAGTATGGATTTTCAAGTACTCCCCTTAGTTCAGGCTGCATCAGTGCCTAAAACCCTTGCTTAAAACCTTTTATAGCATCTCCATAGTGGTTTTGACTTATTCAACACTTGAACATTTACCACTTTTGGCAGTGTTTAAGGTATTGACACATGCTTGCTCATTTAATTTTCTTAGCACATTTTTTTGACCACCCCTCCTTTATTACAGACAAGGGTAACCCACAAAACTTGCTCATGGTCCCAGATCTATCAAGGTGCAGATGTCGTGGATGCCACAGTCTGGCTCTTTTCACATGCATCTATGACAGGAAGTCAAGCCTGAGATACGAGGTTGGGTCTAGGGACTAGTGAAACACACAGGCCCTCCAAGGAGTACAGATGGAAAGGAATGTCGGGAGGAATGACTAAGATAAGAGAGGCTACTAAACTGCATGCCCAATATGTGCCAGGTACCGTGCCGGGGTCTCAGTAAGGGTTTTCTTACTATGAAGATACTCTAGAAAACCTGCAAAGAATGTTTTACTATCATCTTTTTGGGTGAAGAAATGGATTCAGGAAGACTGAGTCATCTGTTCAAAGTCATATAGCTGGGGTATGATTAGGGTAGGAATCAGAACTGGGTGCCTGGATCTGAATTGTCTGACTTAAAATTGAATTCCATGTTCACAGACACAAACCCCCACTCCTTGCCATATTTACTCACAGAGAGCTTCATCTAGCCTAAAAGCCAAAGGCCTGAGGCACCAGAATGGAAAGACCCTTCCCCTCAGGAGTGCATAGTAGAACATGGAGGACATGGAAGTTGAGGTGAGAAGGATGAGGAAGGTGGGTGGAAATGGGGTGCATCTCAAGGTATGACTATTCAGAGGGAAAACAGGCATGAGGTTGAAACCTGGAACCATACAAAGCCTAAGGAGAGAGCACCGTTCATGGAGAACCAACTTCAGAGCAGAAGGCAGGATAGAGTATTCCAAACTATCCAAACAAAATTTTTGACTAAACATATTTTGACTCTGCACCAATGTGCTCCATTTTCAATTTCATGGAATTTATAATAATCACTGGTTGTCTCTTAAAGTGCAGGCCCACAACAATATCACGTGAAAATCTCAAAATGTTAACAGGCTACGCAAGATAAACAGAGATTTATTTACCAAATTTTTGAATGCTTTCACACCAAGACATGCTTTTCTAGGTCACATTTACCTGCCTAACTACCAAGCATGGGATGTTGGGCTAAACTGGATAAATGTGTACTCTAACAACTACCAGCTGTACCTGGAAGAAGGAAAAATAAGTGGTAAGTTTATTGATGGCAGTTAATATTCTACCTTGAGGATGAAAATGCTTCATTAGAAGTCTGAATTACACAAAAATGGGTGGCTATATTTTACACTTAAAGACTTCTTTCCTGGTGACTGATTCCTATGTGATAGCTCAATTGTAAGAATACAGCAGCATTTCTTTTACATAACCAGGGATGGAAGAAGCACAGCATGCAGGATTTGCCCATGCTATTGTGCATCTGCAAAGAACTCCTCTTCCCGGACTTCTTACACAATTCTCACTGTAGCCGAAGGTTGCAAATACAAATGCACGTTGATTGGCCAGAAGCCTTTGAAAAATATACTCGAATGAGTCATCAGCATGTAGATGTAGGCACATCTCATCTGAAAACAAGAAGATCTGGCAAAAGAGAGCTTTCTTCTGACAAAATAATTTGTTGCAGTTGTCAGCAGCTATTCCCTTTGGACAAGGATGACACCTCCTCCTGGCCTGTTTCACTTACTAAAGTGTGTATAACATACTTACAGAAGGGAACATTAATTTGCAGGTTTCTATTTTCTTTCAATAGGCTCTTTCCACTACTGTAAGAAGAAGAAAGTAGGAATAGTCTTAAAACTTCTCTGATCTCGCTCAGTCCTTCTGATCATCAATGTGTCAGGCCCCTAGAAAGTGTCACTCAAAATAACGATGTTGAATATAATTCCAGTGATGAGATGGGATATCAGATGCAAGAAATGTGCCTTGGGTGACACAGCAGTAATTCACAATGAAGAGGAAGAGACAGAACCCTAGTTCTAACCTTGAGAATCACTGTGGAGTCAGTCCCTTATATGAGTGAAACCTGTTTGGCTCCTCAGTTATAATGGAATCAAAAAAGACTCAGAAAGTCACTGATTTACAGGAGGTTAGAAACAGTAACCACGCATGCCTTACTGTTTCTCTGTGATGGCTTCCCCTTGTCCATTGCAAATGAGATGCAAACTCTGATAGTGGTAGGGACAGCATGGAGGCACCCTCTGGTCATAGGGATGGGCTTTACTTCTGATGTCCATTTGTACAATATTGCAAAAGTCCTGATGTGAGAGTCTAATTCTAGAGCTCTTGATAAAGGCTCACCCTCTGGGAATTTCCTAAATTATACATCTTTACCATCCCATGATGCTTTACTTAAACACACAAATTACAACATGTAGCCTGAGAATTATTGTGAGTATTACAGAGACCAAAAATGTTCTCAAGGTCTTTTGAGTTCATGGCTCTACTTCTGAAAAGTAGAGATAACTCAAAAAGAAAGCTACATTTGATTCCTAAAACTCTATGTGAAAATTCTCCCATAATTGTCAACATTTACAATGGTAACTTCCCAGAGAAATTTAATTTTAAAATCAAAGTCAAGGCAAATCTCCTTTTAACTGATGCTTGGAATGTGTATTAACTGGCACTTCTCATTAAAAGTTGGCATCTATGTAGGGATTTTAGAATGCTAACCTTGTAAGTAACTTTTCTCTACATTTTATTTTAATACCAGGAGAGTTAATAAGATGTTAATAAGCAGATAGAGCTCTGGGTTGAGCTTTTCCTATTAAATTCTACTTCTTGAAATCACTTATAACTGGTTCAGAACATAACAGCAAAATCAAGGTTAGGGTATTAGGTTGTGATATAAAGCAATAGTAAAAATAAAGTAAAATAAAATTTAAAAAATACAGCATCAGAATAAATTGGAATTCTGGAAGCCTGGGAAAATATTTCAAGACCCTGACTGCAGATCAGATCTATAGAATCACAGCCTATTTTAAGAAGTGATGAACACATTCATTTAACTTTCCACCAAGATTCAAGGAGGACCCACTGGGTGCCAAATATCAGTTTCAGCTATGAGAGAGTGAAAGAAGGAAATCAACCTTTATCTGATCATCTCTGAAGAGTCACATGAGAAACTTAACCAAAAGCCTCCCAAGTGACGGTACTCCTCTTCCCGCTTTAGTGACATCACAGCTCAGACAGGTTAATGATTTGACCAAGTCACAGACTCAGTTAAGCAGCAGCAAAAGACAAAACAAAGACCACCAGAGCCAAGGAAATAAATTTACCAAATAGTTTATAGAAAAAATAAATGCACTGAAGAGTTTACTGATGGGCAAACATCAGAGAGTTAAGCAAAGGAAAGGAAAACTCGAGGTGGTGATGCCACTTCAATAGCAGATAGAGTCTGTGGTGTGGGACAGGCTTGTTCTAGGTCTGTGTATGTCTGGTTAAACAGGACGCAGTATTTTGGCAGCACGGAGTCTCCTCTTAGGGCCAGCAAGAGTCTGGAGATTTGAGAGATATTTGAGTCCACAGGTGAGGTGTTACGAGCAGGCACAATGGGAAAGCACAGAAGTAGAACAGAGCCACGTTCATCTACACAGTCCATCCCAAGCAACGTGACCACACTAGCATGGGCCCTGCTGGTTCCTGGAAGCTCAGCCACACTGTCTGTGTCCCAGATTCTTCAAGGTGGTAAACTCCTCCGCTACCCTTCAGATCCTTTGTTCTACCCTAACTCCTGGCTGATTCCTCCCCAAGCTCAGCTATTTCTCCCATGGGAGTGAACAAAATAAACAGCCACCGTTGCTTATACAGAGCTTTCCCAGGTGGCATTGCTCCCCTCTGAGTCCTTAACAATTTAAGGCGCAAGGTGTGTTCTCTTAGGTCCAGCAAGGGTCCTGCATATGGAGGAAAGGGATGGGCATCCCAAGGTCACCGTCATTTATCAGCCTCCGCTGAACCCACAGTGAAAAGCATTTTTAGCTCTCTCTCAGAGGCCAGGACTTTTTATAGCAACAAGGGAAAGTCACTTAAAGTTCTCTAACAAATAGAGTAAGTGTTTTTAGTGTTTTAAGACTGCATGGCTATGAAAAAGAAAAATACTAACATGAAAATAAATGGCCAGAGTTCTAAAAGGAAAAAAAAAAAGCATCTGGGAAAAAAAAGCCAGCTGGAGCATGGGCAAGAAACCCTTCACACAGACACAAAAAGGAATGGAAGGTGCAAGGGAAAAACATTATTATCTCACCTTCTCTAGCTCCTGGCATTAAAATAATTGAATCGAATAGTGATAAGGTGTCAACACATTACCATACAAATGCTGACAAGTAAGTCAAATACCCTTGCAGGCTTCATGTAAATTACATTTAGACCTGATTTGCTCCCTCAACCCAATTTAGTTATGACCTGACCCTCCACAGAACTGAAGGAGTGTAAAACATCTAAGTAGAGATATGGACTATTAAAGTGCCCCCCCAATAAAAGATTTGCTAAAAGCTTTTCTGGATTGAATTATAAACTAATAGAGATAAAATAACTTGGAGACTTCAAATATACAGAGGAAGGGCCTCCACTGTCATATATTGTTCATATATATTTTAATCTCATTGGATAGTCAAACTTTGTACCTCTCCCAAGGGAGGCAGTCAAGGCCTCTGGAAGAGGAAATGCATTCATTACTATTCCTTCCTCCATGGCTTATTGCAAATCCTGTCCTGGCAAGCTTCTTCTTGAAATGCTAATTGTTTCCAGAATTATGAATGAGTCTAAGCTTCCTTCATTGGTACAAATTTGGTTCATGCATAGAAGACCCATGTGAAAGCCATCTGTTCATTAAAAATATTTAATAAACCATGGGGATGACAACTGGCCAGATCAGAAATGACTACTGTTGAAATTCTACCACGACATGACTCCCACTGTGTAATGCTGCATAATCTTTTGGGGAAATGCAGCCAATATACAATCCACTTTGGCTGGAAAAATACTAAGAATCACTCGGGTCACAGGCTTGGTTATTGAACTCATGGAGTTTTGGATCTAATGTATTTCAAAAGAACACACTTAAAATAATTAAAGCTTAGTGTATTATCTTAGTTAATTCAAACAACACAGAATGTGGATAGAAGTAACTGAGGAGGCCCTGTTGCTACAGAAAGGGGGAGATGAATATGGAGAGCCAGCAGAGTCCAGCAGAGGAACTGGCCCTCAGACAGACGATGTGTCTCCTGAAATCTGAAATACTGTTTCTCTCCTAAGGTTTGTAATCTCTTATTCTTTCCAGGCAATTCAGTTATAGCCCTCTAAACAGAAATACATTTCTTAACCCTACCAAGCAGTGTGTGTCTTGAAAGATAAAAGGATAGCCACTAAATGCATCTTTAGTTCTACATTTTTATTCCAAGATCCAACTTCTTACAAAACAACAAAAATGTCACCACTTGGGTAGAGATCAAAGTTGTTCCATTTTACCATGACCTATTATTTAATCTTGGAGGAAACATAAAAACAGGTAATAAAGAAACAGCAGTATTTGGTTGGGAATATGGTGAGAGAATCTAAATCCTTCTCTCATTTATGACATATCATTTTTTAATTCCTAAGGAAGAATATTCATTATTTTTAAGATAAAGTAATACATGAAGAAAATTCAACAAAGGGACCATGGTACTGACTTGAAAAAATGAATTCTGAAGCCAGGGTATCTTGATTCAAACTCTGTGCCCATCATAATTTAAATATGTGATCCTGAGAAAATTATATAAATTCTCTGTGCTAATCTTAACATCAGTATTCAACCTTTGCACAAAAAAACTAATGAGGACTTCATTATTAAATCTATAGAAAAGCTAAGCATTTTCTGTATAGGTCAGAAGGTGCTCTGAGGTCACACTACCTCTGCTGCAACATTGAAACTTTGCTGGTGCTGTACATGGTACGCGGTACTGGCTCATGCCAATGTACCAGGAAATATTTATTTACAGAAAGCGGCAGTTGGTGGATTTGGATATTGTCTGTACTTTGATCTATCACATTTTAGCCATTTTAGCATCTTAGTGTGTTTTCTTTCACACAGTGACAATGCATACTTGGCACACAAATCCTTATCATTTGTTATTAGTGCGATATAGATAAGTTTCTATTTCCCTAATCCTAAATACAGTGAAGTTCTGATCAGCTAGCAAAAGTGAGTATTAACATGTATAAAATATTGTGCTCATTCACATGAAGTGACAAGAATAGCAAAGAATGAATCATGTGTAAATTCTGTGCTCATCAAAAAAAAATTAACAAGCAGTGGGGATGAAAACTGACCAGTTCAGCCTATATACTGTCCATAGCCTAGCAGGGTGGGTCTCCCGGACATAAATATGTTGAGAACAGCATGCAAAAAAGGGAATGAAGATGTGTAAATCCTATGCCTGATGAAATGTTCTCCTATGAATTCAATATCCCTCTCTCAATCACTAATATATACCAGTGTTTGCAGGTGGGTATAAATGGATGAATAACTTGGAAACATCATTAGCAGAGTTGTTTCAGTCAACAATAAAAATGTTGAAAGTGGTCTCCACAGTTATGCCCAGATGCAGCCATCTGCTATGTTGCTTATAAAGCAGAATGAGTTTGTAAAGTAATTATTTTAAGGAATCAAATATACCATGGTTAAGTTCTAGAGTTCCTTCTCTGCTTCTGTCAGACGGCCTGGCTGGGTTGTGCATAGCCGGGGTGGCTGCTGGGACTGGCAGGATGCCCACACAGACTTACTGGCTCGAGCAGAGATCTCTTGACTCACAGAAGTGTCTAGTTTGGCCTCAAGAGGGTTTCTTGTGACCGAGTGCCATTCTTCGCTCTAGGCATTCTGCCTGGATTTCAGATTTCGGTTTCTGTTGTCCAAATTGTACATTCAGGTTTTTCATAAAGTAATTTGGCTGCTCAGACTGCTTCTCCAGATTTTAAGTTCGTTACTATGCACAATTTTGCTAGGCATGCTTAGCCAATTAGCTGGGTCTTACCCTTTGCTTGTCCTAAAGCCAGGCAATCTAATAAGCTGTGACTAAGCCCTCAGCCTTGCTGGTCTTACCTAGAACTTGTTTTAGACTAGCAAAGCTGAATAAAATATCTACTTCAGTCTCTCATGTAGCTGTCCTGGTGTCAGCCTACTCTTGAACTGTGAGTCTCGCAGACCTCAGTTTGAAACTGGATTAGTAGCACTGTCCATAGTCGTGGGGTCATTGGGAGGACAACGTGAGGCTTGCAAACCAAGTGCACTGCGGTGTCTGACAAAGAACAGCTCTGCAATGAAGGCTGGCATTCACAAGCGCCGTCCCCACTGCCTGCAGACATCGGTCACCCCAAAGGATGATGGTCAAGTTATCAGAGCTGCTCAACAGACCCTGTGGGCAGCTTCGCATCCCGACTCGTGGCCTCATCTTCTTTCCATGAGCTGTGGCACTCGTTACATCTCATGGGATACACTTCCCTCTGGAATGTCTGGATGGGTCAGACCCTACTGTGCGTGGGGTACAGACTGTCGTGAGCAAGGACTACATTCAACTTTAATTCCTCAAGTTTTAGAGTCTGTTAAAGCCACTCACCAATTTGAACAAATACATCTGCCAAATATGTTTGTATGCCTAATCTGCTTACTTTTTTTTAAACCAGTAGTGCAGAAATGTACCCCCTGGTTTCAGAATGCTATCGTATCTCTGCCTTATGAGAATGTGGTTGCATTAATCCAAACCCTAAAAACTAGTACGTAACATAATCATAATCTGCAAAACAAGCATTGGGCTGAGGGCATGAACCAGTAAAGTTGATCCTCCTTAGCCCCCACTCCCCCTAAAAGAAAGAAAAAAAAGGAAAAGATTACTGGAACCCACATTCCTGCCTAAAGAGGAGGGCTTCTGTTTAGTTTCTAATAATTGTGTCATGACAGATGCAGGTCACACTTGTAGATCTTTCTATTTTTGTAAAGAATGGAGAAGAACCTTGTGTGAATTTTTTCCCATTAGGCTAAAGAAAACTCAGCCATGGGCTGCGTGTGTGAACTGTCACTTTTAAGTGCAACAGAATCCGTCACACAGATGTGTCCCCCAAACCTTCAGCTATTTTCTCTGAGAGTTGAGAACCATCTCAGATACCAAAGAAACTAGTGCTGAGCTTGTCTCTAAAACTTAAGAGCTCAAAATTGGGAATTCACGTCCTCAGTCTGGCATGTGAAGCCCATCATGCTGCCTGTGCCCAAGAGGTGCTGAGGTTGGTGTGAGCAGACAGAGACATGGTGGGGCATCAGTGGGCACCAGGAGACAGACTTGGAACACAGTGGGTGAGGGGGGCAACACCCAAGTGATGAAGAGAAAGGAACTGAAGTGGAGTCTGTAAGTAGCCACTCGGCCCTTCTGCCATGCCCTGCTCTGCTCAGCGTCAGATTTCACCTCCAATGAGTTAACGCCTTTGGAAGAGATGACAAACCATGATTTTTCGATGCTGCTCCATGGAGCCACCACTCATGTTCCAAAGAGTTCCACCATCCATTAGTGGTCATCTTTGACCCCGCCATCAACAGAAACAGCTTCTCTTAAGACTGTGAGCAACTATGACTGCCTGCCACCCTAAGAATGTGACTTTTCCAAGTCACATTTTGAGAGCAGAGGAAGCTCGCTGTATGTCCGCAAGTCTTGGCTCAGGGACATCCTTCTGACAAACTCAAATGACATGTGAAAGGCAGTGTTTTAACAGCTTGATTGAGCAAGAGCTTTGTCAAGGATGGGACAACAGATGATAAGAGTGAGACAGCAGAGCCCGGAGTGGCAAAGCTGCCCGGGGAAGCAGGTGTGACCTGTCAGTTACAAGACCGCAGACACACGTGCAGAACAGTTCCCAAAGCCTGGCATACAGGCTTTTCGCAAGAACTGGAGTGAGTTTTCAATTGGATGGCCCAGACCTGATGTCAGACTGAGGTGTGGGGACCCTGCACCCCCTCTGAGGACTAGCATGCAGAAGTGCCTGCAGGTTTCCTTGAGATTTAGACAGCATAAAGGGACACACCGACACCACCCAGAGCTTGCTATCGTAACATCCCACGGAAGCCCATGCTGTGTTTCCCAGACGCAGCACATACTTTTATTTTTGCCCTTGTCCTTTTTTTCTAATTACTTGGCCCAAGCTTGCTCTGCAGAGCCAGTTTCTGTCCCACTCTTCCCTTTGGCTTTCTTGAATAAAGTTCGCAACTGCTTTTTCACTCATTGCGTTCAATTCTTTGTTTGAGATGAGAAGAACTTGGATTCTAACTTCACAGAGAGAGGTGCACAGCCCAGAACCTGGGAATGTTTTAGTTGGCGAGACGCTTTTTAGAAGCAAGCTACCTGGCAACACAAATATCATCTTCGGACCCAGGCAGATGAAGACTTAATCTCTGCTCGGCTACTTCCTGACAGCACCTGCCTGTTTCACTGCACTGCTGTGAAGGAGGCGTCAGTGCGCTCACCACTACAGGTGTTCGGTACCAAGTGTAATGTAGTGTACACCCAACAATTGCTTTTGCTAACGTAATCCAGAATAAAGCTGCCTAATGACAAGCGATTTTGGTAAGGTTGGTTGAAAATGAGCACCACTGAGTGTCATGAACATAATACACACTTGATAAATGCTTATTTAACATAAAAATAATCATAATAAAGACTAAGCTTTAAAAAAGCAGTGAGCTGTTTTCCATTTCTTATTCTGGGGCCATGAAGAGATGGTCCCAGGGAAAGTGAGTGATCAGTTGTATTGCACACGCCCTCTGACTTTATTAGTAATGCTGATCTAGAAGGAACTAGAAGCAGAGACCATGGAGAAAGATCTGCAACCAGCCCTATGGGCCACAAGGGCACTAAAGGACATTTACTAATGAAGGTAATTAAATATGCCTTGATAACCAGCAGAAGCCCTGCTGGTGATAGCAGCGAAGCAGAGAAGCAGATAAAGAAGGAATCTTACCCTCTAGAAAGAGACTGGATATTATACTAAAAGTGTCTGTCCAACAGCCCACTACCTGTGCAGAGATAATGTTCTTGTCAAAACACAAGGTAGGTCAGTTTCACATGTGGGCCCAACCCAGGCTCTGGACCACATGCAGGAGGGCAGAATATCCACATGCCTTGATTAATGTCTATTATACACCAGGCAAGAAAAAAAAGACACCGAAGTGCTATTTTTCTTTCCTTTTAAAAGCCTCTCTCCCATTTTGTTAAAGAAATTAGCAACCTTGGCATAGAATTTAAGCAGATAGAGATGCTAATCAAAGGCAAGGGAGATAAGGACCATCTTTGTGAAGGGCTGCTTTGCCCAGATTGCTTTCTAATCAGTGAGCTGCCAATAAGAAGGGTGCTTTGTCAGGAGGAATAGGAAATCGTGGCAAAGCCAGCTTCAAGCTAATCTTGAGATGACTGCTGCAAACCTGACCCTTGCAGTGACCTCGGTCATCACCTGGCATCTGCAGATTCTCTAAATGAATCTCTGAGACCAACCAGTCCTCTATAACTGGAAAAATAAAATGTGGTACTACTTAGCAGTGACAAAAACATATCCTGTAAATTATACTGTCTAGCAGACACGTTACGCCGACCAGCTCTGTACCTGATTACCCTGGGACTTGTCCACCTACCTTAATACAATCCCATCCATTCCTTCAGGCAAAACATATGCCCTTAAAACACCAGCTCTGTGAAATAAACATCAACTAAAACTTGTCTAGAATGTAGGTGGCAACAGTCCCATTTCCAAAGCTCATTATTGTGGAGATAAGGCCTTAAAAAAAACTAATAAAACATTATGAATCATGTTCCATTACCAAAAAGGCTTAATGCCTACTATAGAGAAACAGAATTTCTACCAGGGAGCCACATGGAATTATGGAAAATAAATGCAATTTATTTCAAAAAAGTCTAATTTCTCAGGAACTGACCGTGTTGTTTATAAGATTTAAAACAAGACCATATACACAGAAAAATGAAGCATTTGGGTTACATAAACCTAGAAAGTAAGAGCATTATACAAACATTTTTTTTCTTATGGAGAAAAAGCAGGTGAAAGAATCCATCAAAAAAGTAAATTTTTAAAAAATTTTAAAGGAATTTATTTTATAAGACATCAAGACATTACAAAGCAAAAGAAACTAAAATCACAGGGTATTAGACCAGAAACAGACAAATAGAATAAGCAGTGCAGAAAGAATATAAAGTTGACCCGCAGGTTCATACACACAATTACCTGCTTTATGACCATGGGCCATGATTATATTTTTAATAAATGTGGCTTGATATGGAACAAATAAAAAATGCAGTGATCCGTTTCTTAGATCAAATAGAAAATCAATGATTATAGACAAAATAATTGAGCTTCCAGAAGATAATATAAACCTTTTGAGGTGGGAGGGTGGAGGTTCCACTAAGTTGGGGTTGATAAAGTTTCCTTTTTCTTAAAGCACTAACTGTAACAGAAAAAACTGATAAACTAGATATTATTAAGATTGAGAACTTTGCTCATCGTAAGACATGATAAAGATGAGTCTTTAAAAAGCAAGTTACAAAATATGAGGAGATATTTACAATAAATTTATGTGACAAAGAACTCATTTTATAATATATAAAGACGTCCTACATGTCATTAAGAAAAAAAATCAGATAACCCCATAGAAGAGTACACAAACAGACGAACAAAAACTTTATCAAAGAACGCATGAAAATGGTAAGTCGGGCAGTAGGAACACCCCAATTAAACCATAATGAGACCAGTCATCAGCATGCTAAAATGTGAAAGACTGAAGATAAATCCCAGTGTTAATGAGGACGAAGATGCGGGGTGACTGGAGCTTTCATATACCAAAAGGAGGGGAAGTATCCACTGCACAGTCACTTTGGGAACCTGGCAGGATTGTACCAAGTTGCACACATCAAGAGAAACACACAACAGACAGACAGACAGACAGATACAGACACACACACACACACACACACGCATGAACACTCAGTGCAACTTTAATCATAATAACTCAGCTAGGTGAACTCCAATAGCCAAATGCACTAAAACAGAGAAATAAAACATGGTTAATTCTTCCAACAGTACACTATTACCAGTGTCAAAAATCAGCTACCTCTATCCACACCATGGACACATTTCACAGGTATAGTGGACCTGTAGGAAAACTGCTTCTGGCTGGGAGACAGAAAGTCTTAAGATTGATACTCACATTCTAATGCAAAGAACAAGTCAGATACCTCAGCAAATCACAGTTTGAAACCCCAAGACAGGTGAAAACAAAATAAAGCCTAAATGAATGAAATTATAGGAATGCTTAAGCCCTTTACAAGAGACATAGCACAGCTTTTAATGGCAGATTCCTGTTTTTCTCTCCCTGAATCCTCTCCCAGGGATAAAAGCAGCCGTGGGTCTTTCCTTACCCACACCCCCAGCCCTGCTGCCCTCATTAGGCTTTATCATCTCTGTCTTGCAACAGTTTTCTCATGGGAGCTTGTCTCTGGCTTAACCCCTCATCCACATTCTGACATTTATCAAATCCAGACTTCTTCCTTAGTGTGTCAGCTCTTCGGCCCTGCAACCAACCAGTCGTAAACCCTTGAAAACTAAGTAGAGGCCCTGGGAAAGAGTTGAGGGAGGATGCAGACTCCCTCCGGATGCACATCCATCAAGCTTGTCCACTCATGGCCACTAAAGCATTCAAACTCTGGATGATTTGTCCTGGATGAGGGAATAGATTTCACGATCCACTTTATAGGTAGGAGGCAGAACCCATCACCATAGTATTCTTATACCGCATATTTTATTCTGTTATTCTGGGGTAAAATTAAATGGATACCAGTGCATTCTGTGTTTTTATCACCACTTTCTACCATGAGAACTGCCTGGGGAAATAAATCAAAACAGACAATCAGAGACACACGGAGGCTCTTGATCTAGACTAAAATGCCAACAAAGAACCAGGAAGTTATAAAGGCACTGCACGAAAACCAGTATTAAATCAAGAAATTAGCCACAGAAAGTTCCAGAAAAACCCTAGGGTACTGCATAAGTGGGTAAGAAGCAACACATTCATGCTCAGCAGTTAATGTGGGCACCTAGAAGATTCAGAGATCAGGAAAGGAAGAAGTTGAAGGTTTCTGATGATATTAAAAGAAAAAAAAACAGACTTCATTAAATGCTTCATAAGCTATGAAGACACCAAACAGCAATTAAGTTAAATGTTTTATTTAGGTTTTATCCAGTTTGGTTGGCATCATTATACTCCCAAATTCAAGGAGAGTGGTACTTCTCCAAGGGGCCAAGTGCTTGCCTAGATGACTTCGGTAGGCAATGAGAACTGCATCAGGAATTTGATATGAAGTGTTTTTGATTCCCTGAGGTCAGACTTTTCCTGCTATACTATTTGCATTCTCTTCCTTACCAGCAGCTAAGTTTTACCATTTGATCTCAAGTATCAATCTTAAGGGGTTGAAGTCAGTAAAGAATCTTTCCTACAATGATATAAGGGAACCTTATTAAATAATGTTTTGAAGAAATTTGTGTGTGTGTGTGTGTGTGTGTGTGTGTAGGAACTTGGTTCTTAACCTCTGGGCCTTCAACTTTGTGCACTATCTGGTTATTATTTATGGCCCTCCACTTAAGACTATTTTTACTGAAGCTTTATTGAATTGGCTTTAGGTTTATCCCTTAAAATAACAAAGAGTGGCATAAAATTAACATATTGCAAGTGGAAGGTTTATGAGAAAATATGATCAATAAGCATTTGATGATCTTGAATACAGCCTGGGAAAGTGAAAGGATAGATTCATTGAGAATGAAGCCAAACATGAATTTTAAAATCCGAAGACATTTGAAAGCAAGAAACCCTAAGGTACATTTATAAAGCCAATTTAGTCAGTATTCAAAATGTTTTAAACACTTGAGTCAATATTTCAACATATTTTAAACATGCATTTCTTCTAGATGACTGCTACAAAGATTAAATACAAGAATGGATCCTCAAAGGAGTAACATAGAAACTATGTTCGTGAAAATGTGTTTTGTATTTAAGGTAACAGCCCTATCTTTGATGCCTACCATATACATACTTAAGAAGGTACATTTTCATTTCCCAGTAGTGATGCAAAATCCCAAGAATTCTGTGTTCTTTGCAGATAACTAGTGTTCTTAACATTTTTAGTAAACAGAAATGACCTAACAACTATGTCTGATAAATACCTACCATATCAGTTTCTCATGGATTACACTGCTGTCTTCCAGCAAATTTCAAAAGAAATGTACTAGAGTACCAAGTTTAGACTGCAAATAAGACAGACCAGAACTCAAATCCTACGTATATATTATTTCTGAGAAGCATGACTTTGCTTTGGCTCAGTTTTTCTATCATCAAAGTGGAGATGTTCCCAGTAATACCACCACTTGCAAAGATTTAAGAGAGAAGAACATTTAATGTGTTTAGCAGAATGTCTGGCATGTAGTGCAGACCTTATAAATGTCAGTTATTATAAAATGTAAAACATCACTTCTGAGCAAAGATCTTTGCTTCCCATGTATTGGGCTTCTCATTCCTGAAATGTTTTTAAGCTTCACATATACCCAGCGATCTAGAAACTCACATTCCTTAAGAACAAGAAGGGAATTTTGACATCTAGTGAACCGACACTGTATCAGGCACCATAAGAGATACTATAGATACAACAATGAATGAGATGCTGTCTCTAACTTCAAGTATTTCTGTATGTATGTAAAATTCTAGAGGCAAATATGTGTTGGCTCACCCACCTCTTTATTTTCAGGGATTAAAACTGTGTGTGGATTATTGGATTTGCTTGATAAATGTTCATGGAAAGAATAAATTCAATGCTTTTTCTACCATACACCTGGACTATCAAGATCCCAGTGTAGAAACTACTTGTTGACTACATTTTGACTATCTAGGGAAAAGAAACTGAAAAAAAAACGAAAGAAACTAAAAAAAAAAAACCAAAACAGTACAAATATAACTGGAATTCTAGGCTCCTTGAAAAAAATGTTAATGACCTTCTCACAAAATTAATGCAGTGACATTTGGTATTTTCAAAAACCTCAATAAATGTGTAGCACACATATGAAAGAATTCACCAACTGACTGATGATGTGATTTAAAAAAAAAAAAGAAAGAAACCTGACACCATTTCCTTACTCCTGGTATTAACACTGTCACCACCATTTAATTTATTTGGTTGGAAAATTCCCTTCTAAAGATTAAATAAAATGATGCTCACCTGGTCTTCTTCTCCTCCACCTTCTTCATCATATTTTAAAATGTTATCTCTTACATCATCTTCAGGATCGATTAAAAGTTGCTTGGCCTGGCGTTCTTTATCCCGGCGCTTCATCCACACCACAAACATCAGAACAAGGACTAGGTTGGAACACAGTAAAAATATAATATAATATCATCATTATGAAAGCCTGACCTGCCTAATCATAGTTTCCATCACTAATAATTTATCCTAATGGGCTGGTAACGCATTTTTCACTCTATTATCATTTCTGGCTTCACACTAAGACAGACAAGACAAAGCAAGAGGGTTCAGAGTGTGAACCCCCTGAGCTCCAGCCCAGGGGTCCCACAGACTCCCTGGGTGAATGTCTCTGTCCTCCACTTCAGTCTCCACACATGAGAACGTTAATGTTCTCTATCTTCATTTTAGCTGGCTACAAAATAGATGCCCTTAATAGAATGCTTCATAAATTCCGCAAACACAGAGCATTGGGAAGTTAAATTATGACACTGTTTTTTTTTTTTTTTTTTTTCAGATTGGTCAGTCATTGTACTCCCAAATTCATGGAGAATGCCACATTTCCAGGGAAACAAATGTTTGCCTAGATAAATTGTTTTGGAACTTAAAACTGGCCCAGGAATTGGATCTTGAGTTTATTTCTCCTTTTCTTTTCTTTTGTTTTCTTTTCTTTTCTGATTCCCAGAGGCCATTTTTCTCCCTACTACTCTGCATTTCCTTACCCAATGTATGTTTCAGCTAAGAAGGCCAGGGGATTTGCTTGAGCACTGAAATAATATTAGGCTTTCATGTTTTACACTTACATACATACCAGGTCTAGAACTATAAATTTTCCAGAGTTGATGTTAAAATCAGCACCAATTCATTTTCCTTCAAAATGCCATTGTCACTTCTCCATGCCCCAATCCATCATGCCTAAGTCTTTCTTGATAAGGTTGGCATATACGCTACATTTCATTTGAAACTGAAACATATCCCTAAGTGCACATCTAGGAATGAATTCTATCTAAAAATCTAAGGGTATTGGTTTACATCCTGAAACAAAAGATTCAATGACTTCTATTTGAGCACATTTTTTATTACTGGTCATAAAAGTAAATATCCTCCTTTAAAAGCCAGATACATGATCTCATTTGCCATTGTTTCAGGACTAAATCTAGCAAGTGGATTATTAGTAAAGCATGCAGGTTTCAAATTATAGCCAAAGTAGTCTCCACACAGGAAGTAAAAAATGCTCAAGCTTCTCTAGTAATTGCTTAGAATAAAGGGACAGAATTCTAAATTACCAGAACACTTGTAAATGAAGAAAACATAAAAGAAATGGCCAACATTTTCAAGAAGGTGATTGGTGCATAGCATGACCACACAATAAACTAAGTCCTGCTGTTATTCCATAATAAAACACAGGGCCCAGACAATTTATTCTTTTAACCTGCCTGCCTAGAAGTGATTCCTAAAGTATTTTCCAGTGGTTAATGTCTCGCATTCCACTGAACCAAAGACTGCAAAGTGTCTTAAAAAGGAGCAATTCTTTAATCTACACTTACACTAAAGACGGACAATTTATTGGGCTGTGTAATCATTTCCATTATCAAACGTGCTGTGTGTGAAGTACGATCTCTCACTATTTTGTGCACCCTTCAAACACAAACACCTTGATCCTCGCATGGCTGGAGCGGGTTGCTGACTACACTGGGTACGAAGAAAAGTGAAAGAAAGCAATACACTCATTTTCCTCAATCATCAACTATGTGCCATAAATTCACACTCAAATCATAGGTACTCAGACTTAGGAATGCTTAACATTTTTCTATGAAAAGTATTTTCTAAAGCTTCCCAAGCAATCAGCAACAGGAAAGGTTTAAGAGGGCGTGGAAGAGGGATTGGGGGGAGGCTTGCTGCAAATGTGGAAGTGCCTGAAACAATGCCCAGAGATTTTTTCATTCTTAATTGGACCAGCACGACCCATATATGATTGATGAGGTCAATCGGAGGTCAAAGAGGGTCCTTAGAGTATTTTGTAAGGCAACAGCAATGACTTACCTGGCTGACCATCCCCAAAGCAAAAGGCTCAGAACCAAGGAGAGGATTAAAGTACTCACTGAGCAGGATGATAATGCAGAGCAGGATTGCGATGATTGCACCCGTGCCAAGCCCTGCGCCCACGATCCTGTCCACATCTGTGCAGTCCCCGTTGGAGTCACACTGGCAAACCTTCACCCGGAGCACGGAAATATTGGACTTGGGAGGATTACCCGAATCCGTGATTATGATCGGAACTTCATAGATACCAGCTTCGAGAAACTTTATCTTTAAATTAAGCTGAGCAAAATCACCTTTACAAAACAGGGAGAAAAAATACAGTTTAATGTGATAATAAAACATATAGCATTTTCCAAGATTTATTTACTACCTTACTGTATACATAAGGAGAATCATAACTGTGATTATTCGTGAAGAGGTTTTTTTTGCCTTAAGGTCTTTTAATGTAGTAAACATTAAATAGCTTAAAAATATATTTAATGAGAAGATTATGAATCGCATAAAAATGAACTTTTCATATCATGCTTCAAAATGCACATATGTTCCAACAATCAACCCATTCTTACCATTAAGCCGAGTGATGGTCCAATTTCTCTTAATTGTTACTGGAGATAGAGGAAGATCAAAAGCAAATGGTCCAGCATTTGGATCGATGTCATAATCAAGTGCTGTGATGTTAATTGAATTGGGGTCTGGTGTTTCACAAGTCTCTGCCTCTTGAGGTAACACTTGAGGGGCATTGTCATTAATATCAAGTAAATAGATTTGCAGTGTTCCTGTTCCACTCATCGGAGGAATTCCTAAAAAGGGAGAGCAATCACAAGTGATGCTGAACAATTTTCTTTGATGTGCCTCAATTGTGATGAAATTCTCAAAGCTACTAGCCTTCCTGCCCCCATCACTGTGGTGTCCTGGAGGAAGCTAGTTGCCACAGTCTCTGAACACACTGTTTTTGGAACAAGCCCACTTCCTGCTTCCCTGCTAGTCTCACAGTGAGCTGCCCCTGCTGCTGTATAGAAGCTGAGCACAATGACACTGTGATGCCAAGGGATCCAATGCCTTCCCTGCCCTCCCTGTCCACCATCAGGGCTGGGGCATAGCACACTCTTCCAAGCACTGTGGGGAATGTCACAGAAGCGGGACACAGGCTCAGGAGCTTATGGATCAGATCCTTTTGATGGAGAACTAAGACGCATGCTTGAAAGAACAGAAGAGTGCTTTGAAAGCTCCAACTCGGTATGACCTATTGCAACCGTCTGCAGACAACTAGCACGGAACCACAGGCCTCAGGAAGGAACACCTTGGAGAAGCGAAACGATCTTTATTGATCAGCCAACTGCCTGCTGGAGAAAAAACTAGGCTGCTCTTTGTATTTCATTTCATTGTCACTCCATAAAGAAACTTTAAACAATGAGGAACCTCAGTCTCCTTCTGCTGTAAAATGTTGGTTTTATCATATGATTCCATAATTTAGGCTGGTGGTTTGGTTTCTGTGATACTGTAAATGTTCAGACCTGTACTATGTATATATGTATATAGTTTATAAACCTAGGAAATTACACATATGCACATTCTGTGGAGGCGATAAGTAAAAAATCTCTGCCACCCTCTGGGAGGCACATGATGACTCTGAGAGCAATGAATTAAGGCTAGAGGTAAAGTATCCATTATATTTTTCTAATATTAACACAAGGACTATGATTGTTAATGTTTTGCAAAATTGTTAAATGTATTATCACATCTAAGATAAAATTCTTCTTATAACAACTTTCTAGGACAGGCAAAAAAGAAAGCAATTTATCAGTGAGCCAACTAAGGCACAGAGAGTATAAGAGCTTGCATAAGATGACCATGGTGGTGCATGCCTACAATCCAAGAACGTGGAAGGCTGAGGCAGAAGGATTACAAGTTCAAGTCCAGCTGGGCAGTCTAGCAACTGAGTGTGAGACCTCGTTCCAAAATATGAAATAAAAAAAGGTTGGGGGTGTAGTTTAGTGTGAAAGACATATAATCAGTCCCACTACCTCCTCCCCACAAGAACGTATGAAGTTCTTAAAGAGCAGACTGAGGTTCCAAGTTCAGTCTTGAGATTTAAACTGAGGCATGTTGCATTTGTGAAGTATCCCAGCCCCATAGATTTAAGAGCTCACTTCTCATATCAAGCGCCCTTTCAATTAGAAAACAATTCACCTTGGTGAATGAAAACTGGCTGTAACTCACAACCAACGTGTATACATATAATTTTATGACTCTTTAAATCTCAACATAATAGTTCAAGATAGATCATTTTCATTTGTATTACAGAGGAAAACCTCTGTGTACATTCAGCAAGAAAGCATAAAGCCGACACTAATGTGACGCTTTGATGTGTAGTGGTAGAAACTCTCTCTGCAAAGGTCCAACTCTCAACATGTTAACAGTTAGTGCCCGTATTAGAAAAGATAAGATATACTGCCTCGGGCTCTGTTGCCACACAGATTTACTTCATACAGTAATCTCACTGAATCTTATACAAGATTTAGAGAGATTCACTGCAATTGTTCTCACTAGAAGTATTAATAGGCAGTTTTATGAGCTATAATTTGAAGCCTATTTTGATAAAAATGTCACATTCGTAGTCTCACACTAAAGACCTTGTAAAATATGACAATGATTCAGTTTTGAAACTATTCACACATAACAGAAATATTTATTTGCGTGGTTAGGTTGTACCAGGTTCTTGTTTGAAAGCTTTGTGTAGAATGCTTTCTACCTTTCTCAAAACACTGTGAATTAGCTATTAGTATCACTATCCCTACTTAGCAGCAACAACAATAGAGATTTAAAATCCCAGAGTGTATCTGATAGTCAGAAAGTAGCAGAGATGGGGCATGGGTCCAGGAAGTCAGAATTCACACTCACGTATTAAACACATCATACTGAGAGATAAGAAAGCAAAATAAGTCCATCATTAATTTTGCCTAAGTATCTTTTATTTTAGATATCTTTTTAAAAATGCTTATCTATACATCTAAGTCCACTTGAACTCAGCAGAGATCTAGAAAGGAAGGAAGGAAGGAAGGAAGGAAGGAAAGAAAAGAAAAGAAAAGAAAAGAAAGAAAGAAAGAAAGAAAGAAGGAAATAGGTGTTGAAGTACACACTCCAAAACTAACAACCTGATACTCACATACGCATCTCAATTTATGTACAAAATTGATTTCCCAGCCCATGACAGAAAGCAGCAGAGAATGAGAAAAGAGGACAACTAATAGAGACACACAAACTGATCACAGTAAGTGAGCTGGCTAAAAGAAAAACATACGATGACTAACTCAAAATACAGAGTATGGGGACACAGGATTAGCTAAACCTGTTGTGAATCAGGCATCAGCACACAGCAAGTCAGGAAAATAACAAAAATTCACAAGCAAAATGCCAGTCTACCATGGAAAGTTTACAGATGAGGAGAAAATCCAGTGCAGATACCAGGGAAGAAGGTCTTGGAAAGCTCATAGGAAATGGAGAATAAAACTTTGGGCCTTAAAAATAAAAAAGAAATAAATGGGCGGGGGAGAAAACAGAGACAGAGACAGAGACAGAGAGAGACAGGAGCCTTAGAGTTATAAAGGTCAGTTTTCTAGATAATTCAGCATTGTAGAAAACTTTAAGTCCTACCTACGTATGCAGGAGAGGCTCTGTCCTCTTTAACGATATATAATATAACAGGACAGTCACATTAATTACATACCATTGTCAGACGCAAGGAAAGTAGCATTATATACATTGTTTTTCACATTAGGTGATTCTCTGTCCAAAACAGCAATTGTAGTGATTTGCCCATTCACAGGATCTATTTTTAGCCAATTGGCAGGATCAGATAATTTTGTATATCTACAAAAATGAAAGGAGGGTTAAGTTTAATTTGTTATATGAAATTTTAAAAAATAAAGCATATTCTACAGATTTAATTGTAAAAATGTAATCCGTTCATTAGCCCGCATTTTCGTGTATGGTGGCTGGAAATACAGTGTTAGCATATGGAAGTGATTTCGGGGAGGCAGGCAATGGCTATGCTCCATCAGGTCTTCAGGAAGCATCCTGCAGTGTCTGAGAGGTAAGACGCAGAGGGCGGTCTCCCTCTTCTGGGATGCAATGGATTGGAAATTTCACTTTAGGCTCCTGTATACTTCACAGAGGGCCAAGGTGCAGATGAAAAGAGTTCTTAACAACATAAACATACCCTCTAAACAAGCAGTGGTCTTGATGTATAAGAGCTAAGAGAAAATGTGGCAGAAGTTGAATTTTACATCCCAGACCACTCCTGAAATAGTGTACCCTCTTCTGGAAGAAATGACATCTCATGGGAGAGACTGTCATAATCCTATCCCCGTGAGGTTCTCGGACATGGGGTCCTGCCTCAGATCTGCATTCTTCCCAAGGAGCCCCACAGGTTTGAGTCTGCACCAGCAGCTCTAGCAGCTTAAACTCCATTTTTATGATGGGCGGAGTTTTATCTTTTCAAGCTGGGACAGCCAACATACACACTGGGAGAAAAAATACTCTATGTTTTAGAGGTCAAAGCTACAGGGTTTTAATTAATTAGCTGTTGAACTGTCTTGATTTCAATGGCTGGCAAAACGGAGAATAAGTGCAGTTATCAGTTAGCAGCAATTCTGAAAGAAGTTAAATAAATTATGAGCTAATTTTAAAAACGATCATCAGCTATGGATAATAGCCGTTTGGGGTATGCTCTGCCAGTCACCTACTCCCTCATCAGGAAGGATAAATGAGGGTTTGCTGAGGTTGGATGTCTTTACAGACACACTTTACAAGTTCACGGTACACGTAAGGGATGAAAAGAATTAGCTCTTAGACCCTAGTTCTGGCGTGAGTTTTCTTCTTGATGGGCAGAGGAGAGATAAATATAACTATTATCAGCCTCTGACAATTCCCTAGTCACTGCAGAAGTTTTTGAAGTGCTTGGTATAAAAATGAAGGCTAAATATTCTTTTTTAGAATGGCAAAGGGATACACACAAAGGTAAAGAAACTGTTTCCTTCCACTAATATAGAAGTGGGTGCATTTTGATATTTTTTATCTAATATGGTCATTAATTAATCATTGAATTAATATGGTCATAAAAGGAAAATTCAAAAGACTTAAAATGATCTTGGAAAATGTTCACATTTTTAAAAGACTTTTCTCTGACTATTGAGAAATGAAGAAACTTTTGTTTTCTTAAATGAAATATTTTCTTTTCCTCTCTCAAGTGATAAGACTACTTTTCTGCAAGATCAAAATGATATTTCATCAGTATTAAATTAAACCATATATGACAAAACATGATACACAGCATTTTAAATGACAAAAACATGATACACAGCATTTCTTACCTAATATTCTGCTGCATGTATCGGTCCGGGTCCTGAGCAGTGAATGTTGTCAGCATGGTACCTGAATGCAGGCCTTCTTCTTGGCGAATGACTTTGGGATTGGGGGCAAAATAAGGGTTTTCATTCACATCAATAACTGTAACAGACACAGTTGCAGTTGACTGAGGTGGGTGCTGGATTCCTTTGGCCAACGGCACTTGATTTTCTGCTGCGACAGTTAGGACAAACATCCTATTTGTTTCAAAGTCGATTGGCTGAGGGGAAAAATAAAAAAGAAAATAAGAATATTTACATCCTGCAGTTAATCCACTCTATTTCTAAAATACTATTTATTTTTCATTCATAGCACCATAAAATTCTTCTCAAGTTTCTAAAAAAGATGTATCAGTACAGCCAATGATTAAAATATTTACCCCAATTTAAACTACTGATTAGGTACTTCAAAGAGTTATATTCACTAAATAATGCATGTGACTGTTGCATGGATCCACTTATTTAGGTATATGTAAAAATTCGACAGGCTTTTAAAAACATCACTGTTGACCCCAAATGCTAAAATAATATGAGATCAGGTAGAAACGTGTGGTCTCAAACATTGCTAACAAAGATCACACCTCATCCAGAAAAGGTTTGATCAGTCCGTGATGAACAGAACAAAAAGAATAAAACTATAAAATATGATTTTTTTAATAGAGCTAAATTTATTTGATGTAAAAGTATCTTTCATAATTTGAAGTATACATTTTAATGTAGAAGCTTATGCATACATACAGCTTTTAAAAACGATAGTGTTGGAACATTGTAGGTGGAAAGATTTTTTCCTTTCCTCTTAACAAATGCAAACTCTTGCTGTTTTGAAAAATAGTTCTATGTTACTGTTTGTGAAAATTTCAAATCTAAGAAAAATACTCTAGATTAATCTGATTCACATGAAAACTGACTTCTAAATTTTCACTGAATCCTGCTGTCACTAGAATGTTATAGGAGGCAAGTGACCAGATTGGACTTTCACCCTTAATTTCCTTTGATTACCTTCTTCTACAGGAGGTGGAAATAAGTATACTGTGTGGTAATAACAGGAGGGAAAGGGCACAGAGAGCTGCCTTGCCATCAGTGGTAACGTACAAATGATCAAGGGCTACAACTCATGAGAAAGCCTCATTCTTAGCAGGAAGGACGGCAGCTGCAGAATGCAGATCTCATCCTTAAACCTACAAGTACACAGGTCCCTTCTCTCACCCTCAGCTCCCCAATTCAACTTTCTTTTCTCAAGTGTTTTGAACAAGACAGGAAAGAAGCCAGAAAATAAGACTGTAATATTTAAAGTGATTTCACATCAAATGGTCCGGACATAGTATTTACTTACGCAGTGGTACTGACGTAGCTATAAGTCCTTTAGCAAGTATGGTACTCATTTATCCTCAAAAAAGTGAGGTGACTTGGGAGCTGTTCTTTGCTCCCCTTTTCTGCATTAGAAAGGTGAAGTTAACAGAAGAGAGCTGTTGCGGTTTGGATCTAAAATGTCCTCCAAAGCCTCACGTGTCCAGAGGGTACGCTTTGGCAGGTGACTGGGTGACGCAGTGCTATGATCCATTGATGAGTTCACAGTGGAATGTGCTCTTGGGAGGCGGTGGCACGACCAAGAACAGTGTGTTCGTGTTCCTAGTCCCTCCCTTTCTCCGATTCCTGGCTGCTGTGGGTTGAGCAGCTTTACTCTGCCATGCCCTCCCACCCGGCCACTTCTACCCAGAACCGAGACTGTGGACTAAAAACCTGTTCAACAGTGATGACCTAGTAAAAGAACACAGCTGGCCTGGATACTGTGCGCCAGGTTTACCCACTTGGTAACATCATCCTTCTTGGAAGTCCCACCATGCTTGTTTTGTTCTACTACCGTTGGTTCTATCTATCACATTGTGTCTTACTGGAATTTGAGTATGTGTGATAGTTCAAACAAAATTTTTTTTTATCGAAAATGAGATATTATAGTACCCATTGATCATTTTCTGTTATTCGGTTCAGAAAGCCTTGTAATTCTTTCACTCTAGGCATGGCTTTATACTATTGTGTTATGTTGGATATTATTGTATTTGAAACTATGCTCAACTATAGCAGAGTAAGAGATATGGTGTTAGCTACTGTTGATGTCCAGTTGTCTTAATGTAAAGTACTGTGTTGCCTATGTTGTCCTGTTCTGATCTGCTCTGTACTGCCCCCTTTTGTTTTATTCTCTTTCAAATTAATTAAAAAAAAAAAGTTTACCCACTTGGATCTTCTATGGATAGGGTTAGGGGATGGTGCCATAAGCCTGGGGGGAGTGAGGGTAGCTGAGCACATGGCCATAGCAATGGCGAATGTCCTATAATGGTGGGCTGGGAAGGGTGTGCCATGTCCTAGCAGGATAGCTGGGGTGGTCACAGGATGTGGGGCCGACAGTGATCATTCTCAGAGTTTAGGCAGTTGTTCTGGGAACTCAGTGAGGGGGAGAGAATGAGTTGGGGGTCACATCTATAAAAACCCTCCAAAACCATGAGACAAAATAAACCTCTCATCTTTTAAATTGTGGGTATTGGGTATTTATTTTGTCCTAGCAATAGGAAAGGGACTAACAGTCTCACAGGTGTCAAGGGCAGACCTAGGATTGAAACACAGACACCTGGGACCTGGGGCAGTTGTTCTTCGGCAGTATTCTGTACTTATTCAGAATGTTTCCAACCCATTCTGTTTGGCCAAGTACAGCACATAATTTCTGGCAGCTGGCTTTTTCAGTGCATGCTTCTATAAGGCCCAAACTTAAGTCTACTTGCAAATCAAGAACCTCTTGGTGAGATAAGGTGTAGCAAATCTCTTCATCGCGTGGTTAAAAGGAAAGGGTGCTCATCTGAACAGCTTTCATGTTATAGCTATGTATTCACTAAACTTGAAGAATGTTCTTTTTGCATACAGCATGGATTTTTTTGACAATTAAGTCAGAACCATTTTGTTAATGTCATGAAAACAGCGTTTAAAAACAGCAATCTTAATGCAAAATCTTTCTAAAATGTAGACCCCCTTCTTCCTACTCATTCCATTACACTTCAGTAACTGCTTTTGGTTCACTCGTTACCTCCCTATAATAGATAATAGCTGTAAACATGAGGGTGCAAGCTGAGGCATATCATTCTTAATAGGTATCAATAATGATCAAATTCAGGATGTGATAAATCACTAAGCTATCAGCTACACTGATAGTTAACATTGCTGAGGCCAGTCCTGTTTTCCCACAGGTAAATCTGTCCAAACGGATTTCATAGTTATCATTCTCTGGGGATAATCAGAGGGTGCCTATCTTGACCTTAGCTTCAATGTAAATGAAGTAAGAACACGTAACCTGCCAGAAAGGTATGAATTCCAGACTTAGATTTATTTAGGGGAAAACACTGCCAAGATTCAGTGGCAAAATAATGGAGCAGGGAGGCATATGCTGGTCACTGCCGAGTGGCTGTTGGAGCTCAGTGGCCTGGGAGTACTTACTTTTACCACGGTGACTAACCCATCATTGCTGTTTGGGTCGGTCTGGATGGCAAACCGTCCTGTAGGGTCTCCACCACTGATTCTGTACACGGCGTTCCAGGCTGGTGTATGGGGCTGATCCTTATCGGTCACAGTTAAATTAGCCACTATGACATCCACCCTATTCTCAGGGACTTCACCATAGAACTACAAGAAAGGCAAATCTCAGTCAGAGGAGTGATGGACACCTGAAGGACAAGTTTTCTCAATGACCACACCGCCCTAATTTTACTGCCCATTAAATTTTTACTGTCCACACTAACTGAGGAGATTGGTAACACAGGTAATAGCAGCATTTATGATTTTTAAAACACTGTAACACTTTTTTGATGGTCTTTTTATACCTTTCACAAATTCTGTTGCAGTTTCATGAGTGCTTACATTGGCATACATTTGTGAATGAGTTCGTGATTAAGGGGAGGTCAGGATAAAGGGTTTGCCGGAGGAAATAACTTTGTCATATAGATAAATATACAGTGATAAAGGAGCATAAATGGGTCATGTAGGCTGTGTACCTGCAAATATCTGTGAGAATTTAAGAGAAGAACATAGTATCTTTTTAGGATATTTGTTCCAGGCAGCATATTTTTGACATTTTTAATAATGGACTTGCATCTGATGAGGAAGGGAGTTACTCAGATGCCTGAGTTAGAGCCCTGGTGAGGGAGGTCGCTAAGCCTGTAGCCATTCTGCTATTAGGTTAAGCAGGTCCCACTTTTATTTAACACATTTATTATTAATGACCAAACTTCTCTGTAATGGACCACAGGCCCTAAGGTCTGTGACTGACAGGCTCTACTTACCGTCATGGCAGTAAACTCGGGAGGATTGTCATTGACATCTGTCACCGTGATGACAGCTGTGGCTGTGTTCGAGAGGCCGTACGTGGGATTGCCTTCCATGTCTGTAGCTTGAATTATTAACGTATACTGTTGCACTTTCTGAAAAGACAGAACGATAACAACTTAAATGAAACTAATTCCTCAGGAAGACATAACATTTGTTCTGTAAGTGGCTCTTTATTACAAGCAGAGAGTGCAGCATCATTTATTCTGATTAACATTACTTGAAACTTTTCAAGTGGAGTTTACTTTAACTCACAAAGCACAAGTCTGGTCTTTGTCTAGAGAGATTTAATTGTGTATATTCACCTCTGTGCTCAGGAAGTAACACATGGAAATGTGTGGAATTCACAGCTCTAGGTTAAAACTTCCATTCTGTTTCAACCTTTTCCTTTTTCTTTACAAGATTGTGAACAAGCATTCAAGACTTTTGAATGCTATTTATTTGGTCATGTGTTAATTTCTACACAGCTCAGGATACTAAACACAAAAAAGAAGCTCAAAAGAGTGTGAAGAAAGCAAATACTATTCATATAGTCTATATACTTTCCGTTTATCTGTTCTTCTATAATGTCTTTCTATTATAATACAGGTGACAGATGTGTTCCCCCTAATTCCCTTTAATTCAAACCACACTACTTAGAACTTTGGGAGAGATATTCTTAACCAAAACCTAGTTAAAGCATTTATGTTTATAGGGTTAGGCCTAGAAGTATTTAATAATTGTGTATTTGAAGGATTGACATTTAGACATAATGGTATATATATACACATTTGTCTGTAGAGGATTTTTGCCAGACAGACATCCATTATGTACTTTCAAATCACATACTGTTTTAGGGAGCTAAATTAAACTAAGAGGAAAACCTCCAGATTGTCTGAGAAATCCACAGCACTACCTCACAAAGGTTTATAACAAAAAAACCTACAAAAAAAAAAGCATCTAAAATCAACTCTGAATATCAAAATGTGAAATTTGTGAAAACTGGCACATATTTTTTAAAAGATGATTTTCTACAATGTTAAAAATTATGAACTGTAAGTTGTTACTTCATACAAAAACAAAATAACAAAATATCAACTGTCACTGCAAAGTGCTATATTCCCAATTCTAAATATAGTTAACATTATGAATGGCCACTCTAAAGAGATTTCTAGAGCTTAGATGAATACGCACACATTTCAGCTTTTGATTTAGTTGTTAAAGGGGAGGGCAAGGGAAAAAAAGGAGTAGGAGGAAAAGCCAAGCCTCAAGCATTAGATTTCCAGTCTGTCCACCCAAATGTCAATCTCTAGCAATTATTTATTGTTTTCCTAAAACAGAAAATAGCACTCTTTCATTTTTAAATTAAAAAACCCACGAAAGGTTAGTGCCGGTTGAACCATTTTGGTTTTTCTAAGGCATAACACTTGACTATAATACTTAGGCAGGCTACAGTGTTTCTCAATCAGGAGTGTCACTTCAGTTTAATTCTCTCATAGTTATTCAGAATTTAGCAGGGCCAATATTCCATTCAACTTCCCTGCTGAAAATTATGAAAGCAAAAATTGTTTTGAGTTTAGAAATACCATTTGATTTGCAGCTGGTTTTTGAAATGGGTAAGTATTATTTTTAAAAAAGTAATTTATTTTTGAAGACTTAAAGAATTCTCAAAATGGTATTATATGGAGACACAGTAAGTTTCTGAGGTGTATTCCACAAACATCTTTAAAATATACAAGCATGGTACATGGCAATTTTATAACTGAGCTGAAATACCAGGATCAGTAGCTAAGACTTCAAATTTCCCACTGCTACAAGCTTAACCTTGAAATCTTTAAGTCTTAAAAGAACATGGCTATTTCTAAAAGACAATATTCAAACAAAAAAAAAAATCCACCCAGTAAATAATACAGTCTCCACTTTTAAATGCCTGATTTGTAAAATGCTCTTTTATTTAGTAAGAAAGCCTGGATAACCTGTGCTTTAGGCAGTCAAACCATAGAGCTTCTTCCCTTATTTATTCATTCAGCATCTGGTCTGAATGACTAACATTTAGATTCCCTCCCAATTTGACTTCCCACCCTCACAGTCTCATACTGGATCCAGGGATTCTGCTACAAAACGTTTCCTCATTTCCTGTTTTAGAGGAGATAAAAATCTCAATTCATCTGCTTGTTAGTGCTCTTCTCTATCTGTGACTCACCCATCTTACCAAAGCTATCAGCTCTCATTCATTTAGTCCACACTTTTTTGTTTTTCTTATCAAAAACCTCCTCATGACCCCACGCCCTTACATTTGGCAATTCTCCCAGGCCAGACCAGTGGTTCTGGACCAGGGTGATTGTACATCCCCCCCAGGAGACCGGTTTTGTGGTGACACTGGAAGTGCTACTGATACTAATGGATGCAGGCTAGGGATTCTGCTAAACACCTGCAGGCCTTGTCTTCAGGACAAAGTATTCTTCATTTCAAAAGTTCAGTAGTCCACTGTGTGTTACCTGGATACTTTTCCCCCCATTTTGAGCTTGACAAAGACATGGAAGTCACCTTCGTGTTGACCTCTTAAAGTCCTTGAGGCAGAGCTCTTTGGGTCCTCAAGACTGTACCCCTGGGTCACACCTCAAAATTGTTATGGTCACCCCAGACAAGAAAGCATGTCTTCTTTCACCTTATTCACCAGATCTGGCCCTCTGTAACTTCTGTCTCTTCCCCAAAGTGAAGATGCCCAGGAAACGGACACATTTTGAACCCACTTAGGACACGGAGGCCACCTCCACAGTGCAACTCAAGACATTCATGAAAGAAGGCTTGGATGGCTGCTTCAGGAAATGGCAAGAAATGGGACCACTGTGTTGAAAGTCGGAGGGTTGGGAAAGGATTCATGGCGACGTGTCTTTTCCTGTAAAAAAATCTTTTGAAAACCTTAAACATTCACCTTATCTTAAAAAAAAAAAAAAATCACACCATATATGTCTGTTCTTGCCCTAAGTCTGCTTTTCTGCAGGGATTGTGCTTGTTCATGTGTGTGTCTGGGATGTATGGCCTGACCCTTGTGGTTGGATGACTGAAAGAAGGAGAGAGCTTCAGCCTGGCATTACCTTCAGTAAATCACTTTATGCTAAGAAAAAGCCATCTTCTTATTTACATGGTTGGCTATAATTTATTTATTAAAACTTATACTGGGAGCATAAACCAGCTATTTCTCAAACCGCAGTGATTCATCTGCAATCTTCCCAATTCTGCCATCTCTTTACATTTCTATACCATGAGTCACTTCCTATTTATCTCCCTCTTTTGAAGCTTACATAAATTTATTATAAAACCACCATGAATGGAAAATTAGTATCACTTGCTATAAATAAAGCTCTAAAGACTATAATTCTTGGATTCTGGTACTCTCTATTTGGTCGAGGAACATCTAAAAGGCTTGGGAGGCTCTTGTTTCTACAGTTTTCTCTGTGTACCAATTAAATTCATTGTACAAGTACATTTGTAGCATATTTTAAAAGCGCTAAAGTAGAATAACATCACTGAGTGAAGAGGTGAAAAGGTTCAGTTATTCCCCTAACATCATTACCTGAATCTTATCTAGATGCCAGGAAGAGTATTTTTTTAATTGGATAAAATGGTTAACAAAGCCAGATAGGGCCTTGGTTTTCTTACATGATGGAAATGGACAGAAAATGGACCACAGGATCAAACATACAGTGCAACTGTGCTAAGAGCAGGGAGCAGTAACACTAGGGGGCTGTCCCAGCTACGCCTCAAATTGGATGGACGAACAAATACCGCAACATATTTAGGAGGAATCTGAGAACTTGATGGCCAAACAGATTGGAGTTCTGGATAAATTATGCATGGTACAGGGAAGTAGAACATGACTTTGGGAGGCTAGGGACAGGGTACCGCTCCCCTGAAATGGAAAAATTAATCATAAATCACAGGCGTAGGGAGAAGACAACAGGCTTGCTTTTGGATGCACAAGTAGGGTCAGGTTTTGGACAGATAAACCACAATGTCAACAAAATTTAGGAGGAAAGAATGGGCTTATGACTCATACTTCAAATTAGTAACCGGTAACCCCCAGCTCTCTTGTCTGTGAAAAGGGACTAAAAAATATCTATCCACATTTATATAGCTATACATATATTTCCTGATGTAGAACATTGTTCTAAGGGACTCGATAAGAAAATATAATGACTTTTATTCGGATGGTTCACAAGTATCTGGCAAAGTGCTAAAGCACTATACATTATTTCACTATACATTATTTCCTCGCAATAACCCTGTCAGACAAAATTTTACTCACGCTTTACAGACAAACAAACTAAGGCTTTGCAAGGTAAGGATGCCCAGCTGGAAGTGACAGAGACAAGACAGAGGCAGAGACAGAGACAGAGATAGACACAAGACTTGAAGCCAGGTATCTCTGAGTCAAGAGTTTGTATCATCAACTGCCCCATGAGGTAAGTGCCCACTGAGGCAGTCAGAGAACATGTACAGACTGAGAGTTTTAGCATGGGCCTGTAGTCCAAGTTATTTGGGGGACTAAAGCAGGAGGATCACTTGTCCTCATGAGTTCAAGACCAGCCTGGTCAACAGAGCAAGATCCCCATCAAAACACAAAAACATAAACAAAACAAAATAAAATCCAGGGCAGCACAACTGTGCACATCTGTAATCCCCACCTTTGGGAAGCCAAGGTAAGATTGTAAATTCAAATTCCACCTGGGCTTGTTAGTGAGAAGCTATCTCAAAATTTCAAAGGAAAAAAAATTATATTAAAGGGGGCCAGCAACAGCTTTGTGCAAAGGCCCTGGTTTCACGCACCATTACTGACGACAAAGAAAAAAGAAGCAGAAGAATACGCGTGAGGGATGTGGGCATCTTGAGTGGGGGCAGCAGGCAGAAGGCCAGGCTGCTGGCGGATGAGGAAGGAGTGGGCGCTGAGCATGGGGGATGGCTGCCCTTTCAATGAGTCTGTGCTGAGCCAAGGGGAATGTCTCACTGAACATGTCTTCGGGGTTCCTGTTCAAGGTAAAATGACACTGAGCAGCTGCCTCCCCCGACGCTGAGAACAGGAATCCAGGTGCACTTTCTAGCTAGCACAGCCTCTGCACACAGACATGTAGCAGACACTGTGGGTGTTTAGAGAAGGGCTAAGGACTGGCTTTCATTAAGCAAGGATTAGCACGGGATGCGGACAGGGGCAAGGGGGATTTTTCAGCCTACAAGACCGGACCAGAGGAACGCAAACACCACTGTTAGACCAGAAATTGCATGTAGCTGCATGAATGAATGGGCAACAGCTGTTTGAAAGAGAGAGGCAAGATACTTCGGGGTGGGGGGAGTTGGTGAAAGAATACACCGCACCAAGGCCTCAAGGAGGTCTGAGATGCCACATTAAAGCCCTCTGACTTCATCCCATGGGGTGCAAAGAGCCACCGTACTTGAGGAGACTCAGGGCCTGGGTAGATCTTGAAAGAGGCTGCAGATAGGACTGAAAGCAGGAAAACACGGCTTTCAGACAGAACAGAAGTGAGGGCACAAATAAAAGGATTAGTAAGCTTGAAAAACAGGAATCATCATTTCTTCTTTCATGTGAGAAAAATTATTTCAAGGAGTAAAAGGGATGGGCTGGCTCCATCAGTAGATGCTGCTGCTGCCATTCACGAGGGGCACGAGCACTGCCATCATTTGGGTCGTGTAGCGAACCCACCTTCGTACCATGATACAGAAACCTTAAACCACCCCATGGCATAGGTTTTTTACCATTTAAAAATGGGACCTGGGGTTATAGGTCAGTGAAGGTCAAACAGACCGAAAGTAGAGAAAAAATTCAAACCTGCTGAAGCACCATTGGTTTGTCTGCCTCAAAAGGACAGGAGACAGAAATAAAGACAAGTGATCAGGAAAAGGAAGAAAACGCCACTACAGCCATGAAAGAAGTCATAAAGAGATAAAATAGCCAAAAAGTGGATAAGCTAATGGTTATAGCTCTTGGAAAAACTAAGGAACAGTTACTTTTTTTGGTACTGGGAATTGAACTCAGGACCTCATGCTTGCCAGGCAGGCACTGTGCCGCTGAGCTATATCTCTAGCCAAATAGTTACTTTTTTAAACTTGCAGATTGAACAAAAATAAAAAAGTTGAATTTCAGTAAGCATTTTAATGAATAGGAGTTCCATCACACAAAGGTGTCATATATCCTGAGAGAATGACAACTAAAATTACTTTCAACAAAAAGGAAACTGTGAATTCTAATAGGAATAAAAGAATTTCAAGCTTTCAGGAGGCCTGAAAAAGTCAAAGTAATTTATCCCCTTCCTCGGGCAGAATTACCATAAACCATCCAAGATAGAAATTTTTTCTATGTTAAATGACTTTCAGAGAAGGAAGGTTTTTCCATAATTTTTTCTAGTAACTCATTGTTGTGTTTAATAATTTTACTGTCAAGAAGCGGTTTCTCATCTTGTATCTACCCCACGATTCTATGTGAGTTTCAAACTAATTTCTGCATTGTCACCAATGGGTACAGAAAGTTTCCTCTGTCCACTGGCAGATACACTTAGCTGTAACTACAGCCGCACTTACACCATCTCCATTAAATACAGTCGCTTTGATTCTTAAACATGGTTGGAATGCTTTAGGGAAATTGTCTTTAATTCTTAATGCCTCTTTCTTGCAATAAGCTGGGCTAAATGTAATAGGACTATTACTGGATGAAAACAAGAATGAAGCTCCATTTCTTTACACCACAATGACGGTGTACATGAAAAGAGCAATATTAGGACTGTGAATGAATCTAAATTTACTTGGTATGTGAGCAATCTGGCATTCAAGAAAGAATATTGAAAAATACCCCATAATCTCAAAAAAAAGTATGGCATTCATGCTGAGTTTATTGGCATATAAGAATAGTATTTCATACAGTAATGGAAGAGGTGAAAAGACATACACATTCAGAATATCACCGAGCTGAAAGTACTGCTGCAAAAAATTCATTTCGACAATTTCTGATGCAAAACATTCCTAGAAAAAGAATCACTGTCAACTGGAAGTTAATAGGTACCATGTCACAAGCACACTTTTAAATCCTAAGTAAATCTCTCAGCTCCATTTTGAAGAAAGTGATCTTGATTAGCTCATATTACTTTATTATAGCACATCTAGCACTATTTTGTGTGTATAATTAATTGCAATGGTAATGTTTTCTTCGATCCAATTCAATTGAAGGCTACTATAAAAAATAAAGTCTAAAAAAATCCTAAAGCATCTTCTAGAATCCTTGTCAATAATATTTATTGTGGTGGGTGTAATGTTTCCTTTTGACATACATAATCTGAGGTCTTTATAGGGAAAGCTAGCTCAGCCAGAAATCTACAAAGCACAAATCTCTATGAGTTGGCATTTTGATAATTCACTCAAACAATTATTATGGATGGCTGAAATAATGACCTTGAGGATCTATAAAAAACGACCTGGACGAATGTGAGAAAGGGTATGTGTTTTGTTAGGGCTGGAGTTTTCATGAAATGATACAAACAGAACTTGAATCAGAACTCAAAGTGCTTGAAAGTTAAAAATCACGAGAAAGCTGCAAGGAATTCTAGGCAGAAGGGAATCTCATGAACAAAAACACAGAGACACAGAGGAATACACTGAGTGCAGCCCTGTTATACTGAGACATCTCACTTGGAAATTTACCAAAATAGCCCTTCTCAATCAGACAGATAATGTGTGGGATTTTAATGCTTTCAATAAAGCATGCCTTTTCAACCAACTATCATGACAGAAATGTGCCTCCTTACATTTACAGTTTCAAATGTTGTCAGTAGAATGAATATATTTACTAGTGTTCAAACCCATTTTTATATACTAATCTTAGAATTGAGGGGTAAGTTCTATGGAGGAGATGATCTCTTTGTGCTAAATGAAGCTATCCACAGGGGCTACAAAAAAATGAATCACCTACATTTCATTTGTAGCCTCTTGAAAATAGGAGACTCAAAAATTACTCTTAATTTATGCAGATACTGTTTGGCAATGATGTTTAATTTAGCTCCCCATGAAAATCCGTGAGTATAAAGGAAAACTGAAAAAAATTCTAAGAATACTAAAAACTAGATACTAGAGAACATTGACTTAATTTAGTCAATGATCACATTAAATATTATGTAGGTAGCAATGATGTATACAGGATACATTTATCATGCAACCAATATGAAATTCTGTAAAATATCACACACACGATTTATTAATGCAAATTAGCACAAAGAGCAGTGTGAATGTATTATTACCTGGAATTAGAGTCTATTCGATTCTGCTCACCTTTAAGATAAAAAACAAATTCAAATACAGTTTTTGGTTGGCTTACTTCTCTGTCAAGTCCAGCTGCCACCGTGATGATGTCTCCAGTCTCATTGTTGATTGTAAACATGTTGGGTGAAGGAGTGCTCGGAGCCTGGGACAGGATTCTGTACCTCAGCATTCCATTGAGGGCATTTGGGTCATCGGCATCGATAGCCGTCACGGTCATCACGTATGTTCCTGGAACAGCAGACGTGCAAAACAGTCAGTTATCTTGCATTTCAGGGCTAAATGGAAAGTGTATTTTGCATATGATATGTTTTATGTTTTGCTTTTTCAATGCCCATATTTCATATCATTCAGATGATTAAAAACACTGTTTTAAAGAATATAAAATGCAACGTAGACAGTTGAAAGGAAGGTTGTAAGAGACACATATTTATAAAGAGTCAATTCTTCCATAACTTAGAAGACAAATTCACTCGATGATTCTGAAAAGGTTCACTGACGGATCTAATTTATATAAAATGCAAATAAGAAATAAAGAGGCCATCAGAAACATATTTCATGGCTGCCAATTCTTTCCCCTGGTCGGTTGTATTTTCGTCTGTTGAGCAATAGCATTTAGAATGGCATGCGAAGTGTGACTCTCCAGCGCCCACGTCACTTTCTGAAAGTAAGCTGCACGCACAGCAAGGCGCGCTCGCTCCTCAGGCCAGCGGGAGCCACCTGATGCATTACTGTTTCGGTACACTGAGTAGGGATTTGGCACTGTGCTTCATTTTTTCCCCTTGGAGACTGAAAGAGTACTGTAACCAACTTAGGGACTTCACCTTATTCAGCATTTCGGAAAATAAGTCTATAAAGCATTAAGAACAAGTAAGTCCCCATTAGTTAGATACAGCGTAGTTTAGAAGTCACTAAGAAAAACAGTTGCTTTTGAGAATGGTTTGTATTACAGCCTTTTTTTTCAAGAACTGGATCATAAATTTGCTATCTTCATCCTATCTTCTTCAGTACCTTAAAGGAGAAAATTCTATCTTGGCTCTTTTGTGTACGTGGTATGCTTTCACTGCAGAGTTAATTGATTAAGACACTATATGCGCTTATATAATTTCTCCAAGATGAATATAACTATTATGTATTATAAATATATATTAATCATAAACTAAAAAGAATAATTAACCATGGCTTGGTTACACTGATCAAATTTCTGTTCAGAGCTTGTCCCTCTAAATGAGAAATGGTTTTTGGTTTTGTACCATCTCTACACCTTTGTTTTTCTGAAAACTTCATGTCATATTTTTTTTGTTTTATTGCTTTCTCTACCCAACTAGGATGGAAGCTCCTGCAGGGCAGGAATGTGCTCATCACTGCGGAATGCATATGGCTAGATTAGGGCCTAGCAGATAGCATTTGCTTAAAAGCATATGACAAACAAATTAACTAATGATTAGATGAAGAAGCACATTTCTAACCTTAAGCCAAAATACTGATAACACAATTTTAACTTGCAAAGTATCAGATTAAGAACCCTTACTTAGAACCATGTCTTCAAACTTACAGAAAAACCACAGGAAATACACTTATGACATGTATTTACTTCTGGTGACCACCTGTAGTCTTTTATTTATGGGAAACAATGGAAATCTGTGGTCAAATGCATAAGAAATATAGCCTGAATGGCTTTTTTTTTTTTTTTTACCAATTTTTGTGAAGCACCATGTTTTATAAAGTTTGAAGTAAGAGAGGGAAAAATACAAATGCTTTTTAGGAACAAAACTTCTGTGGAAAAAACAAAAACAGCCCAAGGTTTATCTATTTTGGGGATATCTGCATAGGTTGTGCTTTGGGAAGGATAACATACTTCAACTATGCTGTATTTGAAACAAAGAAAAAAGCTACACTGAAAATGTTATTTAGAAGGAGACCCAGATGACTGAGCCTCCTCTCCTGTCTAGCCCTCCAAGGGCTCTCCACAGCACCCCTTCTTTCCGAGGACACAAAGTAATACACCTGGACCAAGAAATATTACGTGCAGGCACAGTTGTTTGCATCTAAAATGTCTCGTATGTAAGGAAGCTGCATGAAGTTATAGAGCTGACCAAAGTATTACATAGCTCTATCTCAAATGGTAAGTAAGGCATTCTAAATTGCAAAATAAATAGTAAATTAAATCTCTCTAAACATCAGATCTTCGTAGGAAGGCCTGCCATACTGGTTCCACTGAAATCCAGACTACTGCTTTGTGTACTGGCCTTTCACACTAAACAGGCCTCTTGTCATAGCTATGTGACTGTGACCAAAATCGGCAGTTTTCTGTACCAGAACCTAACTTTTGTCAAACACCAAAAGGGTGTTCCTAAAGGGTGAGGCTTGTGGCCAGTGCTGTTCCTAGGCTAGGCCATGTTCTGTTACAATGACTAAAAAGAGGGTGCAGAGGACATGAGGGCTGCCAGGAGAGAAAACAGCCAGCAGGAGGAGGGCAGCAGTCACAGCTTTTACTAAGCCTCTGCCGTGGCTTCTGTTTTCATTATATATATATATATATATATATATATATATATATATATATATATATATAAAATCTCACTGTGCATTTTCATACATGCATTACGTACTTTGATCATGCCCATTCTGCTACTGTGCCCTCTTTTCTTAACTCCACAGCTGGGTCCTAAGAACACCAAGTAGCTCTAAAGCTGCCCGACTGGGCTTTTGCTGCTGTAGTATCTCCTATGACTGGATTTCTAAGCTGTGGACAGAAAGCCTCTGGTCATCTGGTGCTCTTTCAAGCTGTCCTCGCTATATCAGCACCATGAGAGGCTCCTGTAGATTTATATAGGAGAGACTCCACTACGGTAGTATATATTGGTTTTAATGATGAGAAAAATCATCATGTGGACAGGAAGGGACATATTTTTCTGTTTTCAGACTTCAATCTGTGTTTCCTTAAATTACTTTTCCTTTTTGCCCATTATGAAAAAAGAAAAGACACTAAAAGTCTCACAATGGCTGCTCCTTTTCTTGCTTATATGCGAAAGGCCCTTGAGTCATCTCCCAGTGATTATTGCCAAACTTACCAGGCTTTGATCCCTCAGGAACGGTCCCATTCCAGACCTGGTGCAAGAACTCTGGTCTATTATCATTCATGTCAATGACATTGATGACAATATCAATGGGGTTTTCCACTTGATTGCCATTAATATCTACTGCATGTGCCCTCAACTGCAAAAGTAATCAGAAAACAAAAGCTCTTAGGAGATATGTTGGTGGGCAGATCACAGCACTACTCAAACAGGAAGAATGGACGAAGAGCAGAAAAACAAAAGCTGTTCTTCCCTAATAAATCTGTCTGCTTCACATAATTAGAATGCATACAGCAGGAAAGCACCACCTCCGCTATCCTGGAGATGAGATATGATGCTCAGATCTCAATGAGTTTAACTCAATTAATCCACATATAGGAATGAGGTAGAAATCATCAACATTTGAAGCTGAGGAAACTTCAGAAATGTTAGGTGGCCACTGGTGGTCACACTGCTGTCTGTTGACAGAACCTAGATTCAAAGGCAGTTCCATCCAACTCATCAATCCTTCTGTCAAACAAGTATATATGGTAGAGTCAGAGTAACTAGTAACATGGTGCTACCAAACCGTAGTCCTAAAGCTCACAGGACAAGGAGAGAATCCAGAATGTTAACTGCACACAGGGAATGTTTGCACTAGGTTTTCTTTTTAAATTGTGAAGCTACTCATAAACATTAGAATTACTTGAGTATGTAAGACAGCTGTTCCTTTCTACTGCCCTAGTTCTGATTTTGAAGGCAGTTCCAGAGAAAATTTTACATTATTTTTCCTTTTAAACAAATGTAATCACTGAGTTACTCTTGGCCGAGGATCTTCAAAATCTTTTCATCTAGCACACAGAGATTCATTGCATCCTTTTCAATGGCTGTATAGTGTTCCACTAAATTTTGTTTTTAACTAAAATGCTGTTATGGTTTTCCTGCTATGTGTGAGGCTGGCATCACTACACCCCCTTTTTAAGCAGAAGTTCTTGAGCACATGAAATAATATAAATTGTATTGTTGCTTTTCCATACCTTTAAAGTAACGTTTTTTTCCTTGACTTATTTAAAGCACTATTCCAATGCCATACCTTAATTATAAAAAAATACTGAATCTTAGCAGCTATTCTTAAGATTTGTAATTCTGCAATTCTACTGTGCTATGGATATTGTCTTCTAATATGCAAGTGACAAGCATTTGAAGAACAGTAATCTATCTCAAAACTCCCTGAACATATTTCCTATGTTTTTACTATAGTAGTCCACAAACAGTGAGAATTCATAAGGAAGAGACTAGATCATTTTGTATGGTCATGATTTATATTCACAAATTATAAACTAAACTAATTAGAGACTGTTCTGTTATGTACCATTTTAATCACGTTTCCCCATTCAACATAAAACAGGAATGGGGCTCACTTCCATTATAATGCTATACATCTGTTAACAATGTTGAAATCTCTCTATTTCTCATAACAACAGCTTTGACCTCATTCATAAAAACTCGTTCTTATAGCTTTTCTTAGCTACATATCAGAAGACAAGTATCAACATGTGAAAAGTAATGAGATTTCAGGCTATTTCCTTTTCTCCTTTGTTCTCTTTTGGCACTATTTGCTTTTTACCAAGAGCATTCATCACTTCTGCAAAAAACATTCAAACTATTAAATCAAAAGCTACAAAGATTTCTGCCATTAAGACTCACAGTGTCAAGGCTGTTTGATGGATAAGAGGCAACAGGAAACCCTGCACACGTTTAGAGGAATAAGAACACACGATTATCAGCTGGTTGAAATCTTACATGAAACCGGGCTATCAGCTCGCGATCCAAAGGCTTGGTCACCGACAGCTGCCCTGAGATGGGGTTGATGATGAAGATGCCGGTCGGAGGCTGGTCAGCTCCTGGCCCAGTGACACTGTACCTCAGGGAGAGGTTTTTATCCCTATCAGACCGGATCTGAGGATCAAGAAAGCAATCACATTAAATGACAGACTAAACAGGATCACTGTCAAAGACAGTGCACACCACACCTCAAGCCCCTGTCCACGTGCAGACTTGCTCCAGCTCTTCCCAGGATGCTGCGGAAACTGTCGCAGGACCTACTCCTCCTCTGGGCCTCTTAGGGATGGGCTTCAAAAAGAGACGTCCCTCTTGTCAGAAAGATGGGGGCAGCATTCATTCATATTGAAAAGAATGCTTGTAAGGGGTAGTGCAAAAATATCAAAATTTAGAAGTGTTTTTAGAAACAGTTGCCAGGCTAGACCATTTAACACAGTGACAGGTGTCCAATTTAACGAAAATAAAAGTTGTTTTCCTTTCCTGCATCAGCTATAATAAGATATCATTGTCTATCAGTGTGAAACAGCCTCATGTGGGACTCTAATATAATGGTTTTAAGTCTGGACAGCAAATTTCTTTCCTTGCATTCTGCTAACAATATTCACTGCACCCTGAACTGTCCGTAGCATTTTAAGGTGTTCTCTAATAGCAGGATTTTTTATTAATGACAAAGCATGTGAGAGCAGGTGTTAAGGTATATTTTATATTCAAATGCCATGCCCATTAAAGCTCACTGCCTTCTCTTTCAAATACAATTATTCCCAGGAAAATTCAGTCAAGGTATGACTGGAGGTCGAATAGACTGAAAAAACGAAAAGAAGACAGGGACAGAGAAGGGGCAGATTGGGCAATACTCTTTGCGTGTAATAAAAGCAATTTTATGTATTAGGTAAACAAACTTAATCCATTAATAAAATCTAGTTGTGTTTTTTTTTTAGTTAAATTCCTTATTTTCTTATGTTCCACTAAACAGAACCAGAAAGTGTCTTGATTTTGGGGATGATACTCATTGTTAAACTGAATTATAAAGCACACTAGCACCGAATACAATATATAAACGTGTGTATTGGAGTAGTGAAGTAATCATTTACAGAAATCTTTACATTTTAATAACTGAGAATATAATGATTTTGTCTTACTGTCCTTTTGTAATAAAAATGGGTTGCTAATTTTACTAAACATGTAAAAGTATACATATATATTTCTGAATTTGACAGCATGAATCTGCAGTAACTGAAAAAAAAAAACCTTATTTCTCAGATTTGAAAGCCTCTGGTTTTGCACTGCCCCAGGGATTCTGTTAATGGTAGCAGAGGTCATTTTTTTTTTTCGTTTTAAAGAACTCTCAAATGCACTTGGTGCTGGCATTTTTAGCAATGATTGCCCTTTATTTTTTTCTTTGGTCCAAAGCTATCTGTGGAGGGCAGAATTCATCACGGGGAGCTCAGCTTCCAGCCCGGGCCTCTCAGGTCTTGTGCTGTCAGAGCAGGCAGGGACAGGCGGAAATGCACGCGGGGGTGGGTCACTGAGTTCCGCGCTGAGCGAGCTTACCGCGCCTGGTGTCCGGGCCAGGAAAGGGCCCTAGTTATGTAAATAATAATAAAAGAAGGAGATAATAAATAAAAAGGGAAGAGGCTTTCAAAATCACTGTAGAAATTGCACTTACACACAAAAAATTTTTCTTATTTATGTCACAGACTTGAACCAGAAAATATGACTAAGACATACTTGCTGCACACCATGGAAATAACTCAAATTATCTCGTCCTACCCTGACAAGCTCTTGAGGAAAAGGTCCTCTGGAGTTTTCTGGTAAGTTGATGGGAGGGATGACCCAGTCTCTCTTCTGCCTTTGTAGGGAGCCGCTGTGCTTGGTGGATTGTCTTGGGAATACTATTTCTTCAATTTCATGGGATTCCTTTGCATTAAAAAAAATATAGGACATTCCTGAGAACTAGGAAGAAACATTTTCTGAAAGAATATCAATATTAATGGTATCTGAAAGCATAGGAACCAGTTGATTACGAATAAAAGGCAACTCTGGAGGGGGCTTTTTCTTGTCCTCCAATTGAAATTAATAGAAAGTACCATATAATTTTGGTGTTGCTCTGTCCATTGAAAAATTGAATTCTGAGCAATTTGTTATATAGTTCAGTTGTGTAAACTATTTGCCATTTCTATAAACCATCTTACAGAGTAGTTAATATTTAAGCAAAATTTAATAGTACCCTTTTATATATTTCTCATTAGTTTAAACCACAGTTCAGGTAATGTGCTACTGTACATTAAATTTAGATCTTGATGTGCTAAAATATAATTTGAATTCCAAGAGAAGTTTAATACATACTGCTAAGGAATGTCTCAAATATTTATGACCCTATTAAATCCCACAGAATTAATGCTGTAATTATTCTAAACCTCTGTCGGCCATGATGGATGTGGCAAATGACCCACTTTGCACACTAGGTATTAATCTCTGCTAGATGTCAACATTTTCCTCTGTTTCTCCCAATATCTGTAAGCATTTCAGCCATTAGCTCTGCTGCTTCAGTGCAAATATCCAAGCGAATCTGCCAGAACACAGAGAGCCAACAACAACAAAAGCATCTTTTCACCCCATTAGTTACCAGTTCTCACTTTGTATTACTCAAGTGACACGGCTCCCTGTAATAGTTAAGAGATTAATAAGTTAAACTTCACATAATGAAACCTTAACATGAGTATAGGAGGAAATGACACATTCCTCTCAGATATATTCTTTCTTGTTTGATATGTGCATGTATATCACATTTGCAATTAAATACCAGAAAAGAATGTATGCACCCCAATCTTTCACAGCACAACAAATATGCAAAATATAGTTCACAAAATGATAGATATCAAAACAAATGGGTGTATCTCCTCCTATCTGTTTTGAATTAACTACAAGAACTAGTATATTCAGAAAAATAATATTAGGACAATTTTCCTAAGTTATTGTGCCTTGTTTATAATCTCTAATGTAATGACTTACACAAAGTAAGTGCTCAAAAAACATTTGCTGAAATGAATGATATTCCTTGAAATGTACCCCATCCATTTAATCTTAGCTCACAGCAGCTTCCACCAGAGGGAGTACGTCATTCCTAAAAGTCATATCCATGAATAAATAATTCATGCTCCCCAATTTGATTATTCAGAACTGACATCAAACCCAACACTCATTGCCAGGATGTTTTTGTATTACTCCTGGAAGTCTGCACTCCCCTCTAATAAATCTGACTCACGACATGCTGTAAAGAACTGTTTATTTTGTGGTTATACTCAACAGCTTGAAAAGCTTTTGAGAAATTTAAAACCAACTACTTCTAATTTAAATTAGGTTATAAACATCAAAGTATAAACAGACGTGTCAAACACAATTTCTTGTTGCTTAAAATATATTTAGTCTAATTATCTTACAAGATTAAGAATACAACAAAATAGTTTCAGCCCCTGAACCTGATAAAAATTCAAATACTCGCCATTCAGTCACGTGACATGAAGCAGAGTGTCTACTTCATTCCGACTGTTAGAAATCAAAGTTTGAGACATCAGCTCCAAAGCCATATTTGGATACAGTACCTTTGTGGACGCCTCAGTTAAGGTTGGCTTGAGGCTCAGTTTCACTGCCACCTGCCACTTTTCCTGGGTCTCCTTGTCCTGGGCATAGATCAGGAACTTAGCACGCTCAGAAGAGAGTGGAAAGCTTCTCACGGCGTATACCATGCCATCTTCATCCACCTTGAAGTCTGCTGGCTCGCTGCTTTCATACTGTACTTTTCTTTTTCCATTGCAATTGCTAAAGTTCACTGCAAAAGATAACATTATATATATATATATTAGACATATATATATATATACATATATGTCTAATTATGCTACATAGGCAAATATAATTAACATCTAAACCTCTGCTGGCTTTAGGTGAAATCATAAAATGTAGCAGCATCAAAAATGGAAGTTTTGTTCTTATATTCTTTAAGGTGTTTCCACACTGTAAGAATACAGTCGGTTCTCCGTATCTGCAGATTCGAATCTGAACCTGAGGCTTCGACCAACCTCAACCGACTGCAGATTAAAAATATGCTAAATAAAAAAGCAATATTACATTTGTACTGAAGTTTTGCATATGTACTGACTTGTTTTCTTGTCATTATTCTCCAAACAAGACAGCACAATTGCTTACAGAGCACTTACACCGTGTGAGGTGGTGTAAGAAATCCACAGATGACTTAGGTATGCAAGAAGAGGTGTGGAAGTTATATGCAAATACTACACCATTTTCATGTCAGAGATTTGAGACCCTCTTGATTTGGTTATCTGCTAGGTTCATGGATCAAATACCCCTGGGATACCAAAGGATGCCTGCACCACACTGCAGCTGCGAGCTGTTCCCTGGCATCTCCTTATTTCAAAGCTCTAACTTCACAGCCCCCTGCGTATGGGGCTGTCAGGTTCACCTCCTGCTTTTCACTCTTAACACCTTTTCCTGCTGGTCCCCACCCTTCATTCCCAGCTCTGGTAACTGAAGGTAGGAGAACCCTTGGTTCTCAGTCTCCAAAGAGCAAGCTGAATTTTGATTTCATAGCCATGCCTGACACTCACTGGAACAAAAGCTTCAGGGTGTATTTTCTTCATTAGCTTATAGACCCTGCATATTTCCTGGTATGCTGTCTTAATATGTAATTTTCAAACAAATGCTAAAAGGAAGGAACAATAGTACTACATCTTTATCAATGTTGAATGCATACTATAGTGTACAATTTTAAGACCTGATGGTAATTAAAAAAAGAACACTTCAAAATTCCTATTCTTCATGGTGCTGAGTTCTACTAAGCAACAACAATTTTGCAAATCTCAAAGTGAATACAAATATTTTTAAATGCCTTAAGGATAGAAAGAGTCAAAAGGGTTTCAGTGAATTATTTCAACCTCACATGCAATGACTTAAAATTGAAAAAATACATGCTTGTTTTCGTGTGGTGCTGTGCAATGAACCAGGAGCCATGTACATGGTAGGCCAGCATTCTACTGACTTAAATTCCCTGTCCAAAATTAATGCTGCGTTATATGCAGTATCTATCAGCTTGCATTTCAACAGAGAATAAAAGTTAGACTACATATTTAGGAATGTTCAAACTAGAAATATGCAGGGCAAAAAACAATAAAAATTATTCTCTAAGAAAGATTATTTTATTTGCAGTCTTTAAAATATTGCATGGGAAACAAAAGATCAAATAAAAATCAATTTTTCATTTCTCAAAAAAAATCCTGATAGTATATTCTGGCCATAATTACATAGCATATGTTTTGGAAGCCAATCAATGGGCACACATTATAGATATAATCATATACCTTTTGCATTTCTTCATTATCTAAGTATTTATGGACCTCAACAACACCCCACACACAAACAGAACACAGTTATTTTGCTTTTATTAATTTAAATTTACTGAGATATGCATGCGACCACAGCTGAACAACACACATGCTTATTTCCCTTAGTAACTATAAAATCCTTCAGAGAAGTAATAAAGTACTTTAACTATTGAATATATTATCTCCCACATAATAAATCATCCTTCATATTTTGCTCACTTCCAAATGCAAATAAAAGTTGTATTTTAAACTCAATTATGTTAAAACTAAAATGTTTGTCTTTGGAGTAGAAGTATCCCAAAAGATAGCTAATTATTCCCATTTCATGCTACATGACTTATAATTTATAAATGGGGATATTTTCTAGAGAACAATGCTATTTATTGTTTATGTTTTACTAAAGACAACACACCAAAGAACTTTGCCGAGAAATCAAAATGATAGATTTTTACCACTTTGGAGTACGAAAGTATATACCTTTTATATTACAAAAGGAAAGCATTGAACTAAGTTGGATCACAGAATTATTCACTCCCTAGTTCCTTGTTAATGTTTACCACTCCAGCATTAATCCCCTTAGGACAGCGCCTGGATTACTGGAACTGTTTCCTGGGTGCTCTCCCCGCTCAAGGTCATGGTGTACCCACTGCCGGACTGGACCTCTTTTGTGATTTTCTTCTTCCTGCTTAAAATCTACAATATGATGCTTAAACTCTTTAAGCTGATTCTTAACCACTGTGCCTCCTTGGTTTCACTCATATCATGTTCCAAAGTACCAACTGCCCAGTCATGTAGCATCAGTAGCATCAGTAGCAGTCTCCTACCTCGCTACTAAACACATCTAGGCTCACTGCATGTCTGTCTGGAAAATTCTCTTCCACATCACAGTGCTAAAACCATGCCATCATTGTCAGGGGAAAATCTACTGAAATGTCCTTCAGTAGATAGCCTCTGCCCTCATTGGAGACGGTACTGAGATTTTTAGTTTACCTTTTTTTTCATTTCTCATCCATTAAAACACAATTATCAGTTTATCATTGTAATAAAATAGCCTAAATTCATTTTGCTTATGTGACACTGAGTTCCTATACACTTACTGGTGAGAAAAGTATAAATGCTTGTTAAACACCCATTAGTATCTCACAACTTGTCAAAAACTAGGAAACAGACTGAAAATACAGAAGTATGAAGACTGTTACAGCAATATACTCAACAAGAACCAAAGGTAAACAGGTAATTACAATAACTGGACTGTATATTAAATTGCTACTAGTGCAAAAAATTGAATTAATATTTACTGACTGCCAGGCATTGCAAAAGATACTTCAGATTGGATAACATGCTTGAAACAATAACCTTAACAATAACCTTGAGATGGGAATCATTCTTTCAGTTGTACAGCTGGAGAAAAAAAATCCAGAGTCATCTCTGTGCAGGGCTATCTGCCTTCCTCTCCTTCCCCTAGAAAAGTGCAAAGGAGTCAAAAACAAAATTAAGGAAGTGACAAAGAGGCCTGATAAATGCTTGTGAAGAGAATAATGCCAAATTCAGATCACTGACAGTACCGTGATATAAAGCATACTGCAAAGTTATCCTTAAATTGAAATCTACCCTGAACGCCCCTTTGAAGGCAGTAGCTGGAGCCCCTAAGGTGGGGTGACCATGTGAGCAAAAGCCAGTCCCCCCCTAAAAGCAGGGTGACCACGTGAGCAGAGGCCAGTCCCCCTTGGTTACTCCAGTGGCCCGCTCTGTTAACCTGGCACTCAGTTATCTGTTTGGATTTATGTGTTAAGAGTGCTTTGCGGAGGGAAAGAAGGCCTTTGACAAAAATGCATTTGCAAAGAAGGAAAAACAATGTGCTTTTTTCCTGCCAAGATTCACTGGACATTCTATGAATGAAAAGAGGGTGACTCAAAGGTCTGACGTTGGAGGAACACTTTGAAGGGAACCCTAGAACCCGCTAATCAGTTATTACACCTTTGTCTCTGATCTATAACTAATATGAATTGATTTACAAGTATGCTAATTTTTTGGAATTTTAAAATTCTTATGAAATCTAATATTTAAAAAGCAAACTAATTCTCATGTAATCTAATATTTAAAAAGCAATCTTTGGGGCCATATTCAGACCTAAAGGCTATATTCTATTATAGAATCCCCTTTGTATGTTAAAGAAGCACTATCAATCGATACTTTACATAACAGTAAGTCAACTGGGATCTAGCTCAGTGGGAAAGCACCTGCCTGGCAAGCGCAAGGTCCTGAGTTCAATTCCTGGTACATCCCCAAAGTCAACTGTCAACCAAGGAAGTTCTCCTTAGGGAAATATTAGTCCTGACTTCACTCAGGTATTGACTCCACATAGAGTGTCTGGCTAACCGTGATAGCCAGGTTTTACTATTTTCAAGTCACATAAATCAAAATGCTTATTATGTTCAATAGGTATCATGTGAATTCCGTTTATTTTCTACTAAGCACTATCTATCTTCTGTTGTCTCACTCACCTAATGCCCTAGGTGTAAATAGGAATATTTTCTCAAATTTGCCAGAATTCCTCTCTGCTCTGAATCTTATGAGAGAAGCTTCTTCTTAAATAAACTTAAAAGTTGATGTGGAAAAGGTTGAAATCTGCTGTTAAAGAATCTTGAAATATATTCAGAACTTATAGCCAATCAACAGTTTTGAAGTTAAAAATACAAGCGAGAGTGGACAGCAACCATTTCAAAAGAACAGACAGCTACGACACATGGTTTAATTTCTAAACTTAGATCTAAATTTTAATTTTGAAGATGCGTAAAAGAAAAAATGGAATTTTGGTTCTTGTAAAAAGAAATATATAGGTTGCTGCAGCTAAATTGTTTCTGTTATTAAATATCTAACTTATGGAGAGTAGGTAAAGAACATAATGAATGAGGCTTTCAACTTTTTCTTTTTTAACTTTTAAAAAACTTTTAAAATTATGTTTTAGTTTTTTTCAATTTTTATTTTTCAAAACATGAAGTAATTTTATCATTTTTAATATGGGCCTATTGACAAGGGTTTTCAAGAAACACTGACGGACAGTATATCTTAAAATAAAAACTTAAAAGTGGTATAATTCTGTATCTTATTAAAAGTGGTATAATTAAGTATCTTATTAATGAGAATGTCACTGGGAAGTTTGGACACGGAATGCCATATAAAAGGAACTCAGTAATTTTTGTACAGTTTTTCTGTAAACATAAAACTGGTCTAAAAAAAGGACAGTATATTTTTTAAAAACTGCTTTTTTTTACAGGTGATGGTGTGACCTGCTATATTGTTAGAAATACAAGAGGAATGAGTGGTGGTCAATAACCTCAGTCTTTCTCAAACATTTCAGTAGATCCATATTATAACTGAATTATTCGGAGCTGGAAAATATAATTGAATGTCTCCTACTTAGGGAGATACTGAGCTGCTGTTTAATACATGTTATAATATTTTATAACATACATAATAAATTTGAAATTCTATTATTTTACAAATAAAAAACCTAAAAACTTTTTCTGACAGAACAATCTTCTTTATATTGAAGCACTAATTCTGTTTATGTGCTCAGACAACTCCAAAGTATAAACTCCAAACTTTTGTAAGGTGGAATATAAGGAGTTACATTCAATGGGACAACAGGAGGAATAAACGTGGCCTCCAGGATAAATCAACTTAAAACAAGTCTACACACAACTAAATGTTTGTAGCTAAAACATTATAACATTAAGCAAGAAATTTTTATTGGACTATTGCACAGTTTACATACATAATATGCAGTTATGTGCTCTAGTCTGCATAAAACTTTGTTAATATGATTAATACAAAATTAAACACCAGGGATATAAGTATTTTAAAGTACATTTTTACTCTTAAGGCAATACCTCAAATTAATGTTAACTATAAAACCATAATATCCTTATAAAGTATTAACAGGAAACCACAGATCTTATATATTAAACATATTAGCAGTTAATAGTATTATGCAAACCATATGAATGAAAATATGCAAATACCTACATGTGGCTTATAATTTTTTGTTCAAGCAACACCAAATCATATTTAGAAACAATTAGAACATATTTAGAAACTTTTGCACCTAAATATGCCTTTAACTTATTATTCTTTCTGCCTTAATTGTTGTTTTGAAGGCCCTTATGGCTTGTCCCTAGAAGTCCCTCCAAAACCTTGTGGAGTCCTAGGTGGGATTTTTCTGAAGTGGCTGGATCTAAACTGTGTGATGCTGGGATCAAGGCTGTGTGATTAGTCAGTCCACGGATTGCTTTGGCATGGTTCTGGCTGTGGTTCTCGGGAAGGCGGACCCTGGGTGTGAGTGCTAACTGTGCTGAGGGCAGGCTGCCTGGGCCACCTGCCCTGCTTTGCTGTGGACTGTTTCTCCTCTGCGGTCCCCTCTGCCATGCCACCCAGCCTTGTAACCAGCATATGACGGACTGAACCACTACAAGCTGTGAGCTACAATAAACCTTTCCTCCTTTGAGTGTCAGGTATTTTATCTCTGTAATAAGAAAATAACTAAGACCAGGGCTTATGGGGAAAATATGAACAGCTTCACAATGTTAACCAAAATTCCCCTGCCACAGGCACAAAGCAGTATTAATTAATAAACTTGACACCTATTGATGAAGAGATAGGAGCAAGCAAGGGTAGGGTGCTATCATGATTGTATGGTTTTGTATGTCTACTCAAAGGGACAAAAGTTACAAGGATGGGTCTGCTCAGAAATCTACAAATATCTGCAGGGCACGGTGGTGTAATCTTACCACTCTGGGTGACTGAGAGAGGAGGACCTCAAGTTTAAGACCAGCCCCGACAACTGAGGCAGACCCTATCGGGAGCCAAAAAAAAAAAAAAAAAAAAAAAAAAAAAAAAAAAAAAAAAAAAAAAAAAAAAAAAAAAAAAAAAAAAAAAAAGAAAGAAAGAAAGAAAGAAAAAGAAAAAGAGAACTCTGCTTAAATTTTCTTTGGTATCTTAGGGCCTGACTAATTTACAACTCAAGAAATAATTTTCCAGAATAATTTAGTAGCTGTTCTCTGACCCACCAATCTTTTTCACCCAAGTACAGTGGGAACAATTTTGAGATAGTTTAGGAAAGCTTATAGGGAATTTGCTGAAAAGAAATGAGTTGTTGTATTTTCTTTGTATCATATAATTATGGTAAGAAAAATGAACTACGGAGTCTGGGGGAATGTTTTCATTATATACTATACACAAAGCTTTCGATGGGAGCATTTTAAAAATTGTTTGTTTTTTCGAGTGCTATCATGTTGAATCCAGAACTGCACTATAAATGACATCACTAGTTATTTTTACTTTTTATTCTGAGACAGGGTCTCTCTTTACATTGCCCAGGCTGGTCTAGAATAAATGATCCTCCTGCTTCAGCCTTGTGAACAGCGTGGATTAGAGGTACACTTAATGATACGCCTGGGCTTGTGTTCATCAAATACATTTTTAAATGGGTTTTGTGATCGAAACATCCAATTCTTGATAATTATCAGCAATGAAAATTTTATTCACGAGAGTCAGGGGCATCACAGGACAGCAGAATATCCATCACTTCTCCAAATGACAGAAAAGTTCTTTCTCATCATGTACTATGATCAATTTATTCCAGTTCATCTTCTTTCTGTTTCTCACAGTGACACATGTATGTCAGATTTCCTTGCGGAAACATAAGTGTTTTACAAAATTTTTCCTGTTAGGTGTTTCTGAACAGTGGGTGGAGCTTTACCTCATGTATTCACAGATACTGCTCTAAGAGTCTTAATTTGTTCCAGGACCTAAAATATAACAAACCTGTCAATATCACAAGTGAGTCAGTTTCATCTTGTTGTCAAACTAGAATTTTTGCTTCAAACCTTCAAGGTCTGTCCATGTAATATTCATTACAGGACTTTGCAGTTTTCAATTAAATTCATTCAGGTCCTCAACAATGTCAAGCAAGTTAGCTGTTTTTTCAAGTGAATAACTCTCCTTTAACAAATCTGCACTAACAGTCACACTTGGAATCCGTTTTTCTATTAGCTTATAAAATCTGAGGGGAAAAGGTAACTTTTGAATAGCTTGTGAACCTTGAGAAATATCAATAAAAATCCTTGTCTTTGCATAAAGCAGTGGCCATTTGTTTATATTCATATTTTCATCTCGATTTATGTGGAATTAAAATTTATGAGCAAATGTCCATGTACAACAGACTTATGTAAATAAAATTCTAAGATTAAACTCTTGAGTCTTCTACCTTTGTGCCATTTATAGCCTTTTTCCTTCATGCTACTGGGGCTGGAGCACCAGCTGAATGCAGTATCTATTCAACATCTTACTTGAAAGTATTCAGTGGCCTCCTTTTGCTGAGATTTATTTTTTCAGAATAACTAGTGATCTTCAAGAATTCCATCCACTGTAGTTATCTAGCATATTTATTAATACCCTAAAGTCACTGATATGCAATGCTACCTTTGTATTGAATATTCTTTTCTGATTATCATGCCATTGCAATTTGTGATATGCTACTACCAACTATCTTGACAGAAGTATGCACACATGGCTCCTCTTTTATTTCTTCTGCTTCACTGGTTCCTAATAAACCATGTATGAGGTATATGTAGGGTAGTAAAGTTAAGAATTCTGCAAATGTTTGACGTATTTTGGCTTAAAGTATCAAATGTAAGGTTGTACGTAGATTTTAAAGCTTGATCATAAAGGAACTTCCCTTTTTTCTTAAGGACTCCAAAACTATTCTTGCCTAAAATGGCTGTTTTAAAGTACAGTGCCCACAAAAATTTGTCACTCGTATAGTTTCACTTGATCACTTTTGCATGCAAAAATGTTTGACCTGTCTTTGAAAATTATTGTAAGAGCAATTTGAGAAGATTATCATTACATTACCAAATTACTGTAGTGCTAAATTACATGGGAATGCATTCTACTCTTTGCTGACAAACTACCAACATTTAAGAGGCTGAGGCCAGAGGATTGCTTGAGCCTAAGAGCTGGAGACCAGCCTGGGCAATACTCAAAAATACACCAAAAAGTCTTTCCAGCTTTCATTCTTAAATTATTGGGAAGGTAAGCATGTAAAACTGAAATTTAAAGCAAGGCTTGATTGCTGGCATGTGTAACTTCATAAAATCTATTTGGAAATAACACATTATATATAAATAATACAAAATATATAAAGATATCCATAAAAACTTAGGAACACCTACATTTTTAAATACTTTGAAATAAAGCACATAAAAAGCTTGAAAATTAAAAATACAGGAAACTAAACTGGAATAACTGATAATTGTAATAGCTAAAATTATACAAAATATGCTAGTTTATGATATTCTTAGGTAAAAATATTTTTAGAACAATTTCTGGGACAAATAATCCTCTTCAATAATTTGGCAATTTTTGTATCTAGCAAAACTAATTTAAATCTTAGTAATTTATTTCTAAATATAAATATGAATATAAGCACACACTATTAATTATTGATTTTCATCAAGAATAAAGATTCTAATTGTTAACCCTAAAATCTAACAGGAAAGAATGAACTCAAATGAGGAAAAAAAGAGGGAAGGAGGAAGAAATAAACCATTGAGATCATTTTGGATTTTTCATATAAGAGACACCATGTGATATTTAAACTTGCTTATCTTGATCTACTTTTCTTAACATTACGGTCTCAAGGTGCATAAAAATTGAAAAAGAATACATTGATGTTAACAAAATGAAGAATTCTTTGATACCTGATGAAAACATTAAAGGATGAATTTAACACATCTTAAACTTTAGAATTAGTGAAAAATATGAACAAAATTAATTTAGAAATAAATTGAAAGTAAATTAAATTGAAAGATTAATAAACAATACGTTGCTTAGGTTTAATACATTGAAAGCAAAGTAATAACTTGGGAGATTTAGTGGGAAAGTGGAGCATTTTTGGTTTTTGCTTCATGGACAAGTTCTTGATCAGAGAGATATTTTTGGGGGTACAATGTGCCCAAGAGCTGGCCTACAAGCCTTACTCAGAAAAATAACAGAAAACAACAAAAACTTCTAAACACAACTTTTTACAGTCATACGAGAACTTTCAGGTGTAATTTAACTGTTTTATTGTAAAAATAGGTTTTTTTTTTTATTTTTACAATGTCCAAGGTACATGAATTTCAATTTAAAGAGATCATGATTGTGTTGCCCAATTAGTATCTTAATCATTGGGTGTGGGTGGATTCCAGTGGCTCTTAAATAATTTCTGAGCAATAAGTACCACTGGCTAATAAACGGTTTTATCGAAAAGGCAGAGACCTGGGTTTCTGCATGAAATTTTACAAGGTAAAGAAGCCCTCTCCTGAACGTAGGCTCAAGATGTAGGCAGTGGTGATGCTCAGGACTTTGGTTTTTGCTTTCCTCCCCTTCCTACACAGCCAGAAAGATTACACGCATCTCCCTTGACATTAGGCAAGAGCTTGGGGCCACTAAAAACAGGGAGCTGAAATGATGATGTCTGTTCCCATCTGAACCCTTGAGAAAGTTGCTGCCCTTTCCCCTGCTGTGTGATTATAGAAGAACATGTCAGATGGAGCAACGGAAGGTCAACCTGGGGATGAGTGAGCCACCATGGCGAGCTGCCTGGAGACTCATCCGCCCACAGCGCATTCTCAATGAATGAGAACTCAGTGTGGCTGAGTTAAGCGCTAAACCTGGAGGAAATTATCTGCACAGTGCACGCCAGCCTATCATGTCTGATAAGGCCTCCACCTGCACGACCAAGCGCAGTCCCAACACAGCAAACTGAGGATTAAAATGTTTATGAAAGTGAAATCAGAGTCAAACTTATCGTAGGTTAAAGTCATAAAACAAAAAGATTTTTGTTTCTGAGAGTCTTGGTATTTCTCCACCCAAAAAGGTTTTTTCATAATGTCCCGAAAACGTTATGAAATCTGATGTGTTCTCTCTTTTACTTCCAGGGAAAGTCATGCAGTATTTAATGAACATCTGTATACAAGTTGCCACAGGTAAAAGAAAGGAATGATGCATTACACTCTTCTGAAATGTGAAATTTAGAAAAAAAATCAAAGCAGTAGAGATGATGATGACATCAAAATATAAAATTTAGATTTTCACCAGTCTAATAATGTGATGCATTCAATTTCATATATTAAAGTCTGGAGAAGCAGTAGGATTACTGTGTTCCCCCTTGTACGCATTGTAATAACTCAACGATTTTAAGCAGCTCTTCACTTCATTGATATTCTTCCTCCAGGTATCACTGCTATGAAATTCAATGAAAATTCTTTTTTTTAGACAAAAATCCAGCTACAAGTATATAAAATGATCAGTGGTCAGGCAGAATTACTCTCTTTTCTTTCATTTTTTTTATTGATATAACATGTCCATTAATATATTATGCTGAAATATCACTACTTATAACTCAATTATGTTCACAAAATATAGGTTCTAGGACCTCCTTGTCCCCAGTTGCACAACTATTAGTGTCTGAAATTTGATGCGATTTAGCTCCATATTTCAGGCTGTTTATGTCAAAAACGAAAGTGACTAATTTTCATAACAGATTTTTGTTAACTTTTTAAGAGAAATCTTTTCAATGTGAACTTGACTGAAAATACAAATTCTTAATAATTAGAATTTTTAAAACACCACTAGAAAAGGAATAAAATAGTACTAAACTTGTTTTTCAATCAGTTCCAACAATGTGACATGGAGAGCAATAAGAACAAATATGTTCCCAGAGTACACCTCTTTTGAGGAGACCAAGGAACAAGAGAAAGTTATGTGTTTCACGAAACTTGAATTTTAAAAAAGTACATAGACCATACTGCTCAGTAAGCAAATTAGCCCTACTGGCATGATATAATATCACATTAGCTTAAATTAAATTCCTCAAAATATCAAACTGTTATATCCAAATTCATTTCTGATAGTAAAGTTATAAAACAAAACAACAACAACAAAAAAGGTAAAGTTTTTTTAAAGACAATTTGAGAAATTTTTATTCCTTTACTTGCTAGTAGGAACAAACAATTGTGATCTTTTATGAAAAAAATAACAATGCAAATAACCAAATGACTCTTGAAAATTTTTTGTAATACATCACTCACTTTAAAAGCTAAATTTCCAGTTTTTACTGCCAGTCCTCTAGAAAGATGGATCAGCTCACTAAGTGCTGGAAAAACTTTAAGTCAGGATGCAAGCTGGGCAGTGAGCTATACAGATGTAACAAAAGCAATACAAAATTCCAGTTATTTCTAAAGGTTGCCTACATGATTTGAACAATAACAACATGATCTGTAATAAATATTTAATATATACAGTATTCCATAAAAAGTTCAGCAATGTTATTGCTTCTTTCATGAAGATAATGAAGTTATTAAAAGTAATTACATAAAAAGTCTAATTGTATAGCCTGGAAAACAAAAAGAAAAAGAAAAATGTGACCTTCCAGCACATTTTTCTGATTGTCTCTGCTCACCACTTCCCAACTTTTTGAAGAATTATTGCATAAATAATACAAAACTGCTTTGGTAGCAGAATGCATTGTTCTAATACCCTAAAGGGATAATATTTCATAGACTCACTCCACTCATTCTGTTCTAACACAGTCACAAGGAAAACATGGGCAAATAATCTATGGCACATCATAAGAAATGGAGTGTATTTTAGTGTAGTAGTATAACAGTAGCACCAGGCTATTTAAAAGCTATTTGATTTTACACCCATGTATTAATGCATAAATGTGCTATTTAAATACCAGGTACTTATATTTAAAAATTATATTTTATGCTTACTAAATTTGTATTATTGTGTCTCATAATTGCAGTTGTGTCAAGATGTTATCACTGGTATCAAAAGAGAAAAGAAACAACACAAAAATCTCCTTCAGAAAAGTTCTCATTTTCTTCCTGCCTGCAATGCACATTTACCTTTGCGAACACACCAACTCAGCAATTTCAGTAGCTGCTGCTTCAGAAAAATGCTGCTTCAAAGACAATAATAAGCCTTATCCTCGTTAATGGGGTGACATTTCCTCTTGCAGAAATTACTGCACTCCTCTTCCACCATTCTCATTAATTATATCAAAGTGAATGGGCTTCACTATCACACCCTGTAAAATTCCACCTCAGGGGCGCGCCAGCTCCACACCACGTGATCTCTCTGGGAAACATTTTAGGCGCAGGGGCAGGGGTGCTCTGCCTGTGAGAGCCAGACCGCCCTTCCCCTCCCGTAATGCCACTACGGAGCTCTTAGCTGCCCTTCCCTGTACTTATGAAGGGTCAAGGAATCTTTAAATTTTACAGATAAGGGTTTTTCACACTTAATTTACTCTGTAAAAACATAAGCACCTATTAAAGGATGTGCATTACATTAAGTAAGATGATGTCACGACGAGTATCCTGTACCCATGTTATTGGCTTCCATTTCCCAATCTGCAGGGAGTAGCTACAATAAACCGAGTTAAGCTAAAATAATAACTTTCTCCTGTCCTAATAAGTAGATCCAATAAGCAGGCTAAGTTATACATTTTGCCTACAAGCCCTAACAACACTATTGTTTTGGCATATTATGCCATATATGCAGCTATATATATATATACACATTATATATATATATACAAATTATATAAATTATATAAATAAATATATACAGATTATATAAATTATATAAATAATTTGTATATAATATATAATATATAATATATAATATATAATATATAATATATAATATATAATATATAATATATAATATATAATATATAATATATAATATATAATATATAATATATAATATATAATATATAATATATAATATATAATATATAATATATAATATATAATATATAATATATAATTTGTAAGTAATTTACTGTAGGCAATTAACTTCCAGAAGTATATATTTGAAGAAAAATAATAGATGTGACTAACATGACAGGAAATGCATGCAGACACACACACACACACACACACACATATATACACACACTTAGATGGTGATGCTTTTGTCTAAAATCTCAAAATATGAAGACTTTCTGATAGCATTGCATGACTGAGTAAATTCAAATACACAACAATGATAACAAGGTATGATGAAGAAGGAGAAGGATGATGAAGAGGAGGAAGAAGTTGAGGAAAAGAGGAGGAAGCAGAGGAAGTGGAAAAGAAAGAGGAAGAGGAAAAGCAGCAGTAGCAGCTAGCCAGATTTAAAACAAGCTGAACATCTCTGCAGACCAGAAATAAACTAGTATAAACTGTCTCCTGGATAGGAAGCAAGGACAGCTGGCGATTCAGCCTCTGCAGAACGAAGCGCCATGAAGGTGACAGGAAGCAGAGTGCATTAGCTAGGAAGTCACTTGAATCCAAGGAATGGACCTGGAACTGCACCGGAGGTTGGATTTTTGTAAGGACATAATAAAGCAGGAAAACAAGTTTGGTTCACAATGAGCGTAAAACCACCAAATCATTGAGTGTTAAAGAATCTAGCGCTAAGGATATCCAGAAACGAAATGAAACAAAAAGAAATGATGTTAAACAAAACCAATCAGATCCCAACATGGTCCAGATAAAATTAATTCCAGGGAGTGCACTTCTGTTTCCCCCATCCCTCTGTCCGTCCTTCTCCATCTCCTTCAGTGTCTTAAGAGTTGGTCTAGGACCTTTGCTTCTCCACACACACACACCTTAGACAACTTCAGCCAACCTTAAGGGTTAAAAAACCACCTGTACTAAGAATCTTGAGTATGAATGTCTAAACTTTGACCATTCTGCTGGGATCTAAAATCCTACATCCGGCTGCCTCTTTGACAGCCCCATATGGATATCTACTAAGTAATTTAAGTTCAACGGATGCAAAGCCAACTCTGGATTCCCTGCCACAACCAATTGTATAACTATGATAGCTTTGCCCTTCACTCAAACACTGACATAACAAGCCTAGGAAGTGAGGTTGACTCTTGTCTTATTCTAAATGTGCTCTATTTGCAAGTCCTGTTAGCTCTGCTTTCAAAACATGTCCCTAGTATGGCCACTTCTTATTACCTCCAGAGGTTCCACGACACTGTCCATCATTACCCAGGCTAAGTCATGGATACAGCCTCTCTCTTGTCTTCTATTTCAATTCCTCAAGACATCTATGATAGCCTTTTAAGTTAGACCATGTTCAAATGTCCCCATAACATATATATCCAGATCGTCACCTAAGCCTGTGGTCCTCCATTCTCCTTTCCTCTTTTCCTAGCTCATTGGATTTCCACAGTCATAGAAGCTTTCTAATGATTCTCCCAATAAGTCACACTGGCTCCTGCCTCAGGTCTTCATCTATAAGAAATATTATAAAGTGGATGAGTAGGGAGAGAAAAGAATTGAAGAGAAAGCAAGAAAACTTGGAAAAATAAGACTGGAGATGAAATCAGCTGTCTAGGTAAAGATTCCCTTTTGTCTTTTATAGGTTTTATACTTTCAGTTTTCTTGGTTCAGTTCTTCCAATTTTCTGCCTTTCTCTTATGTGGCACAAATATTCAGTGGCTGATGAAAATTGAACTTTTTATTTGAACCAGAGAATGTGTAAAAGGAATGTGAGACTCTCTTTTTATTAGTTGATTTGATTAGAAATGAGTGACAGAATTTCAAAAATGCATGTAAGTGTGTGTGCGTCGTAGGAGCTAACAAATAATCTGCATCTATGCTTGCAGTCCAGTTATTGGCCTAATGATGTCCAGCCACAGCTGAGGTACAATGGACCATGGCGCATGGGCTCTGACTGCATGCCACCCTGCTTCTCATGCAGCGCTGAACTTGAACGGATTCCAGGTAGTTCCTCGGTAGGCACAGATAAAGCAAACAGCAACAGCACCAGTAGCATGGTGATATATGCATAAACCTCCTTAAAACTGCGGTCTAATAAAAATCCTAAGGAAACTTAGGAATCAACATAGCAACCAGGAATTATAACTGTGCTTCAATGACAACATTATATGTATGATATATATAATATCATATATATGATGCGTAATGTAAGGAAACAAAGGAAAAAGGTAGTTTACGTTACCTAAGATTCAAGAGCAGCTGTGAATAATGCTATATTACTTTGCTTTGTAGATATGTATGAATTTATCTATGTGTAAAGGCAAATCATTTAACACTATAAAAAAATTAGCAATCATGTATGTATTATAATCATGCTACTGTTTTTAACTTAGAAATCCAGAGCTCAGAATGTTTAAGATTCAGTACTTCATTTGGATTTCACTTACAATGATCAAACACTTTCAAGTCCTTTTTCTGTGTTTGCATTCATACAAAGGTTTCCTATTGTTACAGGCAGGAAAATACGAGGTCACAGGTTTTAAGTTACCCAGCCACACTGCCCAAAGTTTTGGGGGAGTAAGCTGAGAAGCATTCAGTAAGTTTCAAAATGAAGAGTAACTTCCATTCTTACTGAACTGCTTATACGCCATGAAAAGCAACCAAGGGACTCCGAATCTACAGTTTAAGAGATGGCTGTGCCAATGCACCTCGCCTCTAGGACTTCAAAGGCCTTCATCAAGTAGGAGGAAATACTATATAACACAATAGGCAAAAACAGTGTGTAATGATTATGTTTAGAAGAGGAAGTGAATCCTGAAGACACAACAGACATGGCAGCTGCTCTTTCTTGTGACTCCTGTAGGGGACAAGGGACACGAAGTAGTTTCACCACCAATAGGGGCTGGGAGAAGGGCAGTGACAGCTCACTGACAGAGGTATCAGTATTTGCAGAAAGACAGTGCTGCATCAGCAAAAGGGCGTCTCACTCAATGCCTTCATTAATGATGAGACTTTGGGAAGTATTTTTCCTAGGGAAAATCTGTTTGGCACAGCATTGTTAAGGACATAATATCTTTGTAGGGGTTGGATTTTTAGGGGCTAAATTCTTTTATTGAGGAAAGCAATCTCTGGGTAGACTGAAATCCATTGGGGTAAAAGGGGGAAAAAATGACAACATAGGCACAGACTACAGCTCTACTTACAGATGCTCATGGATTGCTTCACAGCATTTAAGGGCTCTGTCTATATGTGTGCAAAACGCACATATGTGACAATAGGTGTAAAAGCTAAAAATTAAATGCCACTGTAGTTTTTGTAAAAAAAAGGTTTAGCATTTCTCTATTTCCTGATCCCATGGGTTTTACCAATTAAATTGGAAAGGCCATTAGTGGCATGTTATAAACACAAGAATTATTTAGAAATACATACACAATGTAATTCGCAAGATGTGATCATAAAGAAATGGGATTGATTTCACAAGTCACACAGAAAAATCAGATTCATTATACATCAGTCACGCCTTGTATAAATAATAGTCCATCCAATGAGGGAACTAAATACGCTCTTTCATTTGGAATACAGTACAGAAGTAACCTCACTATCTAATGAGATGAATTATTAATAAATGCTAAAAGATATTAAAAAAAAGCCCCTGCTTATATAAAGGCCAACTTAATCTCATGTACTTTACAAGTAATCCTCAATAAGCCACTATAATTTTATATTCAATTGAACCACACCCTAAACTATGCTAGTGTGCTTTTCCTAAGTTGGAAGAAGTTCTACAAATAATGGCATTTTTAGCCTTTCTTTACTATTCAGTGCAAAAATATTTAAAAAGCAATGGGTGGTAAACTCAGTCCTAGTATGGTTCTACCAATACTGAAAAATCTCTAAACAATTCTCATTCTGCATTTCTTCATTCTAAGGAGTTTCCATACATGAATATGGTTAATATCTTTTATAGCACTAAAAATATGCATACCCCATTTTGTAAAATTCTTCATCTTAACAAGTCTAGGAGCAAATAGCTCCACAAGTTGAACCCAGGGGTTTGTTTGCTTTGTCACCACGGAGCAGACTGTAAAAAAAAAATACAATTTTTTTTCTGGGACAAAAGCACAGAAGAAAACCTATAGAATAAAGTTGCTTTAAATATATTTTGCTCCTGTCTTTTACAAAGTGATAAATTCCAAAACAGTGTTAAATTCAAATATCGCATCCTAGGTAATTACAGACAAAAGGCTAGCAATCATTACAGAAGTAAAAATTGTGTTAATTATTCAACTGTCACTCTTCCTGTCAATAGGCTAAAATATGACACAGGCATTAATGAATTGGACTTTATAATCTAGCTGCTTGTCTTTGCCAAATTCATATGACATCAGAAAAAGCAAAAGAAACTGTTCCAGTTGGAACACAACTCTTCCTAGAGTAGACCTGTCACCTTTTGAACATGAAACAGATTTCTGTCGCTTAAGCACAGAGGTGTTACAGTGAGTTTACTCCCTTGAAGATCAAATAGTATCATCCACACTTCTGTGCCTCGAACCCTGAAAGAGTGGATGCGAAATGGAAAAGGTAAGAAGCAAACTTTTTTTTGACCACACTTCTCCAAAAGAGGTTTGTAGAAACTTTTGAATAAAGGATACAAAACAGATGTAACTATGGAAAATAAAATTATGCTTGGAGACATCAATGGAGACAGTTAACAACCATGATAGGATATATGCCCTTAGGAAAGATGAACCAAAGACCTATAAAGCTTCTTAGGAGATAGATGGCAAGGAAACCAACAGGACTATTTTTGTTTTAATTTATGAAAGAAAAGATACTCCTTTAACTTTTATCTACTTTATTTCCTTTCAGGAAATTCTAATTATATAAACTCATTATTTGTTATTAAAAGAGCCATTCTATAGTTTCATCATAATGGCCATACATAGACATCCCACTGCAAGTTTTAGATTCTAATGAATAGTATTCTTTTTTTTCAGGTTCGAGTCATTTGGTTTAGCAGTGTGCTTTATATGCACACACTACCTTTTGATAATTCTTTCATGGACTTCAGTGCAGATTTTAAAACAAGCAACTTTGTTGAAAATCTTACTGTCTTACTAGGTGGTTTCAAGTCCCCTGATGTTTGGCAAAGCTTTACAAAATTAATGAGTTTAACCTTCATTTTTCAGACTTTCAAAGTTATTTTATGTTATCACAGACCACTCACTTAAAGATGACTCATGCTCAAGGGCTTATAAATTTGGCTTCTCTAAGGAAAATGCACTAGTCTCAAAGAAGATGCTTAAAAAATGAGAGTATGTAACACTTTCTTAATCTTCAACACATTTATTAGGCAGCTACACATAGGTTCATCTCATTTAAAATAAATTAGATTTATAAAAAATAGAGATACTAAATTTAAAGAGCTACTAATGTGTTTTTCATTTTATAAGGTTCCTCTTCCTGGCTTCATGGTGGCTGGCTTTCCATTTCTCTCCATGGGTAAATGTGTATGTTTTCCTACAAGGCAGGCACAGTGAGAGATCCAGGAATATCAACACGAAGGTGGCAAGCACCTTACCTAGGTTCATCGTCATCTTACCTATGAATTTCTTTAGCAAATGGTGCAAAGTGAAGACCTATTTCGGAAGTAGTAGGACTACTAGGCCAAGAAATCTAAAGACTGAGGTTAACATTTTACAGCATAATCCAATAGAGGATCACAAAAAATATTGTATTTACCTCACTAAGTTTTTTTTTCTTTTTTTTTTTTTTGAGACAGGTCTCACTAAACAGTTGAGGTTGGCCTTGACTCACTTTGTAGCCCAGGTTGGTCTCAAACTCACAACATTCTCCCAAGTGGTGGGCTTACAGGCGTGTGCCACCATGCCTGACTCCCTCAATAAGTATTAAACCTACCTATTTGTTTTATGGAATGATAATTTACCTGCAGTTTGCAAGAAAATGTCTGTTACAAAGAAAGGGGCAAACATAGTTTGCCACTATTACCAGCTAGATTTGAAAATGTGTACCTTGTTTTGAAATACAAACGTGCAACTATCTAATCTTACAACTCTAAAGGAGGTAAATGAGAAAAACACAGCTTTTCAGCATTCTTTCTTCACACCCTTTATTTGGCTGCATTTGTGGAATAAATTTGCAAAGTTTTCGTGGTTATGCCTTAGTTTAGAATAACAGAAATTCGTAGACTCATTGAATTCTTTGTTTAAAATATAAAATACATTTTGAACATAAGCCTTCTCATTTCATGCTACTTTATTTTCCAAGTTAACTAAATCACTTTATTACAGGGAATGAATATAGAAAATTTTTTTCACCTGAAAGGAAAACATACAACTTTGCTTGGTTCTTTAATTTCTTAGTGAGGGTACACTCATAGCTCCTTAATAAAAACATGCCTTCGAGTGTCCATTTCCCATAATTCTTTCTGCTTAGAGAACAAAGTCATAATAGGTATGTCAGAATTGAAAACAGGGATAAAGTTCTTTTGAACTGGAGGAAATGCCTATGCAGCTTTTTATAACCAGAATACTGACCTCAGCAAAACAAAGATTGGGTGGCTCAAACAGAGCCCATATTACATCTGATTCACTGATCCCTTTCAAATTCTTGCCCCCAACCTTGGGTACTACACAAAACCTTCCTGAGCCCTGCCGGTTCTTTTGTCTCTTTGCAAAACAAAATACAACACAAGAATAAACTTTGAGAGGGTAAAATAGCATTCAGATTTGGACAAACGTCTGCTTTCTGATTATCTTACATGCTTGTTCTATCTAGTTTTCACAGCTCTTAATGACCTGTCCCTTGTCACTTAGCAATCAAAGTAAAAAAAAAAATGAAATGCTCTCCTAGCTTTCACTAAAGCTACAATTTAGGTGAAAAGTCAATCATAAATGAGCTTTGCGCATCCATCGCAAAGTACTTATAAGATAATTAAGATTGATAAAGAGTTGTTGGTTTTACATCCTAAATTGGGTACGAATCCAAGATTAATGTCAAAAAGAATATGCCCAAGACTATGTTAAAATACAAAATTTCATAATTAAACAAATGCATTCCATGTAAAATTTAAGATGCTCCCAGTGCAAACTATGTCCAAAACTAATTTTTCTAATGGGTAAACAAAAGATCCTACAAGAGTGTCTTTTCTTCCAGACTTTTACAGATATTAAACACATTGTGAAACTTTATGAGGTTCCGGATAAGCTGGAAACAGCTACTTTTCACAATAGCTTGTAGGATGTCTTATTTTTAAATATTCCACCTTCAACAATTTGTTCACTTCAACTTTCTGTTCACACCATAAGCTAAATTGCTTGGTACAACTAAAACATACTGTGGGAAACAATGAGAAAGTGTAACAGAAATATTTTGAGGCGATGCTGAATCTTACAGTGTTGAAAAAGGCAAGAGTTTCACTAAGTACCAGAAATAGCATAGTCAGAGGAAGCAGGGCAAGACCTGCCCAAAGGAAAGCAAAGCCAAACGCTGTGCAGCAGAAAGATTCCATATAGACATATTCTACAAAGTCACCTCCATAGATCATGTACAGGCAGTTCACAGAGAACTTGCAAAAACTTGGCATCCAAGTGCCAAAACACTGTACAGCAGAGGAAATAAAAGCAGTGTTGTGGGACAGATGATCTAATGGAAATATGCAGGCTGAAATTGTGAATGAAATATCAAAGGGCAGCCAAGTACCATGGAAGTTTGCATTGAATAGAAGGAATGACCTGAACTGGAGTGATGGGAATCAGAATCTCTGAAGAAGAAACATACAGAGAAATGGTAAGGGGAGAATCCACAGGACTTGGTGACTATTTGGATGTGGGGATGTAAAACTGCTATGGAAAGAAAGTGCAAAAGGATTCCAGTATTTCGAGTCTAGGTGACTGGTAGAAAGATAAACAGAAATGGTTAAACTTGAAGGAGGGGAAATAGTTTCATATAAAACTGCTTCTCAGAACTGCCCATTTAATCAGCATTAAAAATATATATGAAATGTGCATCTTCTGAGTGCTTGACATTATGCTAGGTACAAAAAATTCATAAATTATCACACAGGCCTTCCCAGCAGGAGCATGTAGCAGTCCGAATATAGAAACAGACACAAATTATTTGCATAGTTGAAGTCCCAGAAATGAGGTGAAATCTCTCAGGGAGAAAGTCATGTCTAGTCTAACATTTTCCTGCTGAGATTACCTTGTTTAGTAGCCTTATTGACAGAAAACATATGATAACCATCTCATATGCAGACTTCTCTTCAAAAACATATTAAAAATGTCCTGATGTCAGCCTTTCCTTTCTGTCTTTATTAAATTTATTAGTTTTTTCCCCTGTGGGGCCTTCGATAATTCATCTATTTCCTCTACAAACATTCTAATGTGCTACAATCAGTTTTGCAATATAAAACAAAACTAGATTCCTTAAGAGTATCACTGCTGCTATAAATTACTGCTGTTACAACAATTAAGCACCTGCTGAATACCAACTACTGTAACTCATACGAAGTTATGCAATTTGTCATTAAGCAGCTGAACAATCTGCAACCCATTTGTGGGGTTGTAAACAGGGCAGAGGTCTTCATGAATCTTTCTTTGGATTCTGGTTCCTTGCTTAATGTCTACTAGACTGGATCAAATGTCACGTGGAGTCCCTTCACTTTTTCCTTCATCAGCCATTGAAAGTCGTTTCCTAGCAAGCTCATAGCCTATATTACCTAGCTGCTATATGAGCCCACATTTCTGGCATCTAAAGATTCTGCCACGTAGGGGAAGGCTGGGGCATACAAGGCATGGGTGATGAATGTTTGGGGGGTGCGGTGCTCACACACACTGGGTTCAGACCCATTCTTCCCATGCTTTCTCCTGTCTGTTCTTGGATGTAGGAGGTTGCACTGGTATTTCAGTGATTTCTCATACATAATCAGATTCAATCATTACAACTCCAGCCTAAATAGGCAGCAACTCATATTTCCGTGTTATAAATGAATTAATTATGGCTCAGGGAGATTAAGCAACTTGCCCTAGGTCCCATAACTGTCAAACAGAACAAACTGCCATTATTAGGGACCAAATGAACTACAAATAATGATAGGTTCCTAGCTCACGTGTAGTTTCTGCTTGCTGTAATTACCTATTTTCTGCTCTACCAGCGCCAAGTCAGGGTTTCATAGTCTGCACGATGTGCTTTGTTGTCAAGTTTATCTCATCACTAATTTGCAAGGATAGCTTTAGTTTCTCCGTTTTAGCAGTTGTATAGTTAGGTAATTCCACAAAACTCAGGGATCTGGGAGGCTATAAAATAGATAGCAATATGTTACAGTGAAAACATAAACACAGAGAGAGCAAAGCTAGGAGCAGCCACCATTTACAGTTCATGAAAAAGAGGTCACTGGACAACCAACAGATAGCGAACGCTTTCTGAGCTGTACACCGACAAAAATCCATGCTGACAATGTCAGAAATGCAGGCATCTCTCTCTCTCTTTTTCCTTTTCATTCAGAGTTTATTGGTACATTTGAGGGACATACAATTACCACATTCATCATAGAGAATCTTTACCTGTGCATGATATAGCTTGCTTCTTTTTTTCCCCCATTCTCCTCCCTTCTCTTTAACCCCTTTCCCCTTGCCGTCTACCAAAGCTTTGCTTCAATTTTTTCCTTCTTTTTTCATTATTTGTACTTTTCCTTTTTTTCTTTTCCCCCTCCCTCCCTCTTGTTCCCCTCCCAGGGAGTTTTTTTTCCTATTTGAACTTTTTTTCCTTATTTTACGGGATCTACTATATATTTTCAACTTCACTTTCACTATACACTTTCAGTTTCTCACACCAGAAAAGCAATGTAGTATTTACACAATTATTTCACTTAAGGGTATGGTCTTAAGGTGCATCCATTGATCTAGAAATGTCTTGAGCTTATCCTTTTTATGGGAGAGTAGTACTTCACTGTATTAAAAAACCCCGTATCTTCTTTATCCATTTGCCAACTGGCAGGCATTTGGCTATTTCTAAAATTTGGCTACTACAAACTATGCTGCTATAAACTTGGATGTGCATGCACAGCTATGGCATGATGCTTTTAATTAAGTACATCTCTTAACTATCTGGCTACAAACAAAACTCTCAAGTAGTTTTCTTAGTATAACATCTTAAAGTGGTGCTACAAATAAATATTTATTACAGACAGAGAAGCTTACTGGAATTTGAATCTTTGTGTACAAGGGTCTTAGATTAAATCTCTGAGCAAGCAGGATGCTGTGGTGTAGACCACTTGCTTAATATGCTGCTTTCCAGCAAGGGAAATTATCTCAGCTTTACAGTCTGACCAATGGAAGAGAGGTTCTCCTAACTTACAGTTCTGCACAGAACTTTACCAGGTAGATGACTGCCTTCACAAAAGCAGAAGGGAAATTACAGAGAGTAAACAAAAATATAAGTAGTAATATTTTTTAAATTTACAGAAAAACACATATAACCATTAATCCTCTTCAAAATACTCTACTTATGTTTGGATAATCTACTTATTATTGGATGGTTCTTGCCACCCTTTGAAGCGGTCCTGGAAGTCCTCTTTCATGAGTCTCTTTAAATGTCCTGTTGTGGCTGCCCTGATATCCTGAATCAATTCAAAACACAATTTTTGTCAAACATAAATATCAAGATAGACCCTCATCCATATTATTCACCAGATCTGGTTCTCTGCAAGTTCTGGCTCTTTGCCAGGAAGGATACATGTTTCAAACCGATTTAAGACATCAAAGCATGTGTGATATTCCAAAGACATTCAGGAAGGACCTCCAGAACTCCTTCAGAAAGTGACAAGAACGATGTGATAAGTGTGTTGAATGCAAGCAAAAGTATTTTGAGGGTGATTATTGGAAATTTCTTTTAGAAATATAATTTTTAAAAAATTAAACAGATTTTTTTTTTTACATTACCTCTTACAATTGCTGATATGGTGGTACTCCAAAAACTGACAGTCATGAAAGTCTATCACAACCAGAAAAATAATTAACTCACTTGCAAATAGTTAAAATTCCACACTGAGCAGACAGTGTTCATTTACTCAGGTCAGTGCTGGGATAAAAGCTGTGTTCTTATAATCTGCATTCAAAACAAAAAAGTCTTAGGTTTACCTCCTGTTAACAGAAGTACTGAGAGGAAAATTTCTGTAAGTGGTAAAAGTAAAAACTGCTTGAAAACTATTAGATGCAGATAGCAAACAATAAGACATAAAGTAGAAACTGAATCATCAACCATCAGAAGCCAGCTACGCTTTGATGTAGAATTTTGAGAACCTTCCTCTGTAAATGTTGCCCTAGCAAATGCTACAATATTAAATGTGGAATACCAAAATGAGTAACTAGTTGTAGCCCTCTAGAGACTCACAATGTAGTGAGAGAACACCAAATAGTAAGGATTCCCGTTCATTATTCCCACATTAAAAGATCCTCGGTCCTATGATCCAGTAATTACACCAGACCCACTATAGATCCTATTTCTTATAAACCAAAGAACAATCCTAAAAGATAGATGACATTTAGAGATAAAAATATCTGAGTCATGGCAAGACAAAAGAATCAGTCTCAAAGTCACACAATGGTAGACCTGATATTTGGATAAGGCTCTGTGATTCCAAAACTTAGTATGCTTAGAAAAACTATACCACTTTTCATTTCCTGGGAGAGGAGGTCACAATGAGCACAACTGGAGAGTTAAAAAATGAGTCATGATTTAATATCTTTATGAATAAAAATATCTTTTCCTTAAAGTACATTGAGATTAAAAATTTCTAAAGTTATTAAATATTAATCATTTGATTCTTGAAATACTCTCTTAATTAGCATGTTGGTAAAAGTTTTTTGACGTAAAATCCTGTCAAATTTACTTCACGATATGGAATCCATAGGCACTCGGGCTACACAAATAAATTTGACTTTTCTAAAAAAGTAATCAGCCTTCATTCAATTTCCTAATGGAAATCACACATTGAGTTGTATAAGAAGAATAGATTTCCACTGAATACTTTTTACTTTAATCAAAGCCTGAAATCAGATTCAAGTCTCACCAGGCAATGTGCAAAGATGGACAGTCAAGCAGGCATCTGTGGGCTTTCAATGGATAAGTGTCCATGACAACAGGAAAAAATTGCTACAGCAGTGTAGGCAATGCTGTTAGCACACTCAAAGAGATTAGGAATAGAATTAGCCTAGCGATCAATCTCTCTCTTCCCCTTCCTTCTTAGACATGAATCATTCAGAAGAGAATGAAGAAACATTGTGGGAAACACGGCCTTCCTTCAACACCAGTTTTTTACCTGTTTTTGAGCTGACAGAGGGCCGCGCGCTAGAGTGGTGCCACTATTGAACAATCTTACACTTTAAATATTTTCCTCAACAGAGTAAGTGAATAAAAACATCAATGTATTTCTACAAATGAACTGTACAAGTATACCAATCAAATGTTTTTAATCATCTGAAGAATTTTTACTTTTACCTCACTGAAATATAATTCCTTTATGAAAGAAACAAATGAACGCCAAGAAATAATTTTCCCTCTAAATAACTGTGCTTAATCTTTACTATGTCTTTGTAGTTGCAACTGAGAAATTGCCCCATATTAGGAAGACAATTATCACAAAAACAGCAAATAAGAGTCATAATCAGTATATTTGAAATAACAAACTGCTAATAAATAAGCACTTTAAAGCATATGTGCTTTTATATCTTACTACTGCATTTTATTTTTTAAAATTACTAATATAAATACATGAAGCAAAATGGGATCAGAGTGTATTTATAACATGTTTTTCCCTGCTTACTCTTAGACAAGCTTTCCTGTTTTTATAATGCACAAAAAATTCAGCATAGACATTACTGGAATAATGCTTTTTCATCTTACTTTAAGAGCATTCTACATCAGAGATTCTTTGTAATTCCATGACTAACTTGCCTCAGATAATATCTAAAGTGCTTTACTTGATAGTTAAACCCATTTTTTATGGAATGGTATTACAATTGGCATATCTACATTGATGGTCTGACATTTCATTCCCAAAGCATTTACAAATTTAAACTTTGATAAATTCTGTTCTATTTTTTTATGTAGAGAACAAAGAGACAAGTTACTTTACTTTAACATGTTTTGTATAATCAGGGATTTATCTAACAATTGTATCTTACAGATCTCGGGACCAAGGGCTGTTCTGAACCACAGGGTTACAACAATGATCAAAACCAAACAGGAACACACAGATAAAATGGTGAAGAAGAAATAAGGTAGTCTTTGCATGGGCGAAACAAGTTACTATAGGAAGTCAAGGATTTAGAAGTACAGTGCTAGTCTTTCTGTTTTGAAATCTGTATGATAAAGGAATTTCCTTATATGCCATTAAAGAAAAAGAGTAACAAAACTTAAAGAGTATCTGCTAATAGCAGGAAATGTGGCTTAACACTGGAATGGGGGGCAGGCTATAGCTCCTTCCTAATGAGGAGAACATAATGATACCTGAAAAGCAAGCATGGTGGGAAGGTATTAGAGACTTGTGAAGTTCCAGGGTGCCTAAAATAGTTCTTTAGTAGTCCATCTCATTCCAAACCGAGCTTAAGTAGCTTTTCCAAGAGACACGTAATCCATTAGTACTATTCTTATCATCATTATCTTTGAAAAATATCATTTTTATCCATGTTGGCAAGTAACAATAGAAGAAATGATTTTCCTAAGCTCAACAGGTGGACAGGAGACCTGAAAAAGCGAGCAATGTGTGTTTCTCAGTGAATGATCGCACTGGGTTGCCAGAAGTGGTCATCTTCAGGCTGGGTCACTGGTCTCAGCCTCATCTTTCTCAGTTTTCTGGACTAACAGAGATAAAAACTGGAATCTGTTGGTTTCTGTGTTAATTTTCCAGCTGTATCCTGAAGGTGAACCTCTACAAACTGCTCCAATTCTTGACTGTTCTTATTTTCTTTCTCTGGAAAATCTCCTGGTATTCTTCCAATTAACAATTCCTTTTGTTTGGTTGGTTCAATTACTTGCAACCAAAAGAATAGTACTCTCACTGGCATTTTGAATGCCTCATTTGAAGTCATTCTCTTTTTCTAAGTATCTTCCTGAAAACTTTCCATGTTTCCTACTATCAATAAGATGAATCTAAACATACCAATATTCCAACAAGTTCCCTTTTTTATGACTCCTGGAAGTTTTCACAACCAGATCTGACTACCTACTCACTGTCAAGCAGTGTGTACACATCACCTTCCCATTTTTCCTAAAACACTACTAAAAATGATAACATAAAGAACAGTGAACATTATTTTAATAATAGGTTTGGATTCAAATGTTAGACCAGACTATTATTAGGTGTAGAAACTTGCACAGATGTTTGAATCTCTCTAAGCCTTAGTTACTCATTAAGGAAAGAAGATATCTTATTCTTAAAGTTACACCAAAGAGCAATGAAATATTATACATACATACCATACAGATATGTGCATGTATATTATACAGCCTGAAAATTCAAAATCTGAAATGCTCCAAAATCTGAAATATTTTGAGCACCAACAAGATATCACATGATAAATTCCACACACGACTGCATGTGACAGGTTGCAGGCAAAATACAGGTCTGCTAACAATACTGTATAAAATCCACTTCAGTTACATGTGTAAGGTACATACAAACCATGAGTGAACTTTCTATTACCACTTGGGTCTCATCCTTAAGCCATCTAACTATACAAATATTCCAAATCTTGAAGAATCTGAAATCCAAAATACTCCTGGTCCTAAGCATTTTGGCTAGGAGATAGTCAACGTGTGACACAGAAAGGGATGGTCAAAATATATGGTGAATGTTTAAAAAATGTCTTACAATTAAATGCACATTGCCATTAATCCCCTTCAAAATAATCTACCTTGCTTCAAATACACTTATCCCATCACTATTGGCATTTTCTGGAACAGTTCTGGGAGACCTCTTTCATGAGTGTTTTTACCAGTGTGATCTCAAGTACAGTAAATGATGCTTCCGAATACCACCCAAAGGAAAGTCAGACTCATAAAAATACTCCAGTGTGTCCTGGTCCACCTTATTTGTCATATCTAGCATTTATGACTTCTGGTTTTTCCCCAGAGTCAAAGTGACCAAGAAAGTAAATGTTTTGAAACGATTCAGGACACAGGGACAGCCACGACAATGCAGCTAAAGAGATTCAGTTACGGAAAACAACTTGCAGAACTACTTCAGAAAGTGGCATGAATGATGGCAGAAAAGTGTGTTCCAAGCCCAGGGGAGTATTTTGAGGGAGATTAATGACAATGTGTCATTTACTGTAATAATTTTTTTTTAATTTAAGCATTCATCATTCTTTTTAACATTTCATATATTATTTTATGTATGTAGTATATAATACAAATATGTAAATTATATATTATATATATATATATAAAATAGCACATAAAATGCTTTTCAGAAAGTGAGTCATGATTTTTTCATTATGTCTGAAATGTGTATCTCTAAGCCAGACTTCTTGAGAGTCAGCATTACAAATCTAAGCAACTATACCACTTATTATATGGACAGAGCTCAGACTACAAATTCAAAAAGGAAAATTAAAATCCACAGCTGACTCTCTCTTACCCTGAAGAACAACATCACCCCATCTACCATTCATCAAGCCATAGCATAATGGTAGATTCCTTCCATAGCCAACTGGTCTCTGGGCTCTGCAGCCTGCACCCCTCAATCTTTCAGATCCATGTCCTCCCCTTCTCCCTGGCACACAGATCCCCCACACCTCTCAGCAGACCTCCAGGAATGGCTCCTGACTGGCATACTTTGCCCTTGTTATGCTCACCTAATTTGCCCTCCCCAGAGTTGATGAGTACGTCTTTGTATAACTCAAAGCTGAACAGGTTTAAATCTATTAATAGCTCCCCACTGATTAGAGAGTAAAGATCTACTCTTTGGACTGCTGCACATGTCCTTCAGCAATGTAGCCTTGGCCTAAAGTCAATTCTCTCATCATGGCTTGTTAGTGAACTCCATGGCAGTCATATTCCATTGCTTATCCTTGCTGCAACACGTCTGGTGAGTCAGGGCTTCTGTGGCCTTGAGTACACTGGCCCATCCCGGTGGAATACTGTTACTTAGAAGCCGCTGGCAAGTGGCTCCTCACATTTCAAGGATCGCATCTTAATGAAGCCATAGTCAATAAAGCCCTCCCCTCACATTTGTGCCCAACTGTACCTCTTAAATACTTCCATCGCAGCATTCAAATTTCAATTTCACAATTTAAATAGAATTTCACGTTATTCTCTTACATTCTCAAACTGAAGATCAGAGCTGAGCCTTATTCTTCTAGGAGCTCTGGAGCCCAGCTCAGGTGTGGCACAAGAAAAGGTCTTGTAACACCTTAAATGTTATGTATGGTATCTTAAATGACAATTTGAGGGATGTTATAAAAGTAATATAGGACACCGTGCTGAGAAAGTGCTCTGCAAATTCTTTAATGCACCCTTGCTAACAAATGTATGAAATTTTGCCACTAACTTTAGTAAAACTGATGTAATTCAGAAAGATTTCGTCCAATAAATTAAAAACGAAAGGAAATGAATGAACATTTTGATAGGCTTATAGATGTGCTACTTACTCTAACTTTTATACATAGTCTTTTAAAAAATTTGGCAGACTTTTTTGATGAACTGCACATAGAGCAAAAGCCATAATTTTGCATTTAAGATTTTACTTATGTTGAGCTGGAGCAATGGGTAAAAGTGACAAGAGCTGTGACTGATTAAGCAGAAGGAAATTTCTCCTTTGGAGCAGGCTTCAGGCAGGTATACAACATTACCTTTGTCAAATCTAGTGGAGAGTAGGAAAGGACTATTAATTTCAAGAATCATGCATTACTGGGAAATGCTGTAAACCAAATGATTGTGTTTCATGTGATTTTTTAAAGGAATGCTTTTATACTTCAAACCTTCTAGGGGCTCGCAATCCGCCAGGCTCTAGGCAGTTCACAAACAAATTACCACCAATTCCATAGGAAGTGGGTTCTTCTCTGTAGGAGGACTATGTTACAAGAAATCACTAAGAGATTTAAATACCTACAAGCTTGCTAGAAGCCAAGAAGAAATGAGATACTGATAAAAGTCAGACATCTATCATCGAAAGCCTTGCCTTTCTATATTCATGGCTGAGCAAGAAAACATATCCAAAAAACCCTCTTCATTTTCTATATCAAGATGTTTTAAGACCACAGGGTATATAAGATTGGCCTGCCAAGTTTCAGCCAAAAGAATGCAGTATTTATGATTTTACCATTTAAAATAAAGGAAACAATGTGCTTTCCGAAGCCATTCTGAACTTAGTTTAGCAAGTATCACGAAAGCAAAGAAAGAACTTTACATCAGATCATTCAAGTTTCAACTTTATGTAACTTCAAATTGATGAAAAGTTTATTTCCACATGAAGAATAAGCAATGATGTGTTTGAATAGAGATATATTTTATTTCTAGTGTTTTAAAGTAAGAAAATAAAACAGGGGAGCTAAAGTAAAATTTTCCAAGATATTTTTTTCTACACACACACACACGCACACACACACACAAACACACACTCCACACTTGTAGTTCACTTAAAATTATAAGCAACGATTTTATTGTGTTCAATGCATGCTTAAAATCCCACAAAAATGTAGCTGACACGGATGTAAGTAATGATCCTGGCTATTATAAAGAATAACTGCATTTGATATGTAATGTGGGTCAAATGTTCCCAGAGCACACACAGTGGGTGCCTAGAGACCAGTACTAAAGTTCCCTGGCATTTCTTAAAGACTACATTGTTATTCACAATGCTATTTCCCAGCCTCACCGAAGGTGTTTCTATTTAATAAATCTGAGGCGCCATAACCATGACACAAATTTGAATGTAAGCAAAGAATGCAGAACCCTTAACTAAATGCAGCAGCCCCTCTACTTTACAACAGGCCAACTCCGCCAGCAGAAACAGCAAACTAAATTTCCACTGAAACAGAAACGGCAGAGCGTGAAATAGCAGCCTGCCATCAGACATTGGGAGTTTGATTTTCATCCATGGCAGCTGAAACAGCCCTCTCCTCCCACTTCTGTATGAAAAAAAATAAATAAATAAAGCAGACAATGCCATCTGCATGCGAGTAGGAGGACAAACCTTGTCAGTCTGCTTGTGGCTTCCGGCACAAAGTCCCCAGCAGCCCAAAGCCTATTTAGAGTCTATGCCATTCCTTGAACCTAACTGATAATTCCAAGTTGTTGTACATTCAGAGGAGTACGCAGTCATTCCTTTATTTTTTTTTTTAAGATTCTGCCAGTGTCACACCATTTATTAGGAAACTTTTCTAGCAGAGGGCTTCTGATTGATTTGTTTGAGGTCATGGAGAGGTAAAAGGAAAAGTTTGAAAAAGAAATCAGCACTTAAAAAGTGGTGAGTGGCAAACCCAACCCGCAAGGGGAATGCATTTCAAAAAGCTTCCTCTGTGATAACTCCACAAAAATATTCTTTGGACATGAAATACTTGAGCCAAAACAAGAGCCTGTAGGTACCATGCAGTCATTTCCAAGGCACCTGTTACAATGCTAACCACGCACCTGAACCTCTCCGCGTTCTGTGGGAGATGAAATGCTAATGCAGAGATGAAATGAACAGTACGAATATATACTGTGATAGTTCTGGTGGGAAACTGAGACTTAATAAAGCAGACTGATAAAACGGGTGGAAAACATCTTCAGCCAGACTAGATTATTAATGAGTCCACAGCAGCACCGATGATGAGCTTTACAACTTTTATAAGGGTACGTTCTCCGGGGATGGCCTACTGACCACGAGGGAGCAGAGTGACTGGGTTAACTTATCAGTGAATGATGTTCTGCGACAATGACACGCACGTGTATAAGGAGTGTCAAAACCCAGCCAACCGCCACTGCAACAGACACAACCTCAGCCTCGCCCAGGTTTTAGAAACTTTTAAAACCACTGAAGCTGGATGCAACTAGTCATAACTATGGTGGCAAGAATCATTTCAATAGTTTGGATTAATGCCAGCGAATATTCATGCTCCAGGTAAAATGTACTTGCCCATTTCATAGAATCCTGGCTTGGTGACTTCCGCTTTGCTCACTGGAGTGTCAGTGGATGTGGCATCAGTAAATAGAACATGTGCTCCACGGTTAGGTTTGTGTCCCCAAAGGATGCTATCGTCATGCAAAGGCATGTGCTCTGCCCAAGCCCCAAGGAAAGAAAGTCATGTGCAGCATATCTGGACACAACCTGCAGCATGGATCTTAAGCCCACCTGGGGACAGCAGAGCCCAGCTCAGCCTCCAAATGCAGGAACAAGCATTTGTGACTAATGTTCATTGGCACTGAGCTTTGGGGTGGTTTGTTATGCAGCAGCAGCACATTGGCACCAGCTAACTGAGATAATAATATTAGTAATGATACAACTACTATATCTTAATAAAGTGTCTATGTTAGATAAATAGTTCAGCATATAATTAAAATGCTAACATTTCATAATTTCTGATAACACATGGTATTAATGAGCCTTGGAACTCTGGACTGGCTCAGTTTTAACCCTCTGACTTTTCTACACCCATAGAAGTGGCTGCTGTCCTTTACGATGCCTCTATGCCCCTGACACAAAACCAGTGGCTTCCCGTTCCTTTGATTCTTAAAACAATTCCCCTCATGTAAAGCAGCCTTCCCTTTCCTGATGAGGAGATCCAGATGGACAGTAACTTATCCCGGAGCCAAAAGGCTGCAGCTCCAGGTTGCAGAAAAACACATCCTTAATACTCACCATATTTCAGTGCGATTTTTTTTTTCTATTTAAAAATGTTTAAAGAGGGAACAAGCAGGCTTCGTAGAGGAGAAATCATGTCTTTTTCACTTTTGCGGCTCTGTGGGGACCCATCCAGCACTGAAATAGCTCTCCCATTCCCACCCCCAGATGGTCCACTTGACAGGGAGAGGGCCCTGGGGATGCCTGAAAGCTCTCTTCTTGGAAAGGAGAAGTTCAGTCTAGAAAACTCCTAAGCTAGCCGTAGTTTTAGTTCAGCAGATTCTTTCTAAAATGTTTATGTCTTCTCCTCTATGATCATTAAGATAATTCAGTCCTGATAAGAGCAACCCAGAGGAAAAATTAGGTTTCTATTTAAACATACATTTCCCTAACCACGCATATTTCTCATGAATCCATACTAGGAACTAAAAAAGACCTAATTCTTTCAAACAAGTATCCATTCCAAATTCTAATTCATGTGTGTATGATAAAAGATAAGTAACTATGAACATTTTTCTTGGTATAGCTTTTGAGGAAAACTGATAACAGAGATTAAGTCTTCCCACACATTACAGCAAATTATTAATACTAATATTCTCACATAAGTTTTACCAGTTATATTTCTTAATAAGTTAGGCAAGTTAAGCTACTATTTTACAGTGGAGTCTAAAAAAAGCTAAAATGACCCCAGGCAAAAAATCTTTTAAAACTTTAAGATGTAAAACCACAAACTAGATATAATGATTAGGAGCAAAAATGACCTTGGGAAAACAACAAAGGCACTAAAAAATAACCCCTGCATAATTAATAGCATGAGGCTATCTCTACAGTCTGTAATATTAGACTTGCAGCTGAAAGCGCCTGCTCATCCTGAGAAATTCAGGATTAGCCAGAAGTACTCTTACTGCCAACAAGAGCAACTGGATTTTAAAAATTAAACTATTAAATGCAAGTATATTTTTTAAAAAATTGAATCATTTATACAAATGGGTCATACTAAAAAAAAGACTCCTATCAATAACAGAAGCACCCCACCCCGTGTACAAGACTGTTTATGAATAAATTTCCCAGCAGTAGGAATTCCTTTATGTCTACAGGGTAACTAACCACATGAATCAACCTCCTGACTGTAGTAAATGTTTAGTATTACATCTTTTCCCATGAAACCACCATGTAGTACTAATAGTTTTGTCACTGTATTTTTATTGAAAATGATTAAAAAATACACAAAAAATGACCACACATAATATAATGACCTCCTACCAATCATCCAGAATGGATCACATCAGTTTCATCTATTTTTGTTGTAGTTGTTTCAATGTTTAAAAAAACAAAATCCAGGAAATTATTGTTAGGCATCTTTAAAAATGTGAATACTGCTTTAGAGAACTGCAATGCTGTTAGAGCCCTAACACTATTAACAACAGTCTTTTGTCACTGTGGGGAAAACAATGCATTAGTTAAGCAAATTTTCTTCCCCATCATAATATGTTTTACAAAGAAAATTAATTGTAATCCCAGTTCTGCAATACTATTCCAAATGGAAAAATAAAGAAATGAAAAATATTTAGGAGAGTTATAAATTATAATTTTAGTTTTCAATTTATTACACACAGGAAGTAATTTGGGTATTTCGTGTAAAAGCGATACTGTGCTAACTTCTTGATCTGGGACATGGGATCAATACCCATTATCAAATTGACAAGTGAAGAGATGAAAGGAGAAGTCATTACTTAAATGTTAGTTTGTACTTAAGCTATAGGAAGAGCAAATGAAAAACTAAGTCAGTTTTGTCACTGCAAAGTCCACAAAAGTGAGCTCTGCAGTACCTCTTCCAAGGGGTTCACCTATATAAAAAGTGAAGGTGTTACTCCTTTGTATTTATTTAGAAAGCTAGAGTCATTTCAGTGCCCACAGCGAAGAGTCTCAGAGTCATTACATAAAGCCATAACCTCATGCTGCAGAGGGATCAAAGTTATCAATCCTGGGGACAAAAAAGCAAAGCAGCATGGAAACAAAGCACGAACTACTGGAGCCTGGAAAATGAAAATATATGTCCTGGCCAAGTGGCCAGGAGTATTCTGGGCACCATCTAATTGTTCAACATCCAGAAAGAATTCATTGACACTCACCAACTTCATTTTTGAGATTTAAAAAAATCAATCTGTCACTTTTAAATCAGTCAAAAAAAAAAAAAAAAACCAACTATGCCATGTATTGGGCCAAACTCTGCCCTCTTGAATTTATACACTGAAGTCTTAAGGCACAGTCTCTAATAAGGTGGCTCCATCTGGCCCTAAAGCCTTTAAAGCAGTAAGGAAAATGGAGGCCCTTGATGCAACATGGCCGGCGTCCTCACAGGAACAGGCAGTGTGGATAGCATAACACAGAGGACAGACAATGGAAGACACGGCCAGAAAGAAGCATAAGAAAGAAGCCTCAGAAGAAATTAAACCTTCCAACATCTTGATCTGACTTCCAGCCTCTTCAAGTGCGAGAAATAGACTTCTGTTCTTGCGGCTGCCAAGCCAGTGGTATTGTGTTATGGCAGGCTGAGGTGACCAAGACACCATGAGTTGATGGAAAACAATCTCTGAACTCCAAAAACTTGTCAGTGACTTCGTTTATAGGCAGGCAAGTTAGCACAACCTTAATCATTTTAAGGTTAAGTATTAAACATGTTTAAAAATATTTTATTTTTGTTTTATTGCTTGGGAGTTTTTTTTTTTGTTTGTGCTTGTTTTTTGGGTTTTTTTTTGGGGGGAGGAGGGGTTTGAGATAGTGTCTCACTACGTAGTCCAGGCTTGCCTTGAACTCACTATGGAGATCAAACCGGCCTCAAATTCATGGCAATTCTTCTGCCTCAACCTCCCTAGTGCTGGGATTACAGACAAGTGCCATTACACTCATCTAAACATATTTCAAAGATAATATCTATTATACCTAAAATGGTAACTAGAATTTATTAAAACTATCATATACTCACTCAGTTTCTCAGTGGCATATAGATACATATGTGTGTGTATGCCATGTGTACCTAAGCTTTACATATGCACACATGCACATTTATCTGACTTAAATTACAGGAGATTTTGGGTGATAGGTCTCCCCTATAGTTTGGGCTTTAAGTGTCCCCCAAAGGTCCATGCACTTAAAGGCTTGGAATCCACATGGTGCTGTGAGAGAACAACAGACATTTTAAGAGCTTAATGGTAGTTCCTTAAGTTTCAGGAGTGTGCCCTGGATGAGGGTTAGGGTTCTCCATTTTTTTCTTCTCTTTGCTTCCTGACTATGCTGTCAGTGGTTCTACTTTACCACACAATCGCACCACAATGTGTTGTTTTACCACATGCTTAAAGAAACAGGCTAATCACCCATGAACTGAACTCAAACTTCCACTTCCATCATTGAGACAAAATAAAAAAAATAAATAAATAAACAAATAAATAAAAAGTCTCTTTTTTGAGACATAGTCTCACTATGTAGTTCATTTGGACTTGAACTCACTATGTAGCCCAGGCTGACCTTGAACTCATAGCAATACTCCTATCTCAGCCTCCTGAGCTGGGATTACAGGCATGTGCCGCCATGCCTGGCTCAAACATTTGCTCTTTATAAACTGGTATTTCATGCATTTGTTGAAGGAAAACTGGTTAACATGCTCCACTGTTGTTTTAGCCTTCGATTTTTTTTTGTTGTTAGAGAAACTGGATCACTTGTCTTATAACATTTACCTGAAGTCTAGATTTTGCTGATTGTAATTCTCTAATGTCACGTAACGTGATCCTTTACTATGTGTATTTGTTATAAGCTGACAACTCAGAGTCTTGATCAGTTTTAATTTTTTCTTTGCTTCTTTTTCTTTTCTTTTCCTTTCTTCTCATTTGTCTCTTTTGAAAAAAAAAGATTCACAGATGATGCCATCCATCCTTACCACAAAGTAATAACACTTTTTTCAGACATTGGTAATTAATGTTTAGATTCACTATTTCATCAAAAGATGCAAAATTATGACAATTAATTTCTATAATCCTTTATTCATTGACTATAATGCTTCTAATAGAGGAATTTGTCTTTCTAAATGGTCACCCTGAAATACAGTCATTATAAAAAAAAAAACAAGGCACTTGTTTCCTTTTACTAATAATTTTCAGGACACTGAACAAACTGGGGTTCTTTGTTCTCTCTCTCTGTTTCACAATTGCAAGTAACCTTTTTAACGACTGTGTTGGCCAACTTTGGGACAAATTCCGGTAAGACTTGTAATTGCCGAAAGGCCCTCACTATGTTATGCGTCAGGCCAAGATGCTATTCCAGGTCATCTCATACTCTTTTTACCCTCCTTGCCATCATTCAAAGAGTTCTGGATCCTTCTGGGGAACTTCACTAGGAACCCCAAAGGACTTATTGACCTCGGATGGTCACAGTTTTCAATGATCTATCTTCAAAGGAGAAATCTATGCAATCAGTACTTTTTATACAAATTCATTTTGATATTTCCCAATGAAATTTGGAAATTCAATTATGTTACTTGTTCACAATGCTTCTACACTTCTACTTCTCTTTTTCTAACTGAATACTGCTTTATGCCAAACCACACATGTACACATACCTGTGAACACACGTGAATTTCCAAAACTAATGATACTCACAAATAAGATTGTGAGAAAGGTTAGCAATTTTATCTGTCCTTCAAAGAAAAAAAAAGCTCAGGATTACATTCCACTGAGAATGAATAACTGAATTTCTGGGTGTTAACAGCATTTGAAATGGTTCTCCTCTGTTTGACTGGGTATACCAGTTAAACATACAATGAAGTTGATTTCATTTTTAGTGGTTGTTTCATACTTACACAAAAATATGTGTGGTTTCAAAGTCAATCTACAAAACTCCCTCCTCTGATAAAATGTTAACAGCTAATTAATGTACTTTTCTCTGCCATGCTATTTTCACTCAATACTGCACTGCAGAGATCTCTGCACAGCAGTGCATGGCCGCCCTGGCACTTTCTGACAGCCGCAGCGGACTTCTTTAGGTAGATGTACTATTACTTATTCAGCCAGCCCCTGATTCAGTCATTGGGTTTGTTTCACTCTTTAAATTTTACAAACAACTGCAATGAACAAACAGCTTCATTATTTTTTAATAAGCTTGTGGGACATACAGTATGTTTCCTACCCATTTATTTCCCTTTAAAAATTAAAAAGTGGCTAAAATTATTTTTTAAAGTCAGAATGTAATGCAGGACATTGTATTGGCAAATATTCATTCATATGCCCACTCAGTGAAAGGCTCTCTAAATTTTTCCAAAAGAAGTTATATAACTTACTCAACTAATTAATAATCTAATGTAATTTGTAATCTAATACATTCAACTTAACTCAAAAATACCACCTCAGGTTTTGCCTGTTGTGATTATTTCTATGGCATACTACACATAAAAATTTAATATTCCCAGGGTTTTTAAAATACAATGAAACTGCTGGGTGTGGTGGCACACATTTGCAATCCCAGCACCTGGGAGGCTGAGGCAAGAGGATCACTGTGAGTTCAAGGCTGGCATGGGATACATAGTGAGACCCTGACTCAAAAGAAAAGAAAAAAAGAAAAGAAAAGAAAAAGAAAAAAAAGAAACTATTTTTATAATTAGTACCCATACTGTAAATCAGGAAATCCAGTTTTCACAACTCAGTTCCTTATACAAACATAAACCACAGCAACAAGAAATTAGGGGGTTGCATACATGAAAACTCTCCAAATATAAAGACACATTAAGAATATCAGAATGAAAACATTACAAATTCAGCAGCATACATTTCATAAAAACCTAAAATTTTCTCGAACTGTTAAAATCATATCACAAAAAAGTATGCAGTGTTTTAAAGGCAGCTACTTTAATGAAAGATTTATGTGGCACTGTATGCTCTCATACATCATTATTTATGATGATTTTTCCAAAAAAAAGTCTATAGCTTTGTAAAATCCTGTTTCATTAATTTAGAAAAAACAATTACACATGCAGAATTATTACGGGACAACAGCAATCTTTACTGTACTTCTATCACATCTTGGACCTTAACCATTTTACTGACCATTTCATTACTACTAAGACATATTCACTGTTTGGTGTTTGCAAAAACTAACAAAGAAACAAACAAACAAAACACGGGGGCAGAGGAAGCCAACAATCAATAACCACCAGGAAGAACACACAGGAAAGGCAGGACTCCCCAGTGTTTGGGGAATGGGAAGAAAAGCCTTTTAAGATTTCTCCATGAAGACTGACTCTTTCTTCTCTAGAGCAAAGAGAAGCGGGGAATTCGGTTATTTATTTATGGAGGCCTATGCCTACCACTTGAGCAGGTCTCTGGCCCATTGTATACCGCACTAAAGCATCACTAACAGGTCCTAATAAAAACTTTTCACAGGGTCTCTTTTCCAATCCACATGCAAAACTAAATGTCAGCAGGAGGCCTACAGCTTCAGGAGGCAATAAAGTGAAGCCTGAACCCAGTAATGATTGGCAGCAGGGTGTCTAGAGAGAAGAATTTACTTGGCTGGGATGAGCTGACTGCGGAACTGTCCACTAAACTACACATTCCTGGGATTTTTGGACAACAGCATCCTCCTCTGTGCTTCAAAAAGTAGTAATAAGCCTTGCTGCGCTTTCTTCCTAAAAGAACTTTGTATTATGACTGGTTTGCATTTATGTTTTACAATATTCAAAATCACCACCAGCACAGTATATTGGATATAACGGGGCCCAATTTATTCTATCATTACGATGGACTTAGGCACAGGAAAAGGTAATATAATATTTATTACCTGCCTGAGAGGCGTTAACAACCAAAACACAATAAAATATGTGCTGTCCTTCATTTATTTCTCCAGACATGTCTGGATGAGAAACATCTGGAAATCTCTTAAAACCATGAATTCTTCAAAGGAGGGAGTGGGGGTTGGGGAGAGATTTTCTTTCTTGTGTCTCAAAAAAGAGTCCACCCTGCATACAGCAATTGGACAGAAGTAACCCCAAGGAATCACAACCTCTTAGTCCTCTGCCTTTTTTTGCACTGGTTTTCTAAAGTTAATTTTTTGTATGGTACAGCCAGAGCATGGGGAGACATTTCACAATGAAATAAAGAAATAAACAGTAAGATGGACAAAAGAAAACAGATAAATGAAATGAAGAGGTACAAAGGCCGAAAGGCAGGGATGCAGAAGTTAGCTACCATCCATCCCCCAGTTTTGAAGGAGTCTTAACGAAAAGGATACAAAACAAAAAAATCCACAGTAGTCACAAATCTAAAAGCCTTATTCACCATAGTGTAAAACACATAATAAGGCAAAAATTGCATAAATAACACATCTATCAACTTATTAGATTTCTTTGAGAGCTCTAGGAATCTTTTAGAAACCTTCAGGCAGCTGAACTGAAATTCTTCTGGGTCTGCTCTCCTTTTAGGACACTCTCAAACAGGAGCTCCCAGCACAACCTATTACTCAGCATTCATAAGTGAGGAGCCCAGAACCCTGACCCTCCTTAGTTTCATGGAAAAACTGCCTCTGCTGTTTCCTATTGTCTAGCCTAGTCCTTCCAAGAACCATGAATATTAATTCAGCTGCCTTCTTCCCAGCAGCTGCCTATCACAGTAAGCTTCTCATTTCCAGAAATGTCCCAAATGAAGTTACACTACCGTGCAGGTGTCATGCTTAGTGGCTACTAAGAACAACTATAAATTCATACTGCCTGTACTTCCAACATGTAGCGCACTTCGGCACTGTTCACCCCCTCATAAAAGACAGCTCTCGGGAACAGAGCCAGAAGCTCAGTCACTAGAGTTTTATCTTCCATTGACACCTCACTGTTCAGAGAAGTGACAAAGTCTAAGCCAAGATACAAACCAGAGTAACAATTGATGAGGCATCCCAACTGCTAATGCCCAAACCCTGAGCCGCAGATAGTAGGTTGATTAATGAGTATTCAAAACAGAATTTTAATTACCAAATATGTCTTAGCAAAAGAATCCTTTAGGTTATTATCTGTTAAGAGTCCAATCTAGAGCAAATATAAGAGAGGGCTCTTTCCAAAGGACTGCTATTTTCTATTATATATGCTTCTTTCTCCTAATATGGAAGAGGGATTATGGTTCTGTAGTCTCAGACACTAGGTCAAGTACCAAGAATGCTGGCTATACTGATAATCCAGTCATTGTCAACCTCCAAGGAAACCCATGGTCATTTCCTATATAATTGGTTTATTGTTTGCCCATGGCGCTGACATGATAACATCATTCTGTTCTTCTAGGTTGTTGTGGTTGCCACGGTCATTGTTGCCATCATTATCATCCCACCTAATTTTCTAATATTAACTTCTGCAGGAGACCATAACCAAGGAGATCTGAGAGATACAGAATGATTTTAGTAGTCCTTGAAGTTATAAGGTGAATAATGACTCTGAAATGCAGAACAGTCGTATTTTATTTCTGATAGGCAACGCCAGACTTACATCGTAGGAGTCCAGAGATCACAACATTAAATAGCATTCTTGTTAGCTCTGATGAATTTCCTCAAGATATGCACCAAAACTGTCAAAGGCAGCAACCCAAAGCTTTCCAGTGGAGGACAGGCTCGGGCTACATTCCTAGGCACTCTCCTCTTGTTCATTAAATATTCAAGAGCTTGCTATGTTTAAGGATTTGCATGTCAATTTATGTCACAACTCTCTCTGATAACAAGCATTTGAAAAGTACTGAAGCACTGGCTTTTAAAAGTTGTTCCTAAATTCAGAACATTTATTGGAAAAATATATGTCAACTGAACTGAACTGGAGGGTCTGTTTCTCCCACACTGGAAAAAGAAAGGATCAGTCAAAGTAGATGTTTATAAATATTTTTTTAAAAAAAATACATTCAAAATTACAGACAAACTCCAAAATGTGAGGGAAAATACTGACTTTACATTACTGAAATATAATTTGGGCTTTTAGCCAGAGTATTTTTAGATTTTAAGGTTGCCATCGTTAGAGTAAGAGTTGAACAAAGGCACTTCTGTTTAATGCATCAAGATTTTGAGACTAATTTTTGATAAGAATGCATGGAATTGTATTGACAACCCCCTTCTCCTAATAGGCCCCTTTTCACTTTTCAAAGGCAAAACTCTGCTTTTCTTACTGCCTATCAAAGAGACAAGCATGTAATTAAAACCGTTTTACTAATTCTCTTTTTGGTTTAGATGCCACTGAAAAGCTGGTAGTACCCCACTGTTTGAATAATGATTTCTATTATAGTCAAGCTGAATCCAAATTGTATAAAGGAGAAGTTTTACCAGTGAATTGGACAAGAAAAAAATTTAATCTGTAAATTGCAAAAATGTTTATTGTTAGAATTTCAAATCCACAATATGAGCCCATTTAACATTCAGAAGAAGTCTCAACTCCTGTAGCATGTGTGTGTATGCTCCTCCAATGTGAAAAAAAAAATTTGGCAAAACACACACAATATAAAAACTAAAAGTGAATTTTAAGCAAAACTCAAAATAAGAGCACTACTTGGATCTTTCTCCTCATAAACAAAGCAACCAATAAAAATGAAACTTAAATAAAACAGAGAGGAAAACCAATTCTACAAACATACTAACACAGAGTTTGCAGGGACATATGCCCTCACTCATAAGGGTAATCATCAGCAACTTAGGAAAAAAATCTTCATAATATCTGAAAACAAATATCTGCACATTCATTGACTACAAAATATATAGTTATATGGCTTTGGATTTCTTTGCTCTTTGTTTATTTTCTAGGATCATTGACTACTTTTTAACAACTTCATTGAGACACAATTCACATATCACAAAATTGGCCCATTTAAACTAGGCAGTTCAATGGCTTTTAGCATATTAATAGTATCATGATTTTTTAAACGTTTTCCTGCAAAAGAACTTTTGCACCGATTAGCCATTACTCTCACTTCCAAAACCTCCCCATCCAACCTCCCCAGCCTAATCTTACTGCAAACCTAGGTAACCACTAATGTATTTTCTGTGTATGGATTTACCTATTTCAAATATTTCATATGATATGCTCTTCTGTGATTAATATTTTTACTTAGTATGACATTGTCAAGGTTTTTCCACGCAATACACGTACCAGAGATTTGGGCTATAGCCTTAAAAAGTGTAATCCCAAGCACTACAATCTTGATGTTGAAACAGGAGCAAAGTCTCTAAAGTCTAAAATTCCTAAGATAAAAACCCCAAAAGTATAACTCCGGAAAAAAATTTTAAAATTATTATAAATAAAAAGAGCTTTGTTTTGACAAGCATCACACCATGACAGAATACTTCAGAGGCCACTTTACACAACAAAATCGGCAAGTAACATACATATTTGAGCCAGCGTAATATTCAGGTGTGTAAAGACAGTCAAATGGGTATAACAGTCATGAGCAAATAAAGTATAGCCATGAAAAAAATGCCATAATGCTAAATGCATAAGCATATATTGCTATGCTTGATAATTGTCTGCATCCAGCTTTATAATTGCTGTGGTGACAGCAAAGATACCCTGATAGACACGTTTTGGACAAGATAGATAAAAAATTGCAATGGATCACTATCATTTACGTAGACTGCACCAAAAAGCCAAGTCTTCAAAAAAATTATCATTTACAAACATAGCAGAACAAAAAGGATCTCTTAATTTACTGAAGAAGTTTCAATGTTTTTATTTAAAAGTGCAATGCAAAGTCACGGGTGTGCTAATGGATTTTCTTGCAATTGAATTTACAAAAGTAAAAACAATTGCATATAATGAATAAGAACTCTCTAAAAGTCCTTATGCAACTTGTTACTCCAAAAATGGAAATGATGAATGAATAAATAACACAGCGAATTATAAAAAATGTTAACCACTGAAACCCGTGTGCAGAAAACTAAAATAAAAAAAAAACTAAAAAGCAAATTCAACACATGAAAAGTGTATTTCAGGGATACACTTTGGGCAATGGCACGGAGGGAGTTCATAAGAGCAGAACAAGAGTCATTGTATTTAACTTTATTGTGAAGTCTTGCATCAAGATAAATACTATAGCAGTGCTTGTTAAGATTTTTGTTTTGTTTGTTTGTTTATTTTTTACCAGATGGCTCTTCTTGGAGAATATGTTTGCAATCATTTCCTCTTTGGCCCTGCTCGTTTTGAAATTCTTTCAGGTGTCAATATACACCAATATGAACATAGTCTATTAAATTTTTCCTCTTTCTTCTGCTTTCCTTCTGTATTTTATTTGGTATGGGAAAATGCATTCCTCATGCATCCATACATAGATCACAAATTCGGCAGAAACAACATTGGTGATCACAGCAGTATCATTGTATGTCTTCTTATCCTAGATTGCACATGATTGGTTTCCAACTAGTCAGTCATTTCACTGGCTTCTTTAGGCAAATGTCACTGTAACTCAGCAGTTGGCAGGAATGCCAGCACAGCCAAGTGAAACAATTTTAAACTCAAGTCTTTGTTGCTGCTACATCTTAAATCACCTTCTTCCCACCAGTAGAAATTGTAGTCTTCAGCAAATGACTGTCAGCACTTCAATTTCTTGGAATTGTGATTTTTGGGGATATTTACACTTTAGAGATTTTATTTTTCAGGATTTCAGTATTAGGGTTTATATGACATTTGGGATTGTGCATTTGGGGATTATGATCAGCACCAATGAATTCATACTTCATTCTCTTTTCTGGTTACATAGTATTTCATGGAATGAATAACTACATTTTATGTATTTACTCATCAGCGGACAGACATTGGAGTTGTTAGCAATCAACTTTCTTAAAGCAGCTTTTCTTATCCAGTCTTACTTTTTTCACAAAAGATATTTACAAGCTACATCCATAAAAAAGAGAAAGCCAAGGAACGCACTGATAACTCCACAGGAGTCAGCCTTGAGGGCAGAACCCTGATTATCAACATTTCATAAAGCACTCACTATGCACATGGAAACCAAGGGTAAAAGAGGAAATAAAAATATCAGAGCTACTTGCTGTAAGTTACCAACAATACTAGCATGCATAATTGTTATTTATAAATACAAACAATGTGCCAGACAGTCCAAAAATATGTAGTATTTCTGAAACTCAGTGAAGACTAAATTAGCAAACACAAGCAACACTCATAATATGATTATCAAGACTACTTTTGACATTGTAAGAACACAGGTCAATGCCCCGAACTTATCAAAAAATTAAAAATAAACATTTATTCAAATAGCAGATAATGCAGACACTCAGTATTAAAACTGCAAGTGTTAACAGTATGACAAAAATAGCTTCTTCATTAAGTCTTGTGTGGTCCTGACACCTAATGTTCCTACATGAAGATGATAACATTAGCTACTATCAATCAGTCCTAGCAGATTGCAGGGTAAGCTTGGTCTTCAGAAGGCTGACAGGAAATGCCCTCTAGCTACGGAGTGGCAGTCAGGAGCTAACTCCTCATGGTAAACTAGGTCTTACACTAGTTCATTAACTAGTGACTAATTTGCAGTTTGATAGGCATGGTGCTGGTGAAACACTAAACTATTCAATTTCAAATCTACTTAATAGTGGAAAAAATCTCAGATTAAACAGAAAAAAGACAAGTCATTCTTTTTTCTTTCTCTTTCTCTCACTTTTGTTATTTTTGGAGACTACAAAGGGATAAAGTTGTTACATATCACATGGGAGTATATCCTGGAGTTCTCTTTTAACTCAAGGCTGACTTGACAAAGGATTAAGACTATATCATATGAGGTAGAACCACCATGAAAGATGACTCATTTCAACTACTTTGACATTATAGTAAATCTTGGCACATTTATATTTGAGGAGATGCACATTATTTCAAAATTCCTGCACAAAGTTTCATACATCTATTTATACAACAATATTTTCAATTTTGGAGCTTTGATTGCACTGTAAGCCTAACCTTTCTGTGGTTGATCCGTGTATAATTTGACACACTTGTTCAAAACTTCTTGGCGGCAACAACCTGTAAAGGCCTAGGTGATTAAGGGGAAAAGGAATAAACATTATTTTGGGCCTCCACTATCACTCTCTTTCACCAAAAACAAGATTTCTGTCTTTCAAAGGAACTGTTCTCCTTATTTTCTTACTCCTTTTGACTAACCCCATTCTTCATTCCATTCCACTTTTGAAGTACCCAGAAGACTCAGTGAGAGCAAATATTTTAACACTACTTTTCAGGGTGCTGAAGTGACTGAAGATAAAAGATAAAATTTGACATCACCTTTGTAGGCTTGGTATTTGTCAGGAGACACCCACCATGGTATAAGTAAGACACGTGAGGACACCAACCAGATCTTACAAGGAGGGCATTGTCACCCCCATGATGATCCCGAGCTGTACGGAATACTGACGCTTCCACTTACCTGGGTGACTTCTGAGAACCAGCTGCCTAGCTTTCCACCTCACCACGAACGCTGTCAAAGCACTATCTGCCTGAGTACTCTATAAAAACGTAATACAAGCAGCTTCAAAGAAGAGGGTACAGTGAGTCTCCTTTAAGACCTTCATTGTATCAATATCCACCTGGCAGGCAGAGGGTGTGTTGAAAGAACAGGAAACATTACACTTATTTCATCTTTGTAAAAATTGGGTTGCAGGTTAGGAACTTGCCTTCAAAGTAGGCTGGAATTCTGAAGGTCAAGAAAACAAATGCTGAATTCATAAATATCCTACTCTCTTCTATAAGGTACGTAGCTGAGAGTAAAACTTACATAGAAAGTGTAGGCTCTTCAGCAATTGCTTAAAAGCTCAGCTACAACTATTACCTTTATAATTTATAAAATGCTTTTATAAGGACCATCTCATTTGAGCTGGGTCACAATCTCATGAGGGAGGTATCATTAGCCATATTTTGACTGCTAGGTGTTGGACAAGATGGTGAAACTTGCTAAATTGTAGAAAGGCAGGATTTGCACAGGGGCGTCACGGAATCCAAGTCATATGCTAGTTAGTTCAAAGGCGTCATGGGCCTCATGTAGCATAAGATACACTAAGTAACCCAAGAAGAAGCTGAGGTGCCCAGCCCAGGTATGTGTCCTGGGGTTGGACTCCTCACTAAGATCAGAAGAGCTCTGATAAAGCAGTAGCCGGATGACCTCCCCAACGCATGCAGTAGCTGCTGGAGTATTCCCCCAACCCCGGACTTCCCTTCTTGGGCGCTACGGTTGGCAAAGTACTAGCTGGTGAGTGCTCACACAGCTCAAGGCCTAACTGGGAACAAAAAGCATCCACAAGTGGTTAGACGTTGTAAAAAGACAAGTACAACGACAGGTAGGGAGGCAGCACAGGTGAACACATCAGGAAATGGTAACAAGCACGGGTGCCCTATCAAGCAGGAATCATGAGCAATCCCCTTAATGGGAGGGTTCTGATAACAATATGGCTAGATTCGGCTTGTTTATTATTCAAGACACAGTCTGTTTTTCAGTTATTTTTTTTTCTCATCTACATTAGACCACCCATTTTTAAAGTCCCAAGCATTAATTTGATTTACTGCCAATAATTTGGAGATGATGATTTGAGTCTGGATTCTGCCTGTATAGATCTTTCTCTGATAATTTGGAGAGAAAATGATGTGCATCTCCCCTCTTTTCAGACAGTGGCTTTAGGGATTTTATTCACCGTGGGGGAAGGGACTTCGCTTTCCTGACAGATTTAGGGAAACAGGAAGACAGGAACCCAGAACTGAACAAATCTGTCAAACTCATTTTCTTTCAGGGGTTTGTGCCAATTTTACCTCCCTTCCTCCCTCTATTTCCCTCTCTTTTTTCTTTACCCTTTCCTTGAAGTAAGAGGAAAAAGTGGAAAAATATGTATGTGATGGCTTCTGAAGAGACAGACTAAAAGTGCTACTAAGCAGAAAAGCAGGTGTGCACCCATCAGAAGGTCACTTTCTGCTCCTTGGAGATGAAGCAGGAAGTCAAGAAAGAAAAGTGTGAGTGAGTGCCAGCAGCGGGGGAGACTGCAGGTGGGAGGGACAATCTGCCCATCACTGTCACTATCATGGGAGCACGGGGACAGGAGGCAGACATCTGCCTTCCGAGCCACGGGACTCCAACCCCCGCCTCTTATCTTCCCATTAGCCAGAAAGCAAGAAAAGAATTAAACCTATTTTATTGCTAAATAATTAACAATCCACTGGCATTCTGACAATTTGGCATGCATTTTCTTAATCAGTAACCCAAGCAAATCTGTTTTTAAGCTACATAAGTAACACTTTCACTTAAATATTGTAGATGAGCCTACGTCCAGTATCCGTTTCCTTGAAGCAGCTTAAATTATGCTTTCTTCCCCTTTGCTCTTCCTTCTGGCCTCAGTGTGGCTGTTCATACTCACAATTACACTATCACCCCTACTGGTGACAATAATATCCTGACAGTAGTTCCAACCTCATTAGGTTTATGAGACTTTCTTAGCATCAGATTTCTCTTCTGAGATCCCAGAAATTCAACATACAATAGAGATAATGATATTGTTCTTGATAAGGTCACCAATGACCCCTTAAATGCTAGAGTCAAACGTGCTGAAGAATATTCGTCTTGAAAACGGCAGCAGCCTGACACTGAATCATTTATTCTCTCTGCTTTGAAACTCTCCCTTCCCCAGCACACAGCTCTCAGGCTTTCACCATCTCCAGCTCCTTTCCCAGCTCCGCAGCTTTTCCTTTATCCATATCAGACTTTCACCTCTCTCTCCTACATGGGTGTGACCCAAGGCTCCCTGGCTGAGTCTTTCTTAAATGATATAAAGAGTCTTTCTATCCAAGCTAATCATCTACTTGTCCCCAGCACCAGCCTTATGCGGCCACCATACCAGATGCCTTTCTGCTTCTAAGTAACCTTGTCCTTGCTTCACAGCAGCAGCACCTGGGCCATCTCCCTTCCTCTCAGTCCCCCTGTCCCTGCCTGGCAAAGGTCTTCTTAACCTTGAAGCCCACAACAGGTACTGTTTTCCGTCCTCCCCACAATCTGTGATTAGGTACTCGTCAGTGATCAGCTGTACCTCTAGCTCCATCAGGTCACGGTCTCTGTCCATCTTGCTAACTATTGTTTTTCTCTAAAACTTAGCAAATAACCAATAGAATTTTGAATAGCAAAATAGGCTAGAAGGTCAAATCCAAGACTAAAAGCAAAACAAACCAACAGTGCGCCATAAAATCCTTACAAGGGAGAAACACAGGGAGACTATGATCTTCATGATATATTTACTAGTAAAATGTGTTATTCTTCAAACAACAGTAATCAATTCAAAGACTTTAAATAGTTGTTTACAGATAAGGTAATTTCTGCTTCATGAAGTGAAGCATTTGAATATGAGTAGTATCATATATTCAAACTAGTAAGGCGATCAGTGTTCAAAAGTACATGAACCCTAGTCATGGCTCATGGGTCCCACATATGTCTATGTCTAAATCTACAGCCAGTGGTGGCGAACCTATGGCATGCATGTTGCAGCAGGCTGTGTGTATCACTGAAAGCTCTAAAAGGTTCACTGCCACTCACATAAGGTAAAAGTTCCGATCTAAAAATCCAAATGCTTCAAAATCAAAACATATTGAGCACTGAAATGATACTTAACAAATTTCACTTTTTGGAAAATTGCAGACTTCTGGTATTCTTCTGATACTCATATCTAGAATGTACACACACACACACACACACACACACACACACATACACACACACATATTACCAAACTAAAAATTCTCTAATATCTGAAACAATTCTGTTCCCAAGAATTTTGAATAAGGGATACTCAGCCAATATACCCACATAAACATATAAATACACTCACACACATATACACCTATCTTGAGTGCCTACTAATGCATGTAAATTGTCATTAATGTCACATAATTACTTAGATGGTACAGGACTTTTTTTCAAAAAACTTCCAATTTTATGGATGCATGCATACCAGAGAGTACTACAAGAATGCCAATGAGAATCATTATGCCTGTAATTTGGATTACATTTTCTTCGGTTCTCTAGTGTAAACAAATCTTCTCCCAAATAGCCCTATTAGTAAATGAAATATTTACTACCCCAATAGATTTCCCACAAAAATTGCTGACCAAAAATGTTTTTAATGTAGAGAAGTTCATTTCGCCAGGCATTTATTTCATATCCTTTGTCAAGGTTCACATTCCACAAAGGCCTTTAACAGGCTTGGTTTCTAAAGACATTTTTAAAGTGTTTTTTTTTTAAAGAATCAATGTAAACACAAGATATCTTAGTTGTTTTTCTTTAAAGATTACAAATCAAGCTGCAGAATATGAAAATACTATTTTAGATTTTTGCTTTTAAGATTGTCCTTTACAATGAATCTTTACATGAAAAAAAAATCGTTTAAGTGTAGAGAGATAGGATACAGGTGACTTGAAATATCTTAGTTTTCTGAATGCAGGAGACAAAAATCTATGCTGTGGAGATTGCTGTAAATACTATTATGTAACAGAAGCATTTGGCCTGGTCCCTAGTACATAGAGAGGACGCATTATACACATTTATCTTACTAAAAAAGGAATAAAGTCAACAAGGAAGCTTCTGGAATGAAGGCTCCTAAACTCAAAACATGATTTATGGAGGAATTTACTAAAATGCCCAAGATTCAGTGTCCTTATCCACAAAAAAGGGTCCTTATCAACAAACAAGGGATGACAAGGCTGTCTAACTTTTGGGGTCACTGCAAGATTCAATAGAACGCTACTTATAAAGAACACAGCATAGTGCCTAGCCATTTAGTATCATGTTATTTCCACAGTATTCATTCTATCTCCATGTGGGGGGGCAGTACATGGGAGGCAGAGAGATTTGCCCAAAGAATTATGTTAAACAAAAAAAAATCATTTTTTGCTTTATTTACATGATAAATTTTTCAAGTGACCTAGAATACTTGACAGCTAGTGTATCTGCAAGGACAAAGAAGCACAAAGTAGTCACATAAAAGTGACCTTAACACATACATGACACTTTCTTGTTAAGCAAAAGGAAATGATGCCACACTGTTGAATGCAGTGTTGCGGCTGGGAGGAGGAGAACAGTCAGAAAACAGCCCTTGAGTAACACATGCACGCATGAGAGGCTGAACCCATCTACATAGCCACACGACATCAGCGGTCTCCACAAAACAACATTATTCTTGGCGTTACATGAACTCTAATTTCAACTGTAGGATCGCTTTAGGTCTTTTTGACATGTGTTTAAAGTTACTTTGCTTTTACAACCGTGTGACATGTATTACATAATGTTTAATTGGTTTTTTTTGCACATTTGTAACTAATATGATATAATTTTAATCCCCAGTAAAAGAGACCCTTTTACTTCCCAAGCTTGTGTTGATTAATTTAGCAGGTCTCTGTCATAAGAGTGTACCCAAACAACTCTGCCAATCTCAGAGAAACAGATATAATTGTGAAAATTAAATGACATAATGTATGGAAAATACACTAAAAAGTGTCTTTCACTTGCTTTCAATAAAAGTTGCCTTTATGATTATCGTTATGCTAATCATCACTTATCATCATCAAATGAGAAAAAATACCTTGGTGCTACATTTTGCCACAAAAAACAAAATGGCAAATATTAATTTTATCGTTCATGTTTTAAATAATTACTGTTATCCTAGTTGGCCAAAGTATTTGCTGTTTTAAATCTACAAAAACTAGAAAAGACGAGGAGTAATAGAATGCTATTCTGCTAGTTTATAATAGGAGCAAGTCATAATCTTCGGAGTAGTCAAAGTACTTTGGAGTAGTCATAATCTTTGGAGTAGTTGAATGAATTATATTAGATATTTGCAGAATCTCTTAACTCAAGAAAATGAAAACATAAAAGAACATGTTATCAGATCAAAAAACAATATTGAAAGAAATCCTTAACATATAATAAAATTACCAGCAATAGAACATTGAAATATTCCTGCTTATATTAGACCAAAATATTCCCTATTGCTATCTGAAATCCTGGAAATGTCATTTTTTAAATTCTAGAAGTCCTCCAAATATCAATAAAAAAATTTTTTTAAAAAAATCATCCTATTCTATATGTACAGGCATGCATGCACGCGGGCACACACACACACACACACACACACACATGGAATGATGGTTGTCATTAACATTTCTATATTGATTATGCAGTTCAGGACTGATTATTCTCTGTTGGACACAGACTTTGTCCTACCAGGCATCTGTCTCATAGCATATACTCTGATACTTGTAAAGTTTCCTTGCGTGTTGGATTCATGCATTCTTTTTGCATTATCATTCGACATGAAAAAGAGTTCAAAGTTAAAATCTTTCAACGTGTTTTCAAGACCATTTCTGTGCCCTGGAACTTCTCCAAATTAACTGATTGGCTTCTCCAACATGAGAGAGCTTTCCAGATGAGTTGGCTGAGCATCCTGTCTTGGACAAACAATATGCTACTTAATTCATGCATAGAAAGTACACATGTAAATGAAAGTGGAGATTTATTGATGTTTGAAAAAAGAGGGATACCTGAACTTCACAGATGGCAAAAGTAGAGTGCCACGTTTTAATGAAAGACTTAGTAAGTAGAGAACATTGTTGGTGACTAAGTGGGGTATGGGAGCAAAGGAGTGAAAGATGCCCTCAGACAAAGTATTAGCTCTGAGAACATCAGGACAGGCACTTTTCTGGACCTCAACTGCGTGCTCCTGCCCCATGCTTGGTTCTGCCACTACACTGAATTCTCTCTTCTAATACAATATTCTTTCAAGCACTCAGGCATTCACATATTGGATTTTCTGCCTGAAATATCCTCCTCTAGCTGAAAAACATCTACTTAGATTTCAAGACCCTAGGAAAACATTTCCACACATCAAAAGCTTTTGATCCTTTTCCCCCCAGCAGATTAATACCAGTCTTTCATGCATCAAAATCCCACTGCTCCCTTTTCCATCCACTGTGAGAAGCTTATTTCACATGGGTTGAACAATCAAATTCCAGATAACTTAGACAAGGACTTTCTTTTGGACACTAATGATGTCACTCCTGTGCACATTAATCAGGGAACCTGATTTGGAGCTGCAATTATTTACTTACTTAGTTTTACTAATGAATTTCTCAGTTCCTTAAGCCTCCAGGAATGTTTCTTATTTACCTCCATATCCAGCAAATTGGTAAGTGCTCAACAAATATTTGTTAAATAAAGCAGTCTAATATTTAGCTATGCAAATTGTCTAGGATTCCTTCCTTTGCTTAGTTTAAAGCTGCAGTTATTTATTCATAAATAAGATGAGGACAAATACTATTTCATATCCTTCTTGCTTAATACAAACACTTTTTGTTGTATAGTCATTTTTTCTATTCTTTACCTCTCAACTAATTTTTAAAATATGGCACTTTCTAGAAAAAGTATTTTACAGTACAGGTATAGAGGAAGGTATGTATCACGCCTCTGCTCTGTCTTGTCTTCTGTCTGAGTATGTGTTTAGATGTCTTTGGGGCTCTTCTATTTCTTATTCTATAGCTGTCTACTTTCCCTTGATGCAAATTATTCTGCTTCTTAAGAGATCCCAATGCATGTTTTTGCCTCTGTAGGATAATTTATTAAAAAAAAAAAAAAAGCAAAAAGCAAAGAAACAGAAGATTCTGATGGTCAATAGTTTAAAGTGGTAAAGATTCACAATTCTAGTCCTACTATCAAATCAGAGGCAAGATGACAGGTCATTATAGAAGGGGAGGGTCCTGTCAGGCAAGACACTGTCCTGAACCATAGATGTGCACTGTGATGCCAGTGCCATGCGATGGAGACCTTATTCTAGCACACAGAGTCAGCAGCAGCTTTTTAGAGTGATTTTCTATTTCCTAGGAAAAGGTTGTGTGATCATAGGGAATTAACTGATTCACAGAAACTGCTTTCTTTTTTAAGGAAAAAAATAATATTCAACAGCAAAATCAAATCTTAGCAAAAAGAAACTTGAGACTAGAAAAATGTCTTCATATATCAAACAATAAATTGAAAATCTTTAAGACAGTTTTACCAGAATATGATTCTGAGGCTCTGAAGAGATTGCAGTGACTAATGGCAGATTCCCTGAGAAGAAGACTGAGGTGATCTTCAAAAAAGAAGCAAGAGTGTCCCAGTAATTAATTTACTTGAAGGTGAAGGAAGCCTTGAAGATAAGGACTCAAGGTCACAGAGAAAATTAGCAATGCGAAGAGGAGGAGAGGAGGTCACTAACCCACAATCTAACACAAGCCTAGAGTTTCACATGACAGATGCTGAAAACCTGAAATGACACCAGAATACAGAAATCTCTGTTTTCATTTCCCATTTAATAGGAAAACTTGAACTATCCCTTATTACCTTTTACAAACAAATTAAACTCCCCAGAAATTATCTTAAATACAGGTTTACAGTTACAGTTGATTCTTGTTATAAATATGTCTCAACTTCTAAAATTAAGTTGTGGTATCATAGCAAAAAATTTTTAACAATTCTATCTCTCAACAATGAACAAAGTACAAAACAATAGAGAAAAAGGAAATGCTTCTAAAACTGAGAACCAGAAACCACTGATTATATAAAAATGATGTAACAAGTTATCATAAATCTTAACAGAGTTTACTTTGTGTAACACAGCTTCTCTGTGAAATCATACAGTAAAATTTAACTAAATAACCAATCTAATTTAAATATTATAAGGAAATTGGGAAGATGCAACATTTTTTCACATTGCATATCTTGCATTCTTTTAGATGCAGATTGGGAGTATGCAACTCATATTATTGAGACAGAGGCTAGTCTACCCTTCTACTACAGGAAAAATAGTAAATTCAAAAGGGTCTTCAACTAATTTTTTCACCAGATTTCCTCTGTCATGCAGCTTATGGCTGTGCCTATGTTGTTATCTTTTTTCAAGCACTGCTTCTAGCTAGAAAGTCTACTTTCCCAGAAGCAAGAAAGCCCCTGAGCAGCTATGCCATCAATAGTGAAGGACTAAACCCTGTACCCTATCCTCCTCATCTAGAAAAAGCTGCTTTGGGTGTTTATCATATACCTAGCATGGTTTCTTGTGTGCTACAGGATCATGATTTAAAAGCTAGCTCAAAGGAGAGCGCGGTACTGCACACTGGTAGTCACTACTTGGGGAGGCTAAGGTAGGAAGATCACCTGGGCAGCTTACAAAGACCCTGTCTCAAAATAAATGAAATGAAATGAAATGAAATAAAAGGAGTTGAGTTTGTAGTTCAGTGGTGGAACACTTGCCTAGAATGTGCAAGGCCATGGGTTCTATTCTCCAAACAGTAAAAATAAAACAAAAGAAATTTGAATCAGCATAAGATCTTCTTTTCTTGATTCTTTCAATTCTAACAGTTTAGGCTTTAATTATTTTTTAATTGTTTATTTATGATAGTCATTCTCTCTACCTGTATGTCATACCCTTAGGACAGACAACAGATCCCACCTTAACACCTGTAGAGTACTAATCAGAATAAATACTGATTCCCTTACCATCGAAGACCTGAAAAAAGCTATTAAAAAAACAGGAAATAAAAGCTACATGTATCAACTTTTAGAAAACACTTTGAAATTACAAGGAATTCTGTCTAAACAGGTATTGTAATTTGTACAAACTCATTTTAATATTTTATGTCAGTTTATCTCAAGTTCAATATTATCAATCTTTGAGATCTTAGATTTTCCTACAAAAAAATAAAATTTCTCTAGGACATGAGTAAAGTACACTATTAATTATACTTTCATTTATCATGCATAGCAATGCTTCATGGAAGAAAACTCATCTGACTTCATGTGGCTCATAAAATTTTGCTGACTAATGATTACAATGCATTTATAAAATTGGTGATTTTCTGTGCTCCAAATGTCTGCACAAGTTGACAGTGGATGATGGTTAGCTCAGTGGCTGCTGGACTCACATAAAACTTACCATTAAAGTAATGAAATGAAAGTGAATACTGCTTGCCAAAGGGGCAGCATTTTAGAATGAGGTATTTCATTTGCTCAAAATGCATAGAATAAGCAGATAAAGAAGAAATAGCCCGGTATTTTCCTCTTTACCTTCTCTTCAGCTCCGTATTTTTCAGTATCAGCTCTTCATATCACACTAAGTTCACATCCTTATAGTATCTTACTATATACTGCTCACAAACTCATTGTGACTACATGATTGATCTGAGTATTTCTCCTCATTGTGAGGATCACAGCCAATTTAGGGTATCTAAAAGACTATGTAAATGGCACCAAAATACTTGGAGACACAGTTGTCCTCTTTCACTAGAGACATCATAACAAAGGTTGATGCCAACTAATAAACAAAGATCAAATTCTTAAGTATTTTTGTCACACCAGAGAACTTTATAGGTACCCCCATCCAAAATTTAACTTACAGTGTTTCCTACAACCTGCTCAAAGATTCAGAAAGCAATTCTTATCATCTCATTAATTCTATTTTGTATCAGAAGATAAAATGGTGCATTACACATGTGGTTTTATGACCACACAGCTGTTCTTTAAATGGTGGTTGTCTTAATTGTACTTAAGCTTTAGTTTCTTGCATATAATAAAAAACACACTCCTCAAAATTTTTTCCTTATTTAGTGGCTGGGAGAGTAGCTTAATAACAGAGCCCATATTTAGCGTATGTGAAGCACATAATGTGAGTTTGCATGCACACACACACACCCACATGCATTTAGGATTAAAGGGAAAAGAACGGGAAAAATTATTGTTAATGTCCACAGATCAGTGTTAGTATCATTTCCTAAAGTGAATATTTCAGCGCCAGGGGAGGGGTGGACTACACCAACTAGAAAGATCTTTACCTCCTCAACCACAAAGTTAGGGTTAGTTGATCTTCTTCACAGTGAACTAATCTACTGGGGTCTAAAAATATCTTTGAGCCACCTAAAAGCAAGACCAATTTATGCCAATGGAGCAGAAAAGAATGCTGATATTCAATTTTCTGCCTATGGACTTGCTAGGTAAGAGGCCTGGTAAAACATGGTTATTGCTGTTGATTTGTTGCAGAGTCACTCCTGGAGACATGGGTAATACAATTAAACAACTTAAGATAAAACCCCCAAGAAACTCATTTTCAGCATCGGGGCCAAGACTGCAGCAGCACCTTGCATGCATTCCATATTTTATCATCCCAGTCCACCTAATGCTGGGAGTGCTAATGAATAGGCAAATGAAGTCACCTGGCAAACAGAAGACTAAGCAGAAAGGAAGGGCTCTGATGCAGCAGAAATATGAATCGTCTACATTTGATTTTAAGCATTGTTAAACTAGCAAAAAAAAGCTGGACCATACTGAATACAGCCAGAAAAGTAAACTATTTTAAAAACCCTTCCAACAGAATTTTAAAAAAATCATGAAGTATTAACAGCTGGAAAAGCCTTAGTGATCATTTTATGGCTCAGGAAACTAAGATCTCAGAAGTTAGTGAGGTACTCAAGGTCACAAAGCTGAACAGAAGTCAGCACTCAAGAGTTTTCTTATTTGAAGGCTGAAGTATACTACACCCACTCCCAACAATTTCCTGAAGTGTGATTTGAATACAGTCTCTCATTCATAAAGGGATGATAAGTTTAAGGCTGACTGCAAATATAAATACTCATGACAGTTAAATGAAATAAAGCAGGTTTCTTGAGGCAACTGGAAAGAGGAACAAACAGGACAAAGGGCGATCACTGTCCTGAAGTCAGGATTTTGCTGCCACACCACAAGGGCTCTGAGCAAGGATTTGTAATCACATTTTTACATGGGTGTGGCGGGAGGAGAAGTATTTTGGCTTAGTGGGGCCTACTGTTCCTTTGCTGAGCTCAGCAGCGAGCAGTTTTGCTGTGTTTACAGAGCTGTGTCTGGCTTTGCTCACACAGAATCTGAAGCCTTCCTGGGTAGCCAATAAGCAAATCAGCCATGAAGACTTTTGTCTGACAAATTCAAATGACCAAAGACCAACAATACCGCATGCTAGCACTGCATGCTAGGTGCACGAATCCTGTTTGATTCTCTGCATACTTCCTAGCCTCTGAGCTTTTACACCTAGTCATTTAATTGCTTACCATTCTTACACTGCCTGAGAACTGGCAATACTGAAGCCATAATTCAGTGGGGCAGAGTCTGCAAAAAAGCCTGAGGTCCAGCAACAGGCAGAAGGCTGAGCCTGTTGCATTTGTTATTTCTCTGCTGTTTTGTTTTCACAAGACTAAAGAGTACGGAGTAATAAGAGTAGTGAGATGTCAACAGGGGCTCTTTGAGTTCTCACCTGTGGCCAACTATCTGAGAAATTACCAGAGATCCTTCTCTTTACCCAGTTTCTCCAAATCCATGCAGAAGGCAGCCATTTCCCCATAGGAGTGGAGGAGGAACGGTATTGTAAAGCATTGTGGAAATGTAAGAAGCATGACAGCATATGAAGACACACACATGCCTCTTCATGGTCAATCAGTGCATCTAACATAGCTGAGTGCCAGCTTGCCCTTACCAGCACCTTGGTCAGTAAACAACTGTTGCTTCCATGTTGTCCTGTTCCTTCAACCCACCCACCCACAAAGCCTCCAAATTGGGATCAATATAGCAAAACACTGACTCTTCTTCAGATAACGTAACTGGAAGCTTCTGGAAGAAAATCTCCCAGGGGGTGTGTGTCTTTCAGAGCTTGCCTTGTGTCCTGATTGGGTAATCAATAACCATGGAAATTTCTAACTTCCTCCAGATCTTTCTCTAGTCTCTTCTGGGATGAGTCTGATCTCACATTGAACCCTGGATTAACCCACAGTTTACAGGGGGCAGTTAAGGTCATAATTCATGCCAAAAATCCAATTCCCCACCATTGTACAGCCGAGTTAGTTAGCAGTATTACAGGCAATGAGACAGGGCTAGGTCTTCAAAGGAGCCAATGCAGATACCTTACAAACTGTGGGGGAGACAGATACCTCCAGCTGTGGGCCAGGCCTCAAGACAAAGGATCAAACAAATGCATCTACATCCTAAAGACTGATATTCTAATTAGTTCCCTATCACCCTGGAGTCACTATGCCATTCCACTAGGGGAAAGATCACAGCTCCAAGAATGCCTGCTTCCTAAGTGATTGGCTTTCCCATTTGACCCTAATGTACTCAGTTTTACGGAAACTATTGGTATTATTGGCTAACTATAGTTATGTCCCACCTTATGCCCATCTGCCTTCTGAGCTCCCAGTCATGTGTCGTGTCCCCCCTACACACACACCTTAAACCCATGGTTTTACTCTATAAAAGTCTCTGAAAAAGACAGAGTCTTGGGCAACCCGCTTGGGACCCCTTCTGTCTCTCTTCCAACAGAAGCGTTCTTTCTCTCAAGCAATACATTCTACTCTTAACCTCCGTTGTTCCTAAAATTCATTCTTCGGTTTTAGAGAACAGGAAATCGCAGACATAGTAGGTCGGGAGTTTCATTCCCCCATATCAGTACTACATAGTAGAAATCTCCGTACTCACTCCTTACCCTAGCTCTCCGCTTGAAAGAAATCCTAGACTTTCTGGATCCCAACTCCAAAATGGACTTTGACCCTAACTGCATCTAAATAAGCACATATGCTATGGCCAGTCTCTTCTTTTTTTCAACTTATCTCTTTAAATTTTTCTGTACACAGGCCATACACTGGTTTAAAACAATCGTCCCTCCAAAGCCTCATCTGATCATAGATTCACTAATCTTTTTTCTCAGCACCAGTCATAGTAATCCTTGAATACCTCATGCATGATAATATGTTGGGAGGTGCTTAAAGTGCCGCATGAATGAACTGATTAATTACTTGTAATACAGTCATGATAATTTCCTATGAAATTAGTCCTTAGGTCCTATGAATTCACAACAGGATATTCAATGCCATAGGATAAAAGTTATCAACTCCCACTTCACCTCTTTCCTCTGAAAAAGACTATTATCCATCTGGAATCTTGTTCACCACTCAAATTATGAACTTGTTTTAAGAATGAACGTCATTTAGTGACCAAAATACAGGACTTTGGAGACTACATTAATTTCCACCTGCCACAGAGGGGAACTCAACCCCCTCGCAGGCAGAAACAGTGCAGTTAAATTCACCCTGGAAAAGCCTGGTTTGTAACTGAGAAGTTGACAGAACTAAGAAAATGTGTTTAGAGAGTTCTAAAGAAGGGATCAATGGGTTTTCTATTTTCTTGACTTAAGAGTTCTCAGTTCCAGAATGACCAGAGTCCTTTACAATGTTCAAATTCTATCACTCCCCAGTTATCTTGTGCTTAAACAATTCCTCTCCTGCTCCAACTTGGCTCATTTCCTTTCCTTATTAAGGTCTCATTGTTTTTAAGTAAAAGGTTTATTTGCTTATCATTCTGTCATGTTAGGGGCCTTTTGTATCCCACTGAGAGTGACAGGGGTACATAACAAAAATCTTCACAGTGTAATTAGGGATGGAAAACAAAGTGAGGATTTCCTGGGTCAGCCTCACATCCTGACAAAATCAGGACACTCTGAGATCGGTGGGGACACTGACCATGGTTGGAAATAATATATGAATCTGAACAATTGAAGATGTATATTTTTGCCTCTTGTTCATACACAAGACAAACCGGGGCTTGCCACACATTGAATGGCTTCTTGTATTCACTCAAGTTTCCCAGACTGTGCTCTCATCTCATTAGAATTTCTGTATCCTCTGGTCTTGCAGAGTTCCCTTTACCTTCTTTTGTATCAAACAAAAGATGGTAATTTACGTCTAATTAACGGAACTGAGTCATAATGAGTTCTCTTCTCTTACACAGCATTTGAATCTCCAAAATAACCAGCAAGATTGGGCTTTTTAGTCTTGTTAGCGCCTAAGGTTTTATAACACAATGCTCTCATTCAGGCCTCCTACTTTGCATACAGTCAGAGGGCTGGAGGTTATCCACATTGTGAAATTCTTTGGCTAGTTATGCCCCGAGTGATTTAACAGCAAGCAGGCTGTTTTAATATTTTCTGCTAAGCAGCAATGTTGAAATAGTCAAACTGATGATTGCATTATTTTTGTCTCTTACTTAGACTTTGAAATGGTATCCTTTGCTCATTGATGAATCTGATAGCATTCTTTATGAGCTCAATTTCCTTGCAAAAGATACAGAAGACAGGATGAAAGATGAGTTTGATGCAGAGGACACAAAGGCTGTGCGTCCCTGTGAAGAGAAGCATGATAAAGCACAGAGCCAGTCTCCCTACACCAGGACATGAAGCCGCCCGCGATGTAATGATGGAAACACACCAGACCTGCCTACAGAAAGCAAAGGCACATGTTTGAATAGAAACAGTAACCGGATGCGAGTACGGAAAGCATCTTCTGGTTCTTGCACGTGCCAGAGCATTTTTAAATGCTGTCTATACATGCCACATGCCACATGCCAACACAAACAGACCTCTGGGTCTGAGCTCCCCTGGCATCTAGCCCTCTTGCAAGCATCAGTTATATACACTGGGTTTTTACTCCTGGGACTATCTTCATCCATGCTTTTCATTACAATGGATTAAGAAAAAAAAAATACCCTGTTTGCCTACATCTCAAATGCCTCACAAGTCAAGTATGTATTCCTGTTATAGTGTTGTTACAGTTTCTGTAAAAAAAAAAAAATTGCGACAATACCACTGAACTGCTATCACATTCTGCTGAGCTACAAATTCACTCCTGCTCCAATCTTTACAGGCTCAGCAACTTGAGAGGGAGA
>PVJX010000162.1:0-42647 GCA_004027295.1 Dolichotis patagonum | reverse complement strand
AATTCATAAACTCCAGCTTTTCCATAGATACACTTGATTTGTCAAAACGGAAAGATGACACTTTGGTAACCAGGCTGGCTTGATGAAAACATTAAACCAGACAGCAAGTCAGATAAAATCAAATACTACCTTGATGAATTAATCTTAATGAGTGAGCAGTAACTTATTTATTATATTAAATTGGCAAAAAAAAAAAACAGGTTAAAGAGAAAGGAGACTGTATCACATACAGGTATAATACATAAGTTTGTTTTTTGGGGGTGAGGTGGAGGAGAAATATATTGATATTCACAGAATCAACCACTATAGACACATTTAAACAAGTGTATTTGGCTCCCCAGATTTGAAATCTAATGTGAGAAATAGGACATACATACAGAGCCACATGCAAGTGGACTTGAATGTTAATTTATAAACCTGACTCTTAAACTACATTTCTTTTCATTCAAACTAAACTGAAAACAAGTTGGACACCTCTAAATTAGCTCAGATGTCCTTTCTCAGCTGGAGCATGGTAATCAATAGCACACAGCTCTCACCATCTTGCCTTCCAGCCCCCTGCCCTTGGAGGCTGAAGACTCTCAACAGGATGGGAGGAGACAACTGGGGCTGTGGATCTGGCCTACACAGGGCTAGTGGGCTGGGCATCTGCCAAAAGAGGCAGGCAGGAGAATAAGGTTTCCAGGACCAGCGGCTCCTGCAGACTGCGTGGGGTTCCTGTGGGAGCAGGGATGTTCGCAGGCAGTCACCTTCAAAGTAAGTCAAGTGTTTCTAAACTGGGGGCCGCCTGTCCACAGCAGCAGACAGCCATGACATAAACCAGCACGAGCACAGGGGGAGTGGAAAAAGATACTGCCTATCACAGAAGAACACACACACACACACACACACACACACACACACACCACACACACACACACACACAAACTTCTGGACAGGGGTTCCAGGTAAGAACTCTGTACCAAGGTAAGTCAATCCTGTCTTCAAAAAAGCTAATGCCTAGATTAATACTCTTCACGATAACTTATGAAATAGTCATTTTAAAATTAAAGAAGCAAAAAACATACACCTGCATGATTTAATTTTACTCATTTCTTCTTTCTTCTCACTGAATAGAAAACAGACAAGAACAGAGCACAACTGATCAGAAGTATGCTCCCTTCATCAGCGATTTAAATCTGCTCAGGCTTCAGAAGAGTTTTATAAGAGAGGACACTTTTCACGAAATGGCACAAAAAGCCAAACCAACCTCTGACTCTAAGCTGGATTATGGCAATATCAGCTGATAACATTTTGGAAAGAAAAGATTTTAGGGCCATCAAGTAAAAAAACCAGAAATCAAGTTTTTCTAGTTAATAATGACTACAGAAAAACCAGTAACATTCAGGCAGAACTTGGGATGCAGGTACAATCGTGTTTCTTCACGTTTTAATCATTATAGTCAATACCATTTCCTGACTGTAAAGGAATTTTTAAACTGTTACTGTGGGGGGTTTTTACTAAAGGAGTATATAGTATTTCATAACATTTACTCCTAAAAAGTAGCATAAATTTTCAGAGTCTACGATGGCTTGAATATATCCTCCAACTTCTATATGGTGGAAAGAATTTCCAGTGCATTGAGAGGTGGGTTTCCATAGGTGATCAGAGGGCTGTGTGCTCATGAATGAGATACTGTACTTATCATGACAGTGAATTCCTTGTCCCAAATGTGGGCTCACTGAGAAGCAAATTTGACCTCTTTTGCACTCTTCTCCTTGTCCTTTTCTCCATGGGATGATGCAGCATGAAAGCCCTCATCAAGTCTCAGTGTTATGCCCCTGGACATCTCAGTCACTAGAACCATGACAAATAACTTTTATTGCTCATAAATTGCTCAGCCTCTGGTATTCTATTATAGTAACATGAAGTGGACAAAAGCAAAAAAAACTGCTACTGAGAAGTTTTACATGCTTTCATAACAGAAGAGTGGTGTGGGTGGATGATGATAATGATGATGATGGTGGTGGTGGTGGTGACTCTGATTTTGCCCACGTGAGCCAAAGTTCCTGTGACAGTGAAATGCAACACAAACCGTCCGATATATGCAGACCTCCTTGATTCAGATGATGAAGAAAGTGGCAAAAGGAATACATATTTTACAGTCAAAATGTTGCTAAATGGCCACAGGACCAAGTGGAACGATCCATTGTTAGAACTACAGAACTAGGTTGGAAAATATAGTGACAGTTGGAGTAGGGGTAAAACATACTGGACAGAATGCCAGCACTGCCAATCAATGTTGGAAACTATAATGGGCAAAATGCTGTAAGATGCTGTGAAATACACAAAGATGAAATGCAAGTAAATCATTTTCTATGCACCAATATCCACATTCAAAAATGTATTATGACGCTTCACTAGCTGATCCGAAAGCATTTCTAGGTCTGCTGTACTTAGCACAGGTTTCTAATGGTGATCACAGAAATGTAAGAGACTTATAGAAAAACAATGGGTCACAATATGGTATGAAAATTTACGTCCCTGGAGATACAAAGGCACACCTGTGCTTTCAGTTTAGGCATTTATCCTGGAACCCAGCCATCAGGTCTTTCTTTGTCTAGGAAATAAACTGAATGACATTGTGAACAGACTTGCTGCTCCCATTTCCCAAAAAAACCAGAATGTGACATTTGACAATTGTTTTAGAGGTTTCCAATTGGTGTTACATTTGCTAACAGAACACATTTGCTAACAAATTGACCATTGCAGAGACTGTACACAGGAACAAAGCAGAAATTCCAAATGAAGTGCTGCAATGTCAAAACAGAGATTTGTATACTTTCCTCTCTGAATTTCAGAGAGACGTAACACTGGCCTAGTACATGGCAAAGAAAAGCAAACTGGTACTGCTGATGTCAGCATTTTACCAGGAGGAAAACACTGAGAGAGAAACCTTCACAAAACAAAGGTCTGAAATGGAAACTTTCAATGACAAAATCAGATATGGAGTAGATGTTGTTGATGAGTTATTCTGCAAAAAGGATGTCAGTTGCAGCACAAAACACCGGCCAGTGGTTGTGTTTTACTTGACCCTAAACGTGTAGCATAAATAGTTTATTTTAAATAACATGGAGAAATATTCTTAGAGGATTGGAATCAGAGCTCTTAAGAGATCATTTGTAGCAGAGAAAAATGTTTCTACCTAGGACCTACACTGAAGAATTGAGGAGCACACTGGTGAGCTGACACGTGGACAGGTGGATACAGCACCATGAAGACCTACTATGACAACAGGAAAACAAAAAGGATGTCAACTGTGCTCTACAACAAAGTACAGGAACACAAAACACGACTATCAGTGTAAGTGACACTTGTGTATGGAACATGCAATTCTCATGTGTGACAACTACCTTGGGTGTGACAGTTGAAACAAAGCTTACTTCTGTGGCAGACTTTTATTTGTGTTTATATTTCATTCACAAGGACTTATTTTTGATGTTACCTTTAAAGTTTTTTAAGCCAGTAAAGAGCTAATGGGAAAATGCTAATGTCTACTCTAAGCACTCATTCATTACATATGTGATATTTTATTTTATTGACATCTTATTTCCCTACTAAGTGCATGTTAGACATAATAGTAGGAAGCTTTCAACAAGGCAGGAAGAGAGGTGACAAGACTGCCACACAGAAATGGAAACCTAAGCAAAGGTGTTATCACTGGAAGCGAGATTGTGCGCATGGAACATGCGGCTGACAAGCGTGAAGACTGCCTTTGGTGTGGAAGGTGAGGCAAAGCTTATTTCTGTGGTACAGTTCTGTTAGTATTTTCACTGTAGTTCATATAGGAATTGATTTTTGTTATCCTTTAGGTTTTGTAAGGAAGTACACAGCTGATGTGAAAACGTTGATGCCTATTTTGAATGCACAATACACATTGAACATAATTTATTTTATTGATATTTGTATGAGATAATAGGAACCTCCTGACAAACTGGCAAGACCACTGAGACATCAAGCGTGTCCTACAAAAAGACCAGAAAAGCAAGAGACATGTGCTGTCAGTCTAAGCGATGCATGTGTGTGGAACACGCTGTTGTCGTGTGTGCAGACTGCCTTAGGTATGATAAATGAAATAAAGATTTTTTTTGTAGAGTGATATTTGTATTTTCATTGTAGTTCATGAGAATTTATTTGTGCTTTTTTTTTAGACTCTGTACACCAAAACCAGCCAATGTTCAAAATTTTGATGCATTTTTATAAACAATAAATATTAAAAACTCAATACTTTTTGAGACTTTTGTCCTGTTAAGTACTAACTGTTTAATATAATGACTTAGAAAACTAAATTAATAATTCATCAATAGAAATATTCTAACGATTAAACACGGATCTGACACCTTGTGTTTTATGCTCCAAAGGCTAAAGAGAAACGTTTCACAATGAGCAGTACCTTGAGTCTCACTTGCATCCAATTTAGATGACTCTGGACTTTGAACTTTACAGGTGATGCTGTAACAAATTGAGACTTTTGAGAACATACAGAGAGGTAATGAACTGTGCATTGTGAAAAACACATGAAGTTTAACGGCCAGAGGTGGAATGTTTTCTGTTACAGTCTATAAATAAAGTCACACTTTAACCTCAAATCATTTAAATAACTTAAAGCAATTTCAATCATAATTTTGTCCAGATCTAGAAATCATTTTAAATCCAATCACTGCATCTCATTTTTAGTTTCCTAATTGGTTGTATCTGTAAATGGTTTTCTTAAAGCTTCAGGATTAAAATAACCAGAATAAGTAATAAATATTAATTACAATATCTTAATCCAAGAGAAACATTCAGCAACAAGTACCATGGTACGTCCCACCTACAGGTATGTGAAAGGTACAAAGAATATAGCTGGAACCAACAGAAGGCCAGATTCCTGCCATAGCGGATCCTTCTACAATTCAGATCCACATTCAGCTCTTAGGGCATCTTTAATAACGCAATGAATTGTGCTAAAAAAAATTGTTTTCTTTCAGTAAACCTTTGAGAAATACTTAGAAATAACGAGAAACTAAGATATAGTTAGCATGCTTCAAAACATTGCTGAATGCCATAGCTGTAAGGGCCATGGAGATCAATGAATCTGACTGTTCCTTTCTATTATAATCCTGAGGTCCCTTAAAGGCAAGAACTAAAGACATTCATCTGCCTTATGTCACCTTTGAAATACAAGGGAAGGTCAGAATTGACTGAGTCACCTTTCCAAGGTCATGCCACTGGCTCCCAGGACACAGCAGGCATAGATTCCACCCAGGAAGTGTCCACAACCATATGCCTAAGCCACAACCATTACTCCACAGAGCACAATTCTTCAGGAACAAAATTCAAGATAACCTCCATATACATTTATTACAGCTCACTGTATTCTACCAAAACCTTGGCAATCATATAAATGCTTTTCCCCTTCCAACCTTATGAGAGATAAGAACTTAACAAAAGTTAAAGCATAACTTTGGGGCAAAAGACAAATTGCCATTTATTGTACTGTAGAATGCTAGATTTATCATGGCCTAAAAGTACCCAGAAGTCAGTATAATATTTGTTATATAACATGTATCTTTCTGGTTGGAAGAAAACACTCCTTTTATTCCTTTTCACTCTGCCTACAACTGGAACATTCAGATAATAGAGATTAAGCCTTAAATTGCTGTATCCAATAGTGACTGAATCACAAGAGGACTAAAAAAGCATTTGTCTCTACAAGCTAATACCTAATATGTGGTTCCTTTGGGCAGTTTACATTGATTTTGCATTTAATTGCATAGGCTGACTTTCCCATATTTTTCTAGGACAAAGCTGTAAAAATGAAAGGATCTAGATAGACTGATATAAAGTCAAAAGAAGAAAGTAAATGCTGAGCACTGTTTTTATAAAACTTAAACAATTTCGAGGAGTTTTGCCTCAACCTCTTACTGAAAATCAACACAAGAGGACCATAAACCAAATCGAGAGCAGAGGAAATAAAATTGTACTTTCTCACTTTTCCTTATTTCCCTTTTCACTCCTGTTCTTAAATTACTTTGAGAAATAAGAAAATGAAAAAAAACTCCTCTGAAATGTAAGTAACTCTGTAACTAATTGACTTTATTTTTCTTTAGTTCAGTGAACTAACAGACTTTGTCCTTTAGTCCTTGGCAAATATTTTACAATTCTTTCCTTGTGTTTATATAAAGTGGCAAAAGAAATCCTCTCCCAAAAAATGTCCATTCATTTTTCTCACATTAAGTTAGATTTTAAAAAATCTTGATAATAATTAAACAATTAATTCTAATATTTAACTCAAATTATTTTTCAATATATAGATTTCTAAACCTTTGCAGAAAACAACATTTTCAAAACTACTTACTTATCTGTTATTTAAAGAAGCTACCACTGGAAAAATTAATTAACAAAAACAGTAATCCTTACAGGGGTTATATGAAAGTGACATTAAAAAACAAACAGATTCTCTTTTCAAAGAATAATTTTATTATCAGCCCTTTCCCCACCCCAGTACTGGGCCACAGCCCCAGTCCTTATTTATTAATTAAATTTAGTCTAGTTTAACTTAATTGTAAGTTGCTAAGTTGCCCATGCTAGGCTCAAACTTAAGGTTCTCCTGCTTTAGCCTCCCCATGTAGCTTTTCATTCATTAGTGAGTTACTTAAATCACTTTGGAAACATGCGCTTCCTGTATTAGCTTGCTTTGGTTGCCATAACAATCTAATGCAGGCTGGGCGACATGATAAGAGAAATACATTTTCTCATAGTTCTAGGGAATAGATGTCTAAACTTAAGGTGTTAACAGGGTTGGTTTCTACTGCAGTTTGTCCCCTTACCTCGTGGGCGAACTTCTCTGTCTTTTTATAGTAATATTCTTTGAGTCTATCTGTGTGTTTTTGTCCCTCTTCTCCGAAGAATATCACTCACTGGGTAAGGGTATACCCTGATGACCTCATTTTAATCTACAAAGACCTTATTTTCCAAAGATAGCCACATCTTACAGTTCTAAGGGTTAGGATTTCAACAAGTAGATTTCAGGGGAACAAGTCAATCTGTAACACCCTCACTAAGCAAGTATGAACTCTGAATGTTTGTTATAGCCTAACCTTTAACAAAAATCGATTATTTTCAACACCAAGAAAGGAAAATTCTAGGTAAGTCAAAGCAATCGCTGACCATGATACCAAACCAACAAGTTAGTGTTAAGAATAGTCGAAACTCAGCCTTTTTACTGAAGGAATAATTACTTCTACTCAGACTTCATTTTATTTTTTTAATGGTACCAGGAATCAAACTCATGACCTTGTACTTGCCAGGCAGGTACTGTGCCCCTGAGTTATAGATCCATGGCCGCAAGGAATGATTAGTTTTATAAATAATTATTTATAAAATGAAGTATAAGCCAGAGAAACAGCAGGACAAGTGAATTCTAGTTGTCACTCCTCAGAAGCCTAGCACAAGCCTAACACAAATCAATGATACTCAGTCTAGCTACTAAAATTCTTTAAACATAGCCCCAAATTAAGAAATCAAAATACGACATTGATTATACAAGAAAAACACAACATGAAACTAATCTAATATTGTAGCAGCCTCATAATTTAGCAGTTTAAGAAATATATAATGTTATTTTGTAAAACAAAAAAATCTCAGAGGAAATTATAGCAAGAAAATGTTCATCATTTAGAGGTGATATCAAATCACGCTTCTCATAGTTGTTTCTTACATACTTTTCATTGCAACAGTGAAACTATCAGAAAGATGGAATTATGAACATTTCCACCCCTGTCCCCTCCCTTTAACAGTGAAGGCAGAAGGTCGTGAAGAAGACACTGGAGGGCCAAGAATGTGGCTCAGTGGCATAGCACCTGCCTGGCAAGCACGAGGTCCTGAGTTCAATTCCAACAAGAACAACAGCAACATAAAAAGAATTATATTCTTGACAACTAGATGGAAACAGTCCACATTCAAAGCCTGTCATGTCCTACATCTAAGTTATATTTGCTTTCCAAAGTCAACTAAAGAATTGGAATGTCTTCCATGCTGTTGGAGAAATCACAGTGGTAAGTATCACTGAACTGTTATTACTCCACTGCCCAGAGGGACTCCTTAAGGAGGACAGTGACCATAAAGTCGCTTGCCATTTCACCAGTTATCACAATATAGCCATCAACATGTGACAGCGTGGGGCACTTCCCTTATCTCTTGCTCAGGAACACCTTTGAGAATACAACTGATGATGCTGTGAACCCTATTTCCCAGGAAAACACGCATACACACGAGCACACACTTACACACAAACAAAAACTGGCAATTCAAGGAGCGGAAATATGGACTTGAAAAGTACCCTAAAATAAAAACTCACTTGGAAAAAAAAAAACTCACTTGGATCAAGCAAGCAAGCAAGCAAAGCAAAGCAAAGCAAAGCAAAGCAAAGCAAAGCAAAGCAAGAAATGAAACACAGTTCAAACTGGAAAACTCTAAGAGAAGTCCCTGGCCTGTACTGAGGGATTGGTGCCATGCAATAAACAAGTAACCGGGAGAACATAACCAAGGTTTTCAGATTTCTTTAATGTGTAACACAGAATTTCAAAGGATTCATTCTGTCCTTTCTGCCATGCTAATCCCATGTGGAGGCCACTGTTAGCTTTGTCTGGCAGGATTACAAGAGATAGGTCCTTATCTTAACAAGTCTAACCAAAGTGGGGGGCGGGCACAAATAACAAAAGGTTGAGCTGTTCTCAAGAACAATAAAACACTTGGCTGCTTCATAAGATTCAGATAAAACATTCTGAAAAATGCTATTCCCGCCAGCCAAGTGGCAATTCACATTTTCCTTGACATATTCTATCTCAGTCCTTATTACGCAGTGCACTGAAAAACTGAAGCTCAAAACCTAATAGTGATGCCTACGCGTCTTTGTCATAGCAAGCTATAACTAAACCCCAAATGTAGACTTCAGTATCACTTTTTAAAAAGCAGGGAGTATAAAAATACAATAAATAGCTCAGCACTCAGATGCCAGAGATATTTTTAGAGATAGGCTTCTTAGAACTAAGTGTTACGGATGGATGGTGTGTGAGCAGACACAATGGCACATAGGTCCACATAGGTGTGGAATTAAGTAATTTTTGGATCTGATTAGAATCTCTGAATTCATGTGTTCTAGGATGTATGAAACATTCATCATCGAATTTATAAAAATGATATAACCTGCAATTCAGAGATAATCTCTTTCTGAAAAAGAGAAAAGTGACACTACCTTTACATTCTAATTTTCTCAACTGTAAAAAGGAAGACTTAAAATAGACAATTACTAACTTTTCTGCCTCTCCCAAATACTGCATTTCTATGTTTTAACATTTATAACCAATGAGGCTGGGGCCTCATAGTAGCCAGGCCAATTTAGCTTAAAATCTATAAAGCTTAGGAAAATAAACTTTTGAGAATGTACCACATTTTTTTTTTTTCAGTAACTTCTGGTCATTTCTCCTTTAATAAAGTGTCTCCACTCTTTTAGTGCTCAAAGACCATTCTAAACTCTAAAATCAGATCTTATACTCTGTCAGTTACCTAGACTCAGGTTTTCTAAGACCTTAGGGACCAGGACCTTTTCATCTTTCTATACTCCATGCCCAATAAAGTACAGGAGAGCACTCGGACATCCAATGAAAGTTTGCTAAATGAAGACACGAAATGACTGCGCTGCTATGTACTCTGCAGAAGGAATGTTTTTAAAGAAAAGAATCTGATTTTGGGTTTTCACTCAGAAAGTATCTAAAAGAGGGGACATGCAGGAAAGAATTAATTACAAAGTTCTGTGACTAAGTTGCACAATGGAGAATATATATACGAAGTACAATAAAATCACGGAAAAAAGATGAAGGAATTGGCGTAAGACATAGAGTCTATACTATGAATAACTGGGTGCATTCCGATGTCAAACAATAAACTATCTGGGAATAAAACAGTTTGCACAAACCTCTTTTTTCACAGGTCACTGTGAGGATGGTGAGACATGTCTTGCTTCCATAATATGTCTGGTGCCAAGTGAGAACCCAAGAATATGAGGTGTTAGTCCCTCTACACCATTGGACATATATACATTACAGAGTAAAATTTACATAGAGAAAAATATTTAACTTGGAATAACTCCAGAAAGATTGGAATGATCTTAAGCGAGACAAAGAAAGGTTACCGCAGCAAATATTTATGTAAAAATTATGAGCAACAATTTTTACACAAGACAAAATTCAAGTTTTAAAGATGATTAGAAAAATGATCCTTGCTTAGTAATCAGCACTGCTTTTACATAATTAAAGTGACTTTGTGATGTCATTTATCTAGTGGAAAGTAGGATTTTTTAAAGAAAGCATTACACAGTAATGATATTACTATGGCAGGGAATACTATTAATTAGCAAGACAATTTTATAAAGCCATAACACATAACAAAACCTATAATGTAATTTCACATAACTTCCCTTGGAGGAGTATATTCTCCAAAAATATTCACAAGAAATAAAAGATATATGCATTAAGTTATTTATTTGCATTGTTTATAATAAAAAAAAATGGAGTGAAATCTGAAATGATCAAATTAGGGAGGAATTTTAAATTAAAATGTATTGACACGATCTAATATTATGTAGTCAATAAGTTTTTATCATTAAGCACTAGGGAAACAATCCAAAACATCATTATGAGATGTAAAAAAATATGAAATATCATACACGCTTTGTAAATGTTAGATAGCAAAAATCAGCAACTGTTCTTCTGTATGAAGCAGCAATGATTAACATAATGACCAGCTAGGCACACGCCCTACTGAGGAAGAACTGAGGCAAAATTACAAGTCTGCCACTGTAGTAGAAATATGGAAATTCAGGGCATTGGATAATGTTCCCAGTGATAACTCTCAAGTCATCCTTCAGCGTCACACAGGAACACACCACCTTGTCCAGGTACTCAGTTTTCACGGCACAGTAATATCTTCTCCACCCTCTGCCTTTCAGCTCCTTCTGCAGGGCCCGGAGGCATCCATCGGGGCCTCCTTCCCAGGATGCCTTGCACTGGCCCTGCTTTGCTGCATGGGCAGGAAGGCCCCTTCTTTATCTCTGCATCTGTACCTACATGGCATAGATGCAGTGCACGTGGGTTTCTTGAATGTAGGTATCTAAACACAGCCAAAAAAAGAGAGATCAAGGAGGCTGTTAAAGTGATGACAAACAGTCTTGAGTCCTCCTGTGTATCTATGGTTATAATATTCCAAAGGAAATTAAACCACATAATTTTGTTCTTTTGAAAAAATTGGAATTCACAATAAAATTGTCAAGTCAGTCTCAATAAAAGTTGGGAGTTGACTAAAAACAATGATTCCTTCAGAAGCAACATTCATGTTTAATCTATGAGTCTCTCTATACCTAAAGTGTTTTGTCTTAAATATGTTGGCAGAAACAAACTATAAATGTCCACTGAAATAAGAGGTAAAAAGAACTTTTATAATTTTTCATATTCCTATGAAATTTTTCAAAATTTGATAAAATGGAGCTTTTTGTTAACTTCCTGCTATGCAGAATGGAACATATTTTACAGATCACAAAAGAACCTTATGAAAAGCAAGTTTTTATTTGCATATATTACATACAAAAATCCCATTTGCAGAAGTCTATCCTAAGGAAATAACTACTGAAGTGATCAAAATTAAACTACAAGATATTTACTCAAAACGCATATGATGGCAAAAAAAGTTGAAGAGAAGCAGTAGTAAATGATATATTAAATGACTTTTATAAAAGAAACTAACACCATATCTGTAGACTGTTGTTACAAAGATTAAAATGTTATTAAAGAAGATTTATGGGCTCTCAAACATATTCAAATATACCATCAAGAAAAATGCATAAAATGTATTGTCAGATTCAATACTTTTTTAAAAAGTAGTGATTCTTGCTAATTATAATGTTAAACTTGGAAGAATACTGAATTTACGAACACTAAACTACCACTGTTCCTAGGGAGAATACAGGGTTAGGTTCCTCAAGTCGCTGGTCATAATATTTTTTGTCAACTGATTAATATATTTTTTCACTTGCACTGCTGTTTCAAGAAGCTTTTGTTTAATATAGTTTAATATATATTGTTATATAATAGTTTAATATATACTGTTGATTCTTAACATTGAATGCAATGCCAACAACACCATAACTGCCTCAAAGAAAGTCAGCTACTGTACCACGCATGGTTTCTCTGTAGGGCACTTAGGAAAATAAGATAGCACTTCCTTACTACATGTAAGGGACACCTTACATAACGAAATAACAGCAAATACGGTAAAAATGCTAACAGGCTATACTACATAGATTGCAAAAAAAGAACATTTGTTTACAGTCTCAGAGCAGACACAAGAAAGTAAAGCATTATCTTATTAACGCCAGGTGGGAAATTTTGTGTTAAGCAACTCACATGTTTTGCCACTCTGTGTATGTACACAAAAACACCAAGACAGGGCCACGAGAACTAAACAAGTCTTAGAGAGTAAATGCATTCATAATCACAGGACCCAGGATCTACAAATAAGGAAGGTTACTGGGATATATTCACAAGTCCAGGAAATGCTTGGACGCATGTAACTGACGGAGCCATGTGGGACTGTTGTAAGTGGGATGGATTTTCTTCTTTTCATTGATCTGCTGTTTAAAAGTAAATTTATCAGGCTTTGATAATGTTGAAAAAATCATTGTTTTACTGTAATTCATTTAATTTTCTATAGCAAAAATGTATTAACTTTTTGATTATGGGAAGAAAGCTATTAAAATATGCTGCTTAAAAATGCTCCCAGAAAAATATGCTGCTTCCAACAGATTTTAAGATCTTAAACTGTTAAGTATATAACTTATTTGCCATTAGTCATATCCTCCAAGCTTCAGCAGTATTTATTTTTTAAGAACTAAAAAGGTTGAAGAAAAGGATTTTTTAAAATTCTATGATGAAAAGATCAAATGAAGACAAAACAAATTCAAGATATGTATAGTATATACAATTTATGTTCAAAACATTGATACTGTGTCTCATTTTTATGCATATGGTTACACTAATAAAAGTTGTTACCACAGTATTTTATTCACCATTTTTAAATCAGTTGAAATCTAAAGAGTGTGTGTATGCATGGTGGTGCATACCTGTAACCCTAGTACTCGGGAGGCTGAGGCAGGGTGTTGCAAGTTCGAGATCAGCCCGTGAGCTCAAGACCAGCCTGAACTGCACAGCAAGAACATGTCTCAAAATAAATAATCTAATATAATATAATGTAATATAATATAATATATCTAATGAGCTATTACCGCATAGTAAAAAATTAAAGGCAAGTAGCCACAAAAAATAAATTTAAGAAACACAAAAAATCAATCAAAACCAAAAGGAGTTATGAAGATGAGAAGATAAATATTAAATGCAAAGATAAGTAAAGATGAAATTAAAAATAAGTATTTAAAAAAAATCTAAATATGAAAGTGAGGCTATAGAATTCTAAAAAAAATTGAAACTGCAATAACAACAGAAAAGTAAATAACAAGTTTAGCTTGATCCATATTTTAAATAAAAACATTGAGTAATACTGTATTTCAAACAAGCAGCTGTGAAATTGTGGATTTTTAACTAGTAAAACCAGATGTAATTCTAGATTTACTACATGAAAACTTATTGTTTAACTTCTCTAACGAACATTCATTCGTTCATTTCTCCATCCATCCAAATGTATGTTGAGCACGCATGTTTGTGAAGCACCACCCCAGACACTGGACAACCATTTGTCACAGTTAATTGTATGCGTCAATCTGACAGGACCATGCGGAGTCCAGGGATAAGGCCAAACATTATTCAGAGCATTACTATGAGTGTTTGTGGATGCTTTTAAATCTGTAGACTGACAGAACGGATTGCCCTCACGAACATGAGCAAGCATCCTCCAGTCAGGTGAAAGCTTAAATGGTACTTTAAAAACACTGACCTTCTGGACCAAGAAAGAATTCCTTCTGCCTCACTGCCTTTGAACTGGAATATGAGCTTTTTCCTGCCTTCATATTTGAACTCAAACGTTGTTTTTTAGATTCTTGAGGCTGCCAGTCTTTGGCCTGGACCTACACCATCAGCTCTTTTGGATATCCCGCTTGCTGACTCACCCTGCTGATCCTGGGGCTTGCCACACTCCATTTTCACCAGAGACACTTCTCCCTATAAAAATCCAGAGGTGAATGGGGGAGGGGTGGGATGAGGAGTTGGGGGGTGAGAAGGGAAGCCAGGAGGGGAGGGGAAGGGAGGTGAGAGGACAGGAGAGGACAGGAGAGGACAGAGACTAACCTCATGAACACAAACTGACTGGAATTCTTTGCAAAACGTATTAGATCGGCATCATATTACTCATGACATTTCACAATGTGATCTCAGCACAAACTGTCTAGCACATCCCAGCAGAGAACTGACCATCAAGCAGACATGACGATTTGGGAAAATAAAACAAAAAATTTAACGTCCAGCACAGCTACTGAGAATGACCAAAATCAATGGTTCAAATAACTTCCTAGTTACTCTCTATTGGGAGTATCTTAGCAGTTTGCTCCTCACAATATTTACATATCCCGATTACCCTAGAAGAATATTTCAGAGGTTCTCACGTTTCACAATTGTAAGCTGCACACATAACCTCAACCTCTCTGAGCAATGTCATGTGACTCCCGTAGCTATTTATATGACTTCTCTTCCCATTGAAAGCTACTTAATTTACATGTTCCATAATGAAGTTAGTGGTGAATTTCCCTGCCTTTCAAAGTCATCTATCTGCACCTGGATACAGGGCTCTAACAGCACCCTATTAACTTATATTTTTCCAAAAGCCACCTGGAGACTTGAATCTAATCACACCTGCGATTTATAAACAAATACACCATAACACACTTGAGAATCTAATCTCACCAAATTTATTTAAAATCTATGGGCATTTTACTCTGGTTAAAATGCTGTGTTTGCCTGCAATAACAGTTCTTGGGGATGCATAGTTTTAAAAACAGGAAGATTTGGTTGATGTACGAAAATAAATTTCTGGAATCCAGAAAACGAAGTTGCATAGCTTGAAGCATTTATATAATAAAAATCTGACCTAAGGATAAAAGTATTTATTACCTTGATTACTTAAGAAATATAAAGAAGAAAAAAGACTTCACTCTCAAGACGTCTTTTTGGTCATAACGAAAAACCTATCAGAGCCAAAATTAGCTACTGTGTACCTGTTTCTTTTTCCCTGCCCCTGCTATTTCTATTTGTATCTGTGTGTTTCTCAGATTGTCCAAGAGGAAGCCAAGCATGTTCCTATTCCCCATGGACATCCACGATGAAATGACTATATTTCACACCTACCCACCTTGACCATGGAGTGGAAAAGTTGTCTCCTAGAAAATTTGCCTTTGTCCTGGTTTTCCAGATAGAAACAAGAGCAAACAAAAGAGGTTCCCCTCTCTGTTTGGAGGAAATGACTGTTCCACAAACTAGGAAGTCAGGGGTTAATTTTAGTGGAGCAAAAATCCTTTCCTTAAAAACTTTTATTGAAAGGAGAAATAAAATCCCAAGTGTTTGGAATTGATTGACTGCAAAGTGCCTAAAGAATTAGGAAATGAAATTTTCAAACATACTTGGGCGATTATGATCCACCTGTACAGAATTATTTCTTAATTTTATTTTCTGAACTGGAAACAGAAGGTAAGCACCACAGAGTACAATCTTTTGTTTTCTGGTTCTATATACCCAGCCCTGCAGTACAGGCCATGGGCCATGCTCAGGACACGAGGCCCAATTCTATACTGAGTGATAGCAGTCGGTACCTTGGGAAAGTAATTACAGAGTATTTTGTAATGAATATGCAAATTATTCCCTTGACTTTTAAATCAACAGCTTAGGCATTTAATGCAAATTAAAAATAGAAAATCCTAAAACTTATAGTTTAAAGCTAGTTATTGTCATTAAGAGGCCTTGTTATTGGCTTGTTTGTGGGACCAGTGGCAAGAAGTATGGAAAGTAGTCTAAAATTACTTATTTGAAAAACTGAAATGAAATTAAAACAAAACGAAGTATATTACATGGAGTGAACAATGCTATGCATTAAGAATACTCATCATTGCAACTGAAAATGGCTTTCAGATTACGAAAACTTTATGATATAAATGTGAAGTACTTTTTACTTGTTTAGCTACATAAATCTGAGCTGATTACAGTCATCAGAATATAGGATTTGCCTATGAAAAGCACCCTGTTTTCCCTACTTAGTAATAGGTATGCAAAGTGGGCTGGTACACAGATAATAGCCAACAAAAAACTAAATTAAATAATATCAGAGTTTAAGCCTCACTTACAACTTTTTTCATGGTATTGCATATGTACAAAAACACAGAATTCTAAAATGTAGTTTAAAAATTTAGGTGCTCTAAAGTATGGAAACAGACTGCATATTTTGAACATCGAAGGCCTAGGAGAAGCTGGAACAGCACTATTTCTAGCAACCTCTACCAATTGTGGCCTGTGGCACTGAGCTCCTCAGCATTTCTTGGTGCCAAGAGGGTGGTTTTTTCCTCTGTGGCTCTTGAGGTAAGCAGTCAGCATTAATTCCAGTGGGTTATCACATGGATTTTAGTCACTAAAAATAGATTTATACAGCAGAAATACTCCAAACAATGTTTATCAAAAAATTCTGCTGCTTCTTTACCAAACATCTAATAGGCAAAATGTAAAAAATGTATGTAGAGATGCATTGATGGCTGTATATGTGATACATAAAATTCATTCCATTCTAGCTTCAGAGTACAATCTTTTAAAAATATGTTGATTGAAGATTAGTTTTCATGGTAAAAGACTTGATCAGGAGCTGAGTTACAATTCCTCTTACATCACTGTGTGTCCTTGGGCATGTCATTTCATCCTTCTGGAACACATTTCCTTTAACAGTAAACCTAGAAGGCTGTGGTTGAAAAGAGCTGAAGTTCCTTCCTGTTCTAATAACCTATGAGTGTGTGAAAGAGAAACTTCATAAATATTCTATAATCTTCTTTTTACCAAAATGTTACTTCCAAATATAGATAACCTTTCATGGCACAAAGCAAATGTTATGACAAGATATTTTTCAATTAATGCAAATTTTAAAGTTACTATTTAAAACAATTCAAAAATAGAGCAGATGTTGTGATTTCAGGTATTTCAGAACACAACATAGGCATCACTTGCCAATCAAAATAAATCTGAATGAAGCAAATTATTAAGCATGAATGTTAAAAGCTCTGGAATACTTCAAATTCCTGCTATCATATTCAAAATAAGCTTTTCACCATAAGAAATGAAATATCAAGCAGAATCCATTAAGTATGCATAAATGTGAAAACTAGTTTTTTTCAATCTTAAGAAGAAAAGTTCAAACTGGCAACAGAACAAATTTATATCAGTTATTTAATAAACCTTTACTCTTTGTCCTTTAACTTCTAGATCATGGCCTATAGAATCTAAAATGAAATTTAAATCCAGAGAAATCTCACCCAGATCAGTGCAGTCTTCAACCTAAAACATAATTCCATACATTAAGTGTCATAACAGCCATAGTATTCCAAAATTTTTTTTAATGTTTACAAATAAAGCTTGAGGGTCAGGGATTTAGCTCAGCGGCATAAGTGCCTGCCTTGCAAGCACATGGTCGTGAGTTTGATTCCCGGTACAAAAAAAAAAGCTTGAAATTAAAATTGGTTTCTAATTAACCCCCACATGACTTAATCCCCCATCCCCACTAATCCATTTCAGTGTGTGGATTACTTAATCAGGGAGTCACTGTGAAGACAGTAACTAGAAGTTGTAATTGATGGGTAATGAGTAAAATGCATTCTCTTCAATGATAGTCTCATGATGTTAATTTACTCACAAAACTAATTCACAAGTTCTCTGAGTCTGGAATGTGAGATGCTTGAAAATTTTAATTTCCTGCCAGTATTCAGTTACCACCTGCAAACATGGGCCAGGAAAATGTTACATCTCTCAGAAGCATCAACTTGCCAGCTTTCTTTTCCCTTCCAGATGGATGGTTTGACCTTTCTAACCTTTTCAGCTGTGGGACTTGGTGGGGAGGGGTGTCCATTAGGGTTACAAATGTCTAGGTATAACTTAAAAACCTCACATAACATGTAAACTGCTCAACGGTTAATAGTAAACATCCTTGTTCCCAGGATGAGCTACTTGTCTGTTTCTGGGTATCAGAGCATCTGTTTCCTGAAATAGCTTCTTCATTCTGGCTTTAATACTCTTTAAAACTCTTTAACCACATAACAAACATACATCAGTACTTTAAACTTCAAAATCAAGCATCTCTAATTATATTGTCATATCAAAATAGCACAAGGTAATTTTTAATTTTTTCACAGCTCATCTAGTGACACTAATGTTTAAAATGTTTAATTTTGGATATTCTGGATATAAGCAAAAAAATATCAAAATTGTAACCAAATGAGTATCTTAACTTGGTATTGATTAAACACATATAAAAACGCATACACACATGCACATACAACCAGGTATTCATTAATCATTCTATGGTAAGTATTTTGTGAGATGATGAACAACTTGCAAACAGTAAAACTGAAAATCATAAAAAGTTTCACCATTATAATCAGGCCAAACTAAAATACACTGTTGTAACACACTTATTAGTAATGTTTCCAAAAAAACGTTGCTTCCATAGTATCCTTTCAGAGTACAAAATCAAAGTTAATCATCTCAATGATCTAAGGCATGTCTTTTATTTTTATTTATTTTTTTTTTTTGGTACTAAGAATTGAACTCAGGATCTTGAGGCATCTCTTTCCTTTATATAAGAATAATGTGTTCGCTTAAGCAAGGAACTTAAACTCAAACAGTGAAGCTAGACTGGTAACATCTCATACCCAATATCTACAAATACGGTCTTTAAAATGCTGAAAAATTAGGTGATTCTTACTGTGATGATGAAGTATTTTGTGGGAAATGATATGTGCATTAAAACGAAACTGTTCCATCAGTGAGATACTACAAAAGACTGTAGACCACAATTACCTAAGGTTATTTAAAATGACACAAGACTGAGTGACAAAAAGCCCAATGCAAACAGAATACATGACTTAATTTACATATAATATACATACTATAATGCTGATAAATATTGATAAAAAATTTTACACTTACCAATAAGACTCGTTTTCCTATTTTAAGAGTTACAAACAAGTGTACTACAGTTTTTAAGTATGTAAAGCAGCAGCCAATAAAATAAGGACAGCAGAGGAAGGTGAAGAAAGCAGGCAGATGTCAAAAGAAGTGTGTTTCCCTTTGGGAAAAACAGTGAAATGTTTTTATGCATTTTAATTAGTCAGCACGCCAAAAAAATAAAAGCAAGAGGAATGGAGCTGAGTGAAGACTACTAATTATCACTTTCCAGCACCCACTAGTAAAAAAGAAAAAAAGAAAAAAAAACTCCAACTCCAGCCCTTTCAAAAAAAATCAAGACTTCCTCCAGCATCCTACCAATAGCTACTGAAGAGATTTATCTTCAAAGAACTTTCTTGTTTACACACAAATCCTCCCCTCTGTTACAAATTAAACCCAATTATGTGGCTGAACAGTTTCCACAATAAAACCTGGTAGACAGAGGAAGCAGCAACCTCCCTTATTTTTTTCCTCTCCATTTGATAGCCTGCAGGTTTCAAGAAGTGAAAACCACTCTTACTTATCCCATTAACACATAGGTGTTGAGAGGGCATGGAAACCCCTGGAAAGATAAATGGCCTCATTTTCCTTGGATCAGGCTTTGGAGAGAACTTTCAAAGATTTGAAAAAGTGCTGAAAACTATCAGTTGCTTATTTGATCCATAAATTTAAAAACTACTATGGGAAACATAACATTCTACAGAGAAGCACTGTTAACTCTTTCTGATCCACGCACTCTGCAGTCACTGGTTTATCTAGCTATAGCTGAAGAATAGACTACAAAATACTCAAAGAAATAGATCCATCTGTTAAGATAGCAAGTAGATGAAATACAATCACAATCACTTGAGTCCTGGCCAAGTCTAACTCACCCTTGTCAGACTGGGGCTGGTTAAGCAGCTGCTCAAAGACACATTTGTGTCCATGGAACAGTCCAATGGGGAATTTCAGAACATTAACATTATTCTAAGTCTTCAAAAGTACATTTGTGCATGTCTAATTCATGTAAATTTCAATTACAGATTTATGAATTACAGTTTATTCCGATACTTTTTTTGTATTAAGCAGATGATTTACAAGGTTTCAGGCAGGCGTTTCTATCCATGTGAACTTCCCGTTTGCAAAAAACATTAGACATCCTAAAAAATGGTGCAGTTAGAACAGAACAGGATTTCCCAAATTTTCTTAACCTGGACTAAAAGCAAAAATAACATCTAAACAAATAAATAGGCTTCCCTTTCTACCTCCTACTCTGTAGAATTTCATTTACCTGGCCAGTCAATAAAGGCAGAATAATGAAATTCGTGTCTAGTCGTACCTCACTGGCTTTGATCATGTTGGACACTAAATAATACTGTGACAACACTACAGTGCTTTCTCTAGTACTAAAAGCTGTACGATTAATCTTATTAAACCAGCATCTGAACCATGGCCACCATGCAATGGGAGAATAATTAAGACTGCTAATGACCTAACTACAGTAACTACAAACTCCTATTACTGGGGCTAATCAGAAGCAAAAGAGAATATTCATTCTTTAAATGCTCCACACTAATTAAAAAGATTTTCCGTAGAAATAAGATACTTAGTGCTGCAAAATAAATTCATTTTTGGTAGACTAGTCTGTGACTCTATGTATTTTTTTTTTCTGTTTAAAAAACCTTAACACGCTTAGGACAGGAAGTTTTCTACTAATTCAAAGGAATGAAACAATAAACAAAGAATGTCATCCAGTTTTAAGTTGATAAATTCCCGTATATATTCAAATATTCAAAAGTAAAGAGTAATGGCACCTTCTTGTTTGTATAATTCACAAAGAATTTAAGACAAATCACTGAACTTAATGGAAATTTAAAGCAGAATTCTTTGGTTACATCTCTTTTTAAGTATTATGATAACACATACAAGGAGCTAGATACATGTGAGACACTTTAGACTGCTACTCTCAAGAAAGGGTGGTGGATTTCTTATTGTAAATTTCAATCTCATTCCAGATAGGATTAAGTACTAGCTTCAAGTTGATTTCACAAATAACTAGTGTCAAAATCTCTTTGATAATTTTCTTTAACTACTTAAGAATATGAAACTTCAAAAATAAAAATTTATGTCCAGATAATCTGAAAATAAAGCCTTTTTGTTTACAAAATTATATATCCTTGTAACTAAAAGCATACAAATAGTGTCAACACATGCAAGGGTCGTTGCTTCCTCTGTCCTATGCTGAAACAGTATTTTAACAAATGCTGGTAAACAAACGCTATTCTCTTCCTTTTTAGAATGATCAGCCAAGAATTTACATCCCAAACTTCTGGAGAAAATCATTTTTGACAGAAGGAATTGTCATGGCAAGAGCGTACAAATAGGGGGCCATATGGTGTCCTTTCTTGAGGTAAGAGGCAATAACCTGACACACTTAGTTTATTCCCCTACGAAGTTAAGAACTTAGTATGCCCCTGTTAACACATGAAGTGAAAATGTGCTGGGCTGTACTAATTACACACCAGGACTTCTGCTGTTATCTCTGCTGTTTAGCTTCCTCCCATGGTTCATTCAGTTTTGTTTTAGTTGTAGCCAAAGACTAACATAACAAAACACTGCTTCTCTACGTGGGCCCCTCTGTCAGCCACATTCTTTCAGTGCATAAATTATTTCTTGAGAATTAACCTGGGCCTTTTGTGAAATGCTGAGCTTGGGCCAGGACCGGGTGTGGGGAGAGAATTTCTGCCCCCACTTCAAGCAGGAAGTCAGTAGGAATCAACTTAGGAAAAGGGCAATAATGAGGACAGAATCAAGAGGGAGTCAGCTGACCATGGCCAAATGCTCACAGCAACGGTCACCAGGGCATTTTCCCATCACAAAAGCCTTGGCCTTTGTCCCTCAAGCCTGAAATAATGAATCTGTGCTGCAAGCTCCTGGGACAGTCTACCTAAGCAATAACTGGGAGTTATCAAGACAGCGATAATGACAGTACGTGCGAGAGGGAGACTAAAGGTAGAGTGAGGATGCCTTCCTTGCAAAAAAATAAGGAAAGTAATGAGCACAAAATAAATGTATAATGTACACATGTGTGGGAAAGCAGATGTAGTTTTACTGCAACAAGAGTTCACAGGAGAAAGACGCCCATGCATATACCGGTACAGCCACGGATGGAGAGAGGTGGCAGGAAATGGCCAAAAGTATCAAGCTACACGGAACAAGCTGGCTCTAAGACCCACTTGGTTATTCCCTCTATTACGAGTTCTTTTACCAAATCACACTCTGTCCATAACACACGTAATGGATGAAGTAGGACGTGGGCAAATCAAGCTGAATGAGGTTAGGAATGGGAGCCATGAAAGAGAATGGAAAAAACAAAAGTGCCCATTCAGTCATCAGTCCTACAAGTGACCTAAGATGAGTATGGGTGCTTTGGGCTGCAAGGAAAAAAGGTGTTCTTATCAACTGACTAGGCTGAACTGCAGCAGCTGCCCGGCCTCCTTATGGGCCTTTCAACCAAACAGGCAAGGCGGACGCTGCCAGCAAAGAACACACCAGAGCAGGACTCTAATGATCAAATCCTTGAGCCCTGGCCACTTTTCGCCGCCTCCCTCCTGGAGCCCCCTCAACCTAGATGAAGCATCTCAGAGCGTGTGCATGTGTGTGTTTGCTTCCCTTGCTCAAGCACAGCAGAACTGCATCTGGATTTTAAGTGTTACTTAAGAAAACTGTGAAACACAATGGGCTATTTAAAAGACTGAAAAAAAATATATATATATATAAATACATGTTTGTGGTAATACTGAACATGTTTTTTAAAAAGGACAGAACTCTGATGTATTCATATGGGCAAAAAATGCATCTTAGCAATCATCCAGGACTTATCATTCTATAAATAAAAGTAAGTAAGGATCACACAATCTTGATCATCCTAAAGTTAACAGTTTCAAACTGTGGGTTAACTCTATTAGTTAACACAGAGACTTGAAAAAGTCATGTGCTTTCTTTAAGGGCAGTATACGGATGAGCAAAATGTTCAAGATTAAGCACTTGAAGCAGATGATCTTTTGAGATTGTCTTCCCAGACACAATGTTCCAATTCTGCTCCATACAAAGAAGAGTAGACAATAACAGGAATAAATTGCAAATAGTTTAACAGCAGTTAAAATATCCACTTTCTTTTATTTTTTATTTTAAAGAGAATAAAACACTGTAGTGGTTGATTGACTATGTCAATTTGAGACACTTAGAAGCTTAACTAAACGGGTTCAACAACTCTACACCCAAGGGTGTAGAAGACCCACCTTAGGGAGGCTCATCACCTGGAGGTGTAAAAGGGAAGGAGGAAGGACGAATGCATTCCATTCTTTGGAGAAGTGCCAGTTTTCCCTTTGATTTGGACCTCCTCTCCTGGCTTCCAGTGTAGACTCTTCAGCTTTCCATCGTAGAGCCTTCGGCCTTCAGTCGCAGACCCATCAGCCTGCTGGTGCGGACTTGCACAAGACACTAGGGTGAACTCCAGACCTTGGATTGAATCCTTCGGTCTCCAGCGTGTAGACACCTGCTGCACTCTTCTTCATCTGACTCTGCAGCTGACCATCGTAAGCCAGTCTTGTCATTTCTTATAAATTTGTATGTCTCGTGTTATATCTGTTTTCTCTAGTAAAACCCTGACTAATACAAACATGGAAAAGTAAAACAAAAAACAAAACACAAACACACAACAACAAACACAAAATAATAACAGGCTTTCAAAACAAGATGATAAGAATGTAACAATGCTTGTTACATTGCACATTGTTATCTTCAAAAGGGTTGCTTAGGTTACCAGATACAGACATGAGAATTTGATCAAACTGTATGAGTATTAACCGTTCTTTTCTATGAACTAATAGAATTAGTAGTATAATCATTTTAGCTATCTTAAGTATATACATACAAATCTTTTTCCTTTTCCCTTTTCTTTTCTCCTTTCCTCTATCCCAGTAGTTTTTTCCCTCTGAGCAGGTTCCTACCCTTTCACAACATCTATTGTACATTTTAGATTTTATTTACTTTTTCAGTTTCCTACACTAGGGAGACAATATGGCTTTCACACATGTGAGTCTGATTTATTTCACTTGTGAGTATAGTCTCACGTTGCATCCATTTACCTACAAAAGCCTCGAGTCAATTCTTCTTTATAGCTGAGTAGTACTCCACTGTGTAAAAATACAACATCTTTTTTATCCATTTCTCAGTGGATGGGCATTTGAGTTGTTTCCAATATCTGACTGTTACGAATTGTGCTGCCATAAACAGGGGTACACATCTGCCACTGTGGTATGATATTTTCAAAATTTTAAACTAACTTAGTTTTACAAGTGTGCACTTAGTTGTGGATTTTGTTCCTGTGTCTTGTGCCACACATTCACATTCTTGTATCAACAGAACTGGAAGGACACCGTGACCTTAGCCTTTAAGGGTCACAGACAATAAGGCCAACAGACAATTAGCTGTTAACAGTTAGATATATTTAGCATTTCAGAAATGTGCTATCAGGACTCTGAAAGTATTTGGAAAGTTTAGTCACCACTAGATCATGAATCATGCCCATGTCACCAGCACAGCGTTTATCTAATCGCTCCCTCTAAAATGCAAGGCTCCGCGTCTCCAGAGCTGGTTTGTTTCATGTTTCAGCTCCACAGTCACAGACAAATTCACTGAACCAAAATAAAACTTTCTGACTTTCTGCATTCACAGTCTCAAAATGGGTTAGTGATGTCCCGGCCTGCGGAATTCCACGCTGTGAATCCCACAGTGTGAGCTTAATGAGCAAACAGGGATTCCAGGCAGATGATACCAAATGGCTGGCCAAGAGGCCAGACTCAGATTCCTTTGAGGGAGGCACCAGGGTGAGGGATTTGGCAAAAGGCTGTGAGGTCTATGTAAAATTTCACTGAGTACTTCAAACATTCTTTAAAAAATGTAACAGTTTTGGCTTGGAAGAAGAAATAGTTTCTTAAAACTACACTGTAGTACTCATTTGGTCATCTTTGAATATATAATTTTTATTTCCATGAAGAAAATTATGTAGCCTCTTATAAATATGTTCTAATTAATAACTCAAGCTTTATTAAAAAAAAAAAAACCCTTCCTGAGAATCCCTGCCCACGTTCAAAGTAAAAGATTTACAAAGTCAAATATGCAGATCAAAGCCCATGGTCAAAACCCCTTATCTCTACAGCTGGACAGCAAGGCCCAAGCCCAGGCTAAGAGTGTAATTCTCTCAAGGGACAAACAACACAGGAATTAAAGAGATCAAATCTTGGACCAAAACAAAACCAAAAAAAAAAAAAAATTCAACGTTTTGCTAACATGTAAGAATGCTGGGGAAAAAAAATATTGGGGGTGGTAAGTGGGCAAATGTACTAGATGACGCCAAATATTCTTGTAACACATTTTCTATTTTTTAGTCCCTCAGTAAAACACTAAATCTGGGTAGTAAAGTACAAAAACGTTATAAAAATATATATGGCAGGGCTACTCAATAGAAGGACTAGGTGAGCTGAATGTATAATTTGAAAGCTTATTCACAGATTTAAACACAGACTTTAAGGTGAAGTTGATTTGATTAGTATATTTGATTTATTTCTGTAGATCCAATATATTATCACTTCAGTAGATAATCACTATAAAAAAGAGACAGTTTATTTTTGCATACTCAGTCTTCAAAATCTGGAAGTCACAAGGAGCCAGCTACTGACTACCATAATGAACAGAAGATTTAAATACCTACATAATTAATTACTAGAAGGCAGACTTAACAAATTACTTCAATAAGCTAGGAAAAGTGAAAAATGATGAGAAAAGACGTGATGCAAATACTCTACACTGAGGAAAGTTTAGATAGATGAGGAACACACGAAACAAGTTTGACTTGGATTTAGACATTAGAACTTGATAACTGAAGACACTAAAACATTTCTACTGCAAGCCTTTCTACAGAATCCCCTTCTTTTGGAAAACCATATAAAGTAAGCAGTTCTTTTTTAAATAATAGTTATCTTAGGAAAAAAGACATAGAAAAATGCAGCACTACTGCTATATGTTACACAACACTTTTAATGACAATGTCTTATGCATACAAAGTTACCTTTCATAAAAGACTTAATTTATATCAACTCCAAGGATATAAAATGAAGATATGTGTTTTATTTTTTTAAAAAATAATAAAGAATAATGACAATATCTAAAAAGGAGAAAGGCAAAAGACTACAAGAGCAATCATTTGGAAAGAATTCGGATATCACAGTATTCAACAAGTACGATGTTAGGCAGAGCAAGAGAACTGGATCCTGAAATATTCCTAATGTATTGTAAGTCTGTATGGACACACTACAGATTGTATTTTTTTTACTGGCCCACAATCAGCACAGAAACATAACCAATAAGAAAACATGTCGTTAAATGTTTCGTTTGTGGGTTAAGCTTTTATTTGAATTTATTCCTAAACTGACACCTGAAAACTGATGAAGAATAAAATGGGCTTTAGTTTTATTTAAATTACATTCTTCTCCTTTACATTCCTTGCTCTGGAGCTGTCAAAGATGGCTCTTAATAATGATTCACATACCATGCTATAGCTCCAAGTGACATTATCTGAATTTTGTGTCAGTAAAACACTTAGGTTCCTATGTCATGAGAGATTTTAGTTATCCAGTCTACGAATTTTGAAACTGTCACTGTGTTAGTATACCGTAATCTTAGCCACACTGCAATCTTTGGCTCAACATGTCTATTTTCTTTAAAAAAAAAAAAAATCAATGTTTATTTTCCATCTAAATTGTAGGCTGTCTTCAGAATGGAAAACAAATCTTCGAAAAATATCTTACAATGAATAGTATTAAGATTACATTTTGTCTGTAAACACCTAATGGTTAGCAACCATTCCCCTGCACAATCCACATAGGGATATAAAAAACTGCTATGTTACACGACTCCAAAGTGGTGTTTCAATGCTCTCCAAGGGGGAGGAGCACATGAAATTCACTGTCAAGACCCTTCCAGAAGGCTGAGGGCGTGGCTCAGTGGAAGAACATGAGTTTCATATGCACAAGGCTCTGGGATCTGTGCTAGGGATCATGGAAGGAAGGAGGGAAAGAGAAAGTGACGGAAGAAAGGAGGGACGGGGGAGAGGAGAGGGAAACAGAGGAGTGAGTAGGCATAGAGAAAACGAACACCTGGGAAGGCCCGGAATCTTCAACTTTTATTTAGCCTGGGAGTGAAACTGATACCCTGGAAAGATGTAGGTAGAGTTATTCACAATGCTGGGTCCTGGGGTAGAAATTTTTTCTGAAGCATCTTATGGGAAATTTTTCTGACAAAGATTCCCCACTCCACAAAGTGTCACATCGATCACTTGCCTAAGAAATACCATGTGGGGAGGGCGCATGAGTCACATCCTTCTAATTCCTGCCCAGCTTACTGGACCCTGCAAACTGGATGACACAGAGAAGTCCCCAGCATGAGTCACCGTACTCTTCTGGGGCTGACCACTTCAAAACCCATCAGTGACCTGGAAGAAGAAATCAAACCAGTCAACTCCTCAGGATTCTCAGACGTGCGTCAGAGCAGGTGCGTTCTCCCAGCTGGTGACCAAGCTTCCAAGGATGCCTGGTGACTTTCTCCGAGATATTCCTGACACCAGGTTCCCAGATGCACAACCTTGAGCAGAACCAGGGAGCTCTCCGCAGCCTTGGTTATAACAGCAGCAGAGCCACCACAACCAGAGCTGTTTTCAAATGGCTGGGGAGCTGATGTAAAAATCAGTATGTCCACTTAGGCAAACATGTCCACATGAATTAGAATTTTTACAACAAAGCAGACAGCTGAACTCTGCTTCACCTTTTACTCTCTAGTCTAGATCTGTCAACATGTATTAAAAAACAATGAAGTCAATAAATCTCAAAACATTTCAATACGGCATGTGTATTAGATCAGCCAAGGTTTGCCACATTATTCTATCCAACATTTTGGTGTTGGGCAGTGATAATCAGCTTTGTTTAGTTATTGCAGTGGTTCTCATCAGGGGTGATTTTGCCCTCCAGGTAACATTTGATAAATAATGGAGATGTTTTTGCCTGTTGTAACTGTGCAACCAATGTGTGGAGATTGGGGAGTTCGCTAAACACTCTAAAATGGACAAGACACATGTGAAAGAATTACTCGTTTCAGAATATCAATGGTGGTAAAAGTGAGAAATTCTAACAGTGTCTTCATTAGGCAGTGTTTTTGAAATTTTACTTGTCCTTTACTTTGTATGGCTTGGTACTGGATGATTTGTTAGGGGCTGCCCACAAGATGAAAACAGAGTTTAACTACCATAACAATAAAAATGAGAATGGATGATATATGTGAATACTGTTTCAAATGTTACTAAATGCTTCGGTATATTTTTCCATCAAACTTCACTTATTATTTTGAATGCCCTTTTTATGAACTGCATTGGGTCAAGCTATATAGATTTCAGCTTAGTATAAAGCCAAGTTTCTCCAGGAAATAACTATTTCAATAGGAAGTCAGTTACTTATCACTGTAGGATTTTTAAGTTGAGAGTGAATGGCCAATTTTAGAAACAACCCCCAAAAGGCTGGAGAAAACCAGATGATACCAAAGGTCATTGACATTTAAGGTTTTTATAGAAAACCAATCAATAACCACCATTTCCTTGTTTGTCTTTGATCATCAGCACAAAACCGGTGTGACACAATGATGTCTAAACACTCAATATTTGAATATTTCAGAGTTGGAACTTGAACTTAAGTGTGCTGAGCCAGTCTTATTAAAAGTAAATGAGTTGTCAGAAAGAGTCAACATTGGTGTATGCTAAAGGGATAGCTGTTTGTTTTATGTCTTAGGAATAAGGGAGAAGAATCAGTATTTCATCTTTTTTAAACAAAATAGATTAGTCAAATTTTGTAGGCGGTGTAGGGTTCATGAAGCAGCCTCTTCTCCCACAAATGTACCCGCAATCTGGTTTTGTACTTTCCCTTCCTCACGAATCACAATGTATTTGAAATAAATCTTTTAACTTTTGAAGTTTTGAAAAGCGCCTTGTTTATCCTGATATTTAATATTTTTTCCAAATTAAAATTGATTGCAACTCTCAAAGTGGGAAGAAAGGACACACAAAGAACAACCCATTCGCCCACTTGTAAAATCCAAATTGTTCTAAATATGATTAATTGAGACTGAAAATACCAACCACAAATGAAGTAAGCCAATCCATATGGGCACACATGTGATCCGGGGAACTATGGCTAAAGGAAAAATGTAGGCCTGGGACAAATGTCCACAGCCAGCAGGACACAGATCTCCATTTGGGGCTGGGCACTGGGTCCTCGACTCAGAGAGGGGCTGTGGGGACCAAGTCCACACTGACAACTTGCTCATTCAGCAATTTTATTTAAATGCTCATCCTATACAAGAGAAAGAGGCTCCAGGCTGTAATTTAGGGGCCAGGGTGGAATACCACTAAATCACAAGTTTACAAAGAGATTAAACTATCAAGAAAGGTATGCAGTATTAAGATAACTTGAATTGCACAGATGTGTGTACAAATCTTGCTTTGTACAACATGGCTTTAAAAAACACTGACGTTTGGTTTAATTTTGTGTTGTTTTACGATAAAAATGAGCAGACAATAATCATCACGGACCTGAGAAGAATCTCAAGAGGTCACAAAAATGCAAATCCTGCATTTTAAAGATGAGAAAACAGGTTTCTGGATATGCTCCATATCATGGTAATGTTACACTGAAGTTAGTGACGAAGTCCAACTTCAAACCCAGGTTTCCTAGCTTCCACAATATTTGTTTCCACATGATGTTAGGTCATCAGTCATCTAAAAAACATGCATAAACTGGGGGAAGATTTAAGAACTTTTGCTTGTCAGGACCTAAGAGCTTCTTCTGACTTAATTTATTAAAAATAAAAGCAAAGGAGTTGGGAATTTAGCTCAGTGGCATAAGCGCCTGCCTTGCAAGTGCACAGTCATGAGTTCGATCCCTGGTACCAAATAAATAAATAAATAAATAAAAATAAAAGCAAAGATACTAATATGGTATTTCCATCTATATTTAAATATTATCTACCACCTGCCAAATGTAAGGCAACATCTATAATTTCTTGTTTTTTCTCTACTGAATTTTCCCTCTGCAATTTTAGGATTCTATCCATACCATAACAAAATCTTTCAGAAGTTGTCTCTATGATAATTAATGTACACATACCTCTGTATTCCAAGACAGAGAACACTCTGAGATCCAGTGGAGAATAAAACATAAAGGGATAGAAATGCAATCAGAAAAAATGAGTTAGGAACAAATACTGACTTTACCACAAATGTACTGTGCATCTTTACAGCCAGGAAAACTGCCTCATCTCCTATTATGTATAGTTTTTAGTGATATTGATACTGATCCTCATTGTTCTAATGCAATTATGTAGATAAGCAAAGAAAATTCAAAAACCTTTGAATCAACTGATTGAAAATAGTCAACTGATTTTGACAGAATATTGTTTAAAAGAACAAATTCCAAAATTCTTGTTAAAGAAAACTTAAAAAAGCAAGATCAAACTGGATGGATCAGATCTTTTTGCTGTTATGTTATAATGCCCTGAAGGTTTAATTGGTGTTTGCTTTTTGTTTTTTAGGGGTGTGTGTGTGTGTGTGTGTGTGTACACTCGTGCCCAGTATGAAGGCCATACCAGGTGTGCTGGGCTTTGGATTTTAAGAATAAAAACCAAACAGTGCACCTAAAGAAGGCTTAGTCAGCACACTTCAATGATTACTGATGTATTCCACTATATTTGTAAGTTTTCCGTTTGTTTTTGTGTTTTTTGTACCAGGAATCAAACTCAGGACCTTGTACTTGTCAGGCAAGTGCTTGTGCTTCTGAGCTACATGCCCAGCCCACATGTATATCAAAACCACCCTTTTATTTATTTGGATCAGACATTCTGAAAACTCTAGCTTGAATTATCTGATTATAGTAACAATTTTTAACACTGAATTTGTTAAGAAGGGAAAATATAAAATTCAAAAAGAGCTGTAAAAATTATTTGCTTTTGTTACATTAACTTCCCCAAATTTTGAAAAATAGACATAGAATTATTTTATTCTCCTTCTCTATCATGTCCAAATGACCATACTAGGAGCAATTCAATGATCCATTAGAAAACTCATGGGTAATCTAGGGAACATAAAAGATTTTTGAATCTTCAAAAAAATTTTCCCACTGCAGTAACCAGGCACAAAGCTGGTTTTATTCAGGTAATATGACCAAATCAAACTCAATGTGAAAGGGGGGAAGTTTTGGGGCAATTTTCTCTGTGACTTTGACCGTATATAGCCATTGCTGAAAACTATAAAAGCCTTAATGCTACAGCTTGTGAGTGACTCGTGTTATATATCCCATGCAGAGCCTAACAGAGTTCAAATAATTGAATGAAAAAAGCAATACTCTAGAAATGACGAGGAACAGACTACCCCTAACCTGTGAGAAAACAGCAGTCATTAAGTGCTATCTACCATACAATCAAATTCCTCAGCTATTAAAGTTCTAGAATTTGACATCATCATGTTTTCAAATTAAAAATGTCTTGAGCATAAATTTGTAAGGCATTCAATAATCCTTAGTGTTAAGGCAATATTGAGTTGACACTCTGTACGTGATGAGCAATAATGTAAATAAAGAAGACGACATGTCCGCTACTTATATGCACAAGTTCTGCTGGACCCTAGGGCAGAAGCTATAACCCAGTATTCATTTTCTCCTCATAGCACGGTAATGGAAGTTTTAGCTGGGCACACTGATTCTCCTAAGACTACACTTCTCTCCATCATGTTGACATGTCTTACAAGAAGATTCTGAGGCCAGGGATTTAGCTCAGCAGCGTAAGTGCCTGCCTGAGATGCGTGAGGTCGTGAGTTCGATCCCTGGTACCCCCCCCCCCCACAAAAGAGGAAGATTCTGACCAATGAGATACACAGGCAAGTGCCGTGTATAACTTTTAGGTCCTCGCGTTAAGCAGGAGTATATTCTCTACTTTTCAGCCACTTGGACGGTGACCATGACTATTGGCTATCTTGAACTGTACAAATGGAGGGAGTGTTATAGAAAACCAAAGGAACAGCAAGAAAGCCCACACCCCTGGATGACTTTATAGAACAAAGAATTTTTCTGGGATGCTGACAGCGTAGTGGTTAAACGTAAGAGAAATAAACATTCTGCTTTTTTTCTAATCCCTGTTTTACAAAACTAAATCTGTACCTTGCTTAATTCGTAAGCCAACTCAAAGGTAACTACTGTTTTAAAATTTTCCCCAAGTATACTGGCCAAAGCATATTACAGACATATACATATATGACTTGAATTAAGTGCATGACACATGCGCATCATACATGTATATGTGCGCATGTGAAGATCTTGGTCATTTCCAGGTGACACCATGTTGATAAGCCAAGATATTTCTTTATCTGGAAGAATACTTTGTTTTGGGGGTTGTTTCTGTTTTTTTGGTACAGGGTCACGTTATGTAGCTCAGACTGGCCTCAAACTCAGTGATCTTTCTGCCTCAGCCTCCTGAGTCCTAGAATTACAGGTATGTGCCACTACATGTGGCCAGGCATAGATGTTTTAAAATATCATTAGATGAGAGCCTGAAAGAAGGAACTATAGAATATTCAACATAAAAGAAATATAGATTTGCATACATACATTCTCTATCACTTAGCATTCTCCCAAATGTTGCTGTTGCGTAACACTAGATATGCAACAAATATATTCCAACAAATATATTCTCAAATTAATATTTCATTCAGTAGTACATAGCAGAACAGCTTCTTTGTGTTTAGAAGACATGATGATTATAAAGAAGGCCTTTGAACAGTAATATAAAAGAGATAGATTTAAAAGGAAAGTATGACTTATGCCTAAGTCAGACAGAAAACCTATGGTACTTCATTGACTCCATCTATGTCATTCTGAATTGTAAGTCTAAAAGCAAAAGAGCAGTATTAAAGAAACAGACAACACATATGGGTCACCCCTAGACACATGTATTACTCATATTTTCGAGACACTTTTTCTGTTGTGCTTATTTCCTTTGAAAATTATTACCTGATTTGAAAATTAAACTCTCTGCCAATGCATTCAGTTTTTCTTAAGATAGAGCTGTTTGGTCACAGGTATAAGCTACATTACTTATATAAACTGACTCTACCCCAAAACTATGATAACTTAATGGTCAATAGGCTCAATTCAAGCCAAGGACAAGGGGAAACCCATGGAAACCACAGAAAAATACTAATGTTATTCTACACAGTTTCACATAAGTACCCAGTAATTAGAATAAGATTTATTCAAAGACTAGCTTCCAATTAACTACAAACAGTCACAAGAAATCCTTAGCATTCTGGTTACTGGGGAGAGGGAAGGGGGTCACTAGAAAACACCTAAATATTGTAAAGTAAATATCCATCATATCATTACAAGTGACATGTGAAAAACATGTGAATATTTTCATAAAGAAACACATATTTTCATCTTAACCACTCCATTGAAACTATTTTCAAAGACCTTTGAAGACTGCCCATTCATTAAATGCAACTTTTTCATTATGTCTTTCTGTCCTTTTTCAAAATTTTACTTGTCTTTAGTTTCATTTACTGACTTCTCCCTAACCTCCTTCAGTTCCAGACTTGGATCCCACAGTTCAGTCCCCTGCAGTCTTTTCTCTATGCCTTGAATTCAAAGGCCAGCTCCCCAAACATCTTCAATAAATACAACCCCAAGTCACAGTTTTTGTGTCTTTCCTTCCTTATCTTCCTAACAATTGTGTTCTTTTCCCTCTTTCAACAATTCTGCAGAAAACACCTGAGTATTGACTGAAGGTCCAAGATCAAGATTTCCAACAAAAACAAGGTCACCGAAGTCCCACGAAATAAAACCACGCTCACATTAGTGTGATTTTTTTATAAAAGATTTACCTGGTGTGAGGAAAGCACCTATCTAACTAACTGGCTGTGCACACAGTGATGTCACCACACTGGGTTGTATAATATTAAGCGGAAAAGCAGAGGGCAGAGCGGAAAGGTAGTGGTGGGAAACTGAGAGCAATGTCAAACATGGTGTCCACAGCTGGGGGAGTTAGAACCGCAAATACTTCCCTCAGAAGCGCTGAGCCTAGGGGTACTGAAAATGAGGACGGCCGGCCCTTCTCATCTGCTCTTCTGGTCCAAGTGCTTCGTTGTTTTGGTAACTAAGTACCAGCACTCTTCTGATCTCTTATGCTTGAAACCTTCAACCTCTTAAGCCACCTGCTCTTTCTACTGCCCTACATCTAAACATCACCCCACAAATTCCAGTGGCTTTGATGGAATAAAATACATACCTGTGTTTTAAGGCTTAGTGAAAAGGCCATGTTGCCAGGAAATCTCAGCCGCCACCACAGAAAGTAGTAGCCAAGGATGCCCTAAAACTTCCACCCTCTGTATGTGCATCAGTATTTCCACTACTTGACACACACACACACAAACACACACACACACACACAAAACCATGGAAAGCAAAACTACTTCTATTGACATTTGTGCTTCAGTATTTGCACACACTCGTACTCAATGGTGCTGTCTTTTCCCCAACATGTTTGTTTCTTTTTTTGTTCCTGTACTCATCATTACACTAGCTCTTGTTACAGTGAATATTTCAACAGATTCATTTTTCTCTGTTAGCAAAATGGATTAAATTAGCCAAATTTTATTTTTTTATTAGTATTGGGTTCTGTAGGAGGAGGGAAACTATATAATCTGCAAAATTCCTCCAAGTTTAGAAAACTAATAGCTTTCAATTATATAAAATATGGTTAACAAAAGAAAGCTAGTACTAACAGTTCTAATTATAAAACAGAAATAAATTGTCTTAGGTCAATTCCTTATAAGGTTATTTTTCCAAACTTTCTTAAACACAAGTCTTTTGGCAGATTACATGTACTTCATTCTTAATGCTTAAGAGCATAAACATTTAATATCTATGAATATAAACATGTTCTCACAACACTTAGTAAAATAGACACTAGGAAACATATTCTACAGTGGACCTCAGCTAAATTACTTAATGGTCATATATCAAAATCAAATGATTTATAGTATCTACAGTAATCATTATCAAGATAGATTTTTCAAGCAAAAAAAACTCAAGATATTTTTAGGTTATAATAAAAGTTTGTAGAAGATGTATAAAGATACAGTATTGCCAACAAGGTGACAAACTGTCTTAATACTTTATATAAGGGATCAATTTTCAGGCCTTGGTTTGGCCTATCTTAATGCAAGTGTTAGAACGCTGATATATCACGTAATCAAAACATGAAACAAAAATAGAGATCATACTTTTAAGCTAAGAGGAGCACTACTTACAAGTCTCACTAAGAGCAAATTCCAATCAAAACATAAAAACTCAGAAAGTACCAAGTATTACATTTGTTTTATTCATGCTGCAAAAACATACGTATTAAAATTAAAAGTTGAAACATCATTTTTCAAACGTTATGATTGTCTGTATAGGTTTTTAATAAGTGTGAGGCTATCCCATGGGCATAAATTCATGAAATGATTTTATTCAAAACCATGTAACAGCAATGATTTTATGAGATGAAGTCTTCTATATTAATGGAAGCAGCATTTTGCTTATCACCCTTATTTTTCTTCCTTGAATTCAAGGACTTCTGCTTACCCATTCTCCAGTATGATAGAGGCTATGCTTTGGATGAACTGGGGTGTGAGTTGGGTCAAGCTTGTTTTTAGGGAGCTCAGAGGGATCCCTCTGTCTTGGGTGATGAATGAATAAAAAACCTAAAATGTAATTTGGATTTTGCTTTAGAATAGAAAAACAGACACCGTCTTACCCCAACAGTGACGCTTGGGAGGGAATCGGAGCACAGACTTCATTACACCACATCGATCTCACTAAATAAAGGGTTCTGACGTATTGATCAGTGCAGACTAAACCCCTAACTGTTTGTAAGACCATGCATGATGTGCAGCTCAGTTCACTGAGGAAGGAAGAACAGAAAGCACTTTTGTTCTCAGGCAGCCATAGAGCAGCATTTTATACTAAGTAGTAGATTAACATGATTAAAATAATAGACAGCATTCAGTCAGAGAATGGAGGGAAACAAAACTCATGCTAAATACAAAGATTCCCCAGTTTTTAAAATGATATTATAATATGTTAAAGGTAAAATGACTTTAAAAAGGGATATTTTCGGTGCACATTTCCAAGCAGAGTGGCAGTTCTCTTTCAATACCGTTGTCCCTTCAAATCTCTTAATGTATCTATAGTGACTTTTAAAAACGATGCCACAGCTTTTCTTGCCACTTTCTTGTCACTTACACAATGATTGTGAAATGATGCCTGCAGGGAGGGGGGTAAAGGCAAGACTAATTTTCAGGTTCATTTTGTACATCTGTTCATTTTCATTTGGAAGGACACAATTTTCTTCAGTTAACAGTTCTCATTCAGAAAATCTTATAAGGATAAAATATTGCTAGTGAAATTTACCCTGGGCCAGCCATCTCAGGGATAAAGGAGACCACACCCCTCATCTTAGTTTTCAGAAGAAGCTAACCACGTGTTTCCAAATTTGGAGAGTGTTCATCTTTAAACTGTTAAACAGTTCTGAATTTTAAACAAATAAAAGAAAAGCCTAGTTAATTTTCTAGCCATCAGCCAAGGGAATGTTTTCCAAAAGGTTTTTCACCTTGTCCTTCAAATTCAAGGAGTTAAGTTCCCTGATCTTCTGCTATGCCTTTACTACTACAATACTCTGACATTTAAAACCAAAGAAGGCAGTGATTCGCTATTAATTCATTGCATTAATCTTTCTGATACTTTTTAACTCTTTGCATCCAAAAGAAGTAAAGGAATTGGTTCTAGTTCAGAGCAGGTGGTGGAAATCACTGTGCATCTCTTTGCAGAATTATACAGCACACATCACCTGCTCACTAGGTTGGTTCTGAAACTTCAGGTCATTATTTGAAAACTGCATTAGATACAAAGGAGCTATTTTTGAAATTGTCCAGGATTTAAAGATTACCTTTATATCCACTTTATCAGGAGACTGCTACAGTGGTCACATAGACAATAAAGACTTCTCAGTTGGGCAGGGAAAGAGATTTCTATTTCACAATTTATGTTCAAGTGTATGAGGTATGAGACAACTCTTTAAGTTTCTTCTTCTGAAAGGTCAAGAAGCCAGAAATCCAGTGTATTAACGGTTCCACCACTGATTCATTTAACCCATATTTATGATGCCCAGAGAAAATAAAGGCGCCATCTCTGTTTAATTAATACATTGAATATAAGAACCCTTATCTGTCAGTAGTGACTCCAAATAAGACAGGAGAAGGAAAGCATAGAACTCAAAAAAATATTTTTAAAATTCACTTTCTGCTTAACAAGGAAGCCAGGATTAAAAGAGAATGTGTTGAGAGAACCTGAAATTTTATGTTATAAAAAAGCATTCATCAACCCTCATACATTCATGTAAACATGTACATATGTGGACATCAAATGGCAACCAGCTAAAGTCTCTGAAAACACGTCATGTTAAAAATCTGTGGAATAAACTTACCACAGTGAACATTATGTAGTATTTACTATGTGCTAAGTTTGTTCCATGCACTTCATAAATATTAAACTCATTTACTGATCCCAACAAGCAGTGAAAGATCTATTTTCAATGCTAGTTTTTTCAGATAATAGTAAGGAAACTAAAGTAAAAATTTCAAATGTCATTCAGTACCTCGTGATTATGACACAATTACAAAATAAGGGATACAAGTTTGCCTTTATAAAGTATTGGAATATAGAAAATAAGCAAGATTATTTTTATTTCCCTTAACTAGGAACTGAACATAATATGAAAATTAAAAAAAAAACATGAAAACTTTCCTCAAGTATGGTATGATTACAAGGAAAGAGACAGACTCTGTGGTCAACAGCATTGTTGACCTGTTTAGACTGACAGGACAATGCCTCATATTTCACAAAAAACACAGGTAAGTTTTTAATAAACATGAGGTTTTCCCAAAGGTCATGTCATTTATTCTTTAGAAAATATCCAAGTACATATGCTGAGGGCCATACGAATCTGTTTGTTTTGAAGACTGTTGTCATCCTGAGAAACACAGACCTTAGATGTCCATTACCGGCTGCTGTATGTCACAGATACGAAGATGAAATCACACTTATTTAGAAAACTGGGGTAACAGAACTGCACAATGAGTCCTCAAAAATCAAAATGAATTATTTACTTTAAGTATAGTATTAAGAAAGATGGCACATGACTTTTAATATATATGGAAGCTTACATTTACCACTTGGGTGCTTGTGCAAGCATCCGAGGTTTTCTGAATCTACCTAGTCAATCACTTTAATTTATATAAAAAATCAGCCCCAACTGATTACTATGATAATTAAGCTTATGCATCTAAAGCCCCTAAAACAGTACATCAAATTTAACCAAATCTGGTACATTTAGATAAATATAAAAAATGGTTAGGAGGCTTCTAGTCACTTATCTACAAATAATCACCTTTGATTTGGGGTAAATTGTTTCAATTTTATACTCTGGTTTTAAAAAAATATGATTTTGGGTAAACTTTCAATTTTCTCATCTGTTAAATAGAGTGGTACCTTGGTATTCACCATTAATTGGTTCCAGAAGGCTCTACAAATAACCAAAACCACAAGTACCAAACAAACTGCCCTGGCTGCGAAGGGTACTGAGTCACAAGGCAAGCAACATCTGTAAATTTCAGCTTGTGCGTGCAAACAAGCAAATGATGGATATGGGGCAAAATTTTGTGTCAAAGGCATCAGGTACCACATTCAAATCTCAAAGCATGTCAATCACCTAGGTATCACTGTAAAAAGAGTAAGTGAGGAACGGTCATCTTTTACTTCAAACATGCAGTCAGAAAGCCGTGTGTGGCACAGGACACAGAGAAGTGAGTGAGATTTGCTGTCTGACAGAACTGCCTGTCTGGTGGGAAAAAGGTGATTTCCTAGAATGGAAAGATGAACAGAAGCAGCCAGCAGGCTCCAGAGAGGGGTTTCAGCATGTACAAAGATGCAGCAATGTGTCACACGGTGCAGGCTGGACCCATTGGTAACAATTCCATGTGATGGGGCCAGAATATTAACAAGATGACAGGGCCAAGACGCGGCCCAGGAGCAGATCCAAAGTCCATGCTTGGCCCAGGTGGCTGATTTTCAAGGCAATGTGGGCCCATGCTTGTTGTAGGCAGGAGAGACAGTTTGTGGTTTGCATAATAAATTCTACCAGCAGTATGAATGGTATCATTACTTAGGAAATTATCTTCTTTATAAAGAAAAAAGTGTCAAGTCATCCTGTCTGCCAGCTTGAAGTCAGGAAAATAATACTTAAATCTACAGGGCTTTTCTCCTAGATCCCACTGGAGCAGTTGCGGATTTACTTGATAGATTCTACATCTCAGTGTCTTGGGAATATATAAGCTTCCCTTTAATAACAGCAAATTCAAGTTCTGGTAGTCATAGTGACACATTATTCTAGCGTCATCTGACGTTTAGGATAGGGCTATCAGTTTAAGGGCCAGAGGCAATGGGAAAACACTTTCTTCATAGTTAGCAATGGTCAAACCAATTTACCTATTCAAAAATATGTTTATGAAGTTACTTAACATTATTAAAATAATACCTATTCCACTTTTTAGGAAGGAAAATAATTATGCAGAGGACCAAGGACAACTACAGTGCAGCAATTTAAACTATGCTAAAATAAATACATGAATACAACTAGATCAAGACAAAGCAGAGTTTAGTAGAGTGTAGTTTATTGTGGTGGGAGTTACATACCCTAATGTCCACAAGTCCCCCAAGGGTATTTGAGTACAAATACAATTACAAAGTTCTTTCATAAGGGAATAAAAATATGTGACATTTCTTTCCTAATAATTTATATTGACATATAAACTCCACTAATTATCAAATACTGTGCAAAACTATAAATAATCAATTACAGTTCTGAAAGAATACTAAGTGACATATATTTTAGATACTAGATACAAAGATAAGAATCGGGCTGCTATACTGGGATACTTTCCACACTCCCAGGACAGGTGACTAAAGGAAATGTGGAAAATGACCACTACATCCAGACGTCCCCCAAAGCCCCATGAGATCACAGATAGGGCTGTTTCAAGGTGGCCGGATCTAGGGTATGTGAATGTGGACTAAGTGTGTGTGGTACTGGATTAGCCCAAAAATTGGTTTATCGTATTCTAGGTGTAGGTAATGGGAAGGCCACACCCAAAAGGCTTGTATTCTATATGGAATAAAAGGGAAAGGGAGGCTCGCTGCTGCTCTACTACAGCACTACTTAGCTGCCTTCTGCTTGCTACTCCATTGACTGTTTCTCCTCTGTGACATCCCTCTGCCATGTCTCTCTGCCTTGGAACCACTTGACTATGAACTGAAAACTCTATAAACTGTGAGTTTAAATAAACCTTTTATCCCTTAACTTTGGGTGTCAGGTATTTTTCTTCAGCAACAAGAAAAGTAATTTAACTTAAACAGTACACCACTAACAGCTATAGTAAGTCACCTGACATTCTTTAGAATGTTTATGTTGCTATTTTGCTATTCTGCACATTTTGCTATTTTGCTATTGTGTAAATTTTATCACAACAAAGTTTTACATTCTATAAAATTTTGGATTTTTTTAAAAAAGGTAACATTTATTTTGATATTCTTTAAAATTTTTACCATGGGAAGTCCAAAGATGGCGGACTGGTAGGTAGCAGGTGAGGGACCCTCTCTGAGAGAGACAACTCAAATGCCAGAATAAAACACCCTGGAGAGACCCAAACAGAGAGAGATGGACTCTCACAACCCAGGAAGAAACTAAAGTACAAAAAACCACTCGAATATGAGGTCCTGGGGCTACCATTAGAGAAGCAAAGATCAGCAAGCATGGTGCCCTCCTCGAGCCGCCTGAATCCCTGCCAGAGACCTGACAAAGTGATCCGTGCCAAAGCAATGGCTTGAGCCGCCAGAGCGCGGAGCTGAACAGCCCTGCGTGCAGCTCGCCCAGACCAGCCCTGCACTCGACCCACCCAGAGGCACCATGAATTCACACTGCAGCCGCGCTGAAGTCGGAGGTCGGGGAGCCTAGCAGTTTTCGGGGACCAGCATCATCACACGGTGAGTGATGGGACTAAGACCCTCCCACGGGAAAGGAGAAACCGACTGGACGACATGTTGGATTTGGGCAGGACAGCCCTAACTCCATAAGGAAGTGGCTTCAGTTGGTTGCTCCCCTTGCCAAGCGGATTGGTGGAATCTGCTTGGACTGGGCCACGCCCCTGGCCAGGACCCAGTGAGTCACTACAAATTAATTCCCTGAGATCAGCACACACTGACGCAGTGAAGGCCTGCAAAGGTTGACTGGCCCAGAGAGGAGAAGCCAGCACACACTGCCTGTGGGTGAACTGTAATCTCTGATAGCCTATAGAAGAATACAAAAGCTCCTAGCCTGCGCTCTCTAGAGGAGCCTTAACCAACAAGAAAAGGGTCTGGGAATTACACTGTACACTTGCATGGAAGGAACCAAAAACATGACGAAAGGGAGAAATAAGAAAAAAAACCCAGCCCCCAACCCTGGGAACATTGATCCAGGAGAGGTAAATACAAAAGAGATTGAGGGCAGCAAAAATGCAACATCAAACACAGCGTTAGCAGACATAAAGAGATATCTTCAGGACCTCATAAGCGGGACCAAAACTGAAATATTAATTCAAATTAAACAAGAGATAAGTAGATTAATACAAGAAAGGCTGGGCACTTCTCAAGAAGACACAGACAGAAGAATGGAGGAACACAAAAGGAGAGAAACATTTAATGAAGAATACAGAAAAAAACCTAGAATTCATGAAGCAGATTCAAAGAGATTATCAGGAAACTAAAGACTCCATAGAAAGCTGGCAAAACTGCTTGAAAGAAACCAAAGATAGACTATCAAAAATTGAACACAGGCTTGCAATGTGGGATCATGAAAGGGAAGATCTCTTAAGCTAACAAGGGAGCAGGCGGTAAAGATACAGACTGGAAGATGACAAGAGGATCTATAACTTAAGAATAAAGCATGTGAATGAAGAAGCAGGAATCAAAACAGAGGAATTACAAAGGCTATTCACAGAAATTATTAAGGAAAATTTCCCAAGCATAGAAAAAAGAAATGATATGCAGATGTATGAAGCATACAGAACTCTAGCCACCTACAACCAAAACAGAGCTACACCCAGACACATAA